>OZ022492.1:14023388-14076237 GCA_963989405.1 Trypoxylon attenuatum
GAAGTGCAACTTGTCTGTTTCCTACCGAAAGCAGATTATTCGCACAACCCACTATCGCCAATCGAAACCGTTCTCTGTCCCCCATCACACTCTACAGCTGGATTCTTGACTCGAATCTCGCAATTTCGCCCGAGTTAAGTAGCACAAGTTTCTTAAGGATCCCTTTACGCTGTTATGTCACTGCGAATCAAAGTTGCGACTGGCCGAGACTAGCAGTTCCTTTTCCTCCTCGGATCCTCAATCGGTGGAATTAAACCTCTTGGACTTCTTTGCTCGTAACTCGCGCGAACTCTGTAATTATGAATGTTAATAAATGTTTTGCGAGGCCGTGGCTACCAGCAGCTCTCGCGTGTCATAGTTTATTAGGTGGGACTGAAACCTCCTCTTCTCCACGCGACGAAGAAGAAGAAGAAGAAGAAGAAGAAGAAGAAGAAAAAGCGGGACGGGGGTCGAGGTGTCAGATAAAAAAAGGGACTGCTATTTCAGCGTGCCATTTGGCGTCCAGCCTTCGAGTGGAAAAGGTCGCAACACTTGAGAGAATTAATCAGGGTTCACAGATAGACGATGAAAAGAGGATTCTGCACTTTCGAACTGTTCTCTTTATAAAGAAATTCGAGTGTTCGCTCGCGCGAGAGGTACACAAAGGAGGTACTACACTGGTTGACCGGAGAAGAACATCGGCAATGGAAGAGAAAGAGAGAGAAAGAGAGAGTGAGAGAGAAAGAACAACAGAAAGAGAAAGATTGTCGGTATGCGTGTACTACGGGAGAAAATGAACGAGCACCGTGTGAATGACGAAAGAACGAGAGAGAGAGAGAGAATGCGAGAAAGAGAGAAAGGCCGCGCGAGATTCAGTATTTTGTCAGAAATTCGTATTACCAGTGTAAACAAAAAAGACTTTGATATATTGTTAGTATGCGTTGTAGGTACTACAGAATGAATTTAAATACAAATATACACGATTAAAATACCAGAATACGCATCTGTACACGTGTGTACGTATGGTGTAAAGAATTTAATTGAAATCTTATAATTTTAAATAACTTTTAAATCTAGATTTAATTGTGTAAAATAAGAAGGAAATAATTGTGCTCAATAAATTTCAATAAATAACGATTTTGCCTATGCCAATAATAATTACTACTGTAATTATTTTTGTATAGAGTCGTAAGGTTAAAGTTGGATTACTAATGAAATTGCATTATAAATACAGAATTAAGTATGAATGCATATATATATATATATATATATATATAAATATATAAATACACGTAATATATGAATATATGGATATAGTGACGGCAAAATATGTGTAATAAAAGTATTTCCATTGCACATTGCCATGAACTATCCGAGTTGTTCTTCGATAACTTTCAGCATTTCTTGCCGACAGCAAGGCAACATTATTTAAGTCTCGTGTATGCGCTAGCCTCCCTCAGCGCTTTGGAATAGGGTCAATTTACTGGAAACTACGACCTTTGCTCTCACCGTTCGCGAAAAGTTTCAACGGGGGACTGCAAACAGCACAGAACACAATTGTCTGACAAGAGCTCTTCCATTTCAACTTGGCAACTTTTTTAATAATAAAGTGTCTAGGAGAAGGATAGAAAAGTGATAAAATTCGTAATTAATTGAGGTGTTCAAAAATAGCCACGAAACGATATCAGGAGAGTCGTACTATTGAGTTCTATCAATTACGCAGTTGATGGAATCTGCAGCTTCCTTTTTAATTTTGAAAGAATTTTAGGAGTAGTTCTAATCTGGTACTGGGATGATGGTAAACCAGTCTGCAGTCGGAAACTGCGAGTCCCACTTTTCCAGACTCGCGACTGGAATACTTTTTTTACGACCTATGGTTCGAGGGATACGAGACTCAAAAGTGTGATAATACAGGCTAAAGTGCATTACAGGACCAGCCCTACAGCGACCCTTATAGTCTAGCAAAGTTCCAACAGTTGAGTGCAGATTTAGATGGCTGCTCTAATTATATTCAAAGTCTAATGCGGCACTGTTCGATTTGAGCGACTTCAACATTTTTCGAGAGCCATTAGAAATGTTTGGAACTCTTATAACTCACTCTAGATATGATTAGAACGAAGAAATAATGATGGTTGGACCACTCGGCAATGTTGAAATGGTGCTAGAGTATGAGGGTGGTAGAAAAGCACTTGATATTTTCGTGATTCTTATTTGGTCTACTTTAAAGTCCTATATCTTTAGAACCAGGGTTCTAGAAAAACTTTCAACAAGAGATTTGTGAAATCAAGGAAAAATTCAAAATTATCTAAACGAGCAGATTAATATAAATCTGCTTGAAATATGGGACTCAAAATCGCAGATTGTTCCAAATTCGGACACAAATATTTCCGAATATAAACAAAATTTCAAAAATCCGCTCCTACAGCGCAAAAGTTTGATCCTTTACCTTTCGAATGAGCTATTTCCAAACTCGATTTCTTCATTTTTTACAATAGAAAAACGTAATCTTCGAAAGCCCTATTTCGACCTACAGATGGCGCTGCTGTCGGCCCGTAGAGAAAAAATTCGAATTCGGACAGTAAATTCGAAATGGAATTCAAACGTAATATGAATATCGTTGGAGTATTTTGCGATAATGGAACCGTGACACGGTACTAGTAGTTTAATGACTCGGTACAGAGTGGATCCGACTCTATACAGTATAACCCATTCGTTTAGTATCGAAAGTGGCAACTGTCCATACGTTACTTCGGTGAATTTATCCAACTGACCTATCTCGTAGGTAGTTATTAACCAACAGTCGGTCGTAAATCAACGTCGATTAGTATTAGGTAGATCGATAAGAGGCAACGTTCTCTCGAATGAATCGCGCCCTTTTTTGAACAGTATTGCAGGAAGAATACTATGACGAAAGCCACTTAGAAAACCTCTTTTTTTATTGATGCTTCGACAACATGGGCTGAGACACACACATTTGCTCATATGAATTTATACCACTGCGTGTTCCAACATATACATACACAGCTCGTTAAATTATTGCATCGCGCGGTTCTAGCTTTTAAGGAGTACATCAGCTTTCGCAATTGTGCACGAATCGGTCTCGAGTACAACATAATTTAGCGTGAAAATAGTGATGCTCCGATGGAGAAACATTTTAGATTCGCATAATTTACACGTACTTTTTTTTCGCTAACGCAATCTTAAAACTCTTATACAATTCTCTAATGAGTCGCTATCGAGTCAAATTAAATTCCTCCGAACGCAACCATAAAGTTTTCACAAAAGTTACGAACAATATAGACTTATCTCAAAGTATTAAGCCTCATTAAAACATTTTGATCTTCGACAACTTTTTTGCTTTTCATCGATACATTAACCATCTTATCGCTAATTAACACGATATCGAGGATTCCTTGGGTATTATTTTATTAATTTAACCCCAATATCGCGTTAATTGCTACTCTCGCGTTACTCCTGAAATGATTTTGATCTGCGCGCATGGAGCCAAATTTCCGCAGTGCCCTAAACTGAAGAGCGAGGTACAGAGGAGAACCGATCGTTAAGTGCAATTATTACTTTCACTGGTGGGAGGAGAAATAGAAATAGTAGTTAGTGACTTTCGATACATCGAAGACTTTTGCATACACGCTCGCATCGTAGCATTTGTCCAGACACGTGGGATGACGAAAGTCGAGAAAGGATTGAGAAAAGATTGGTGGCGCCGATATGAAAATCTGCTAAACGAGATTGTTTTCTCGTCGTGCAGTTTTGAAATACGAAAAAATCCGACCACTCTATATGCATACCATACATGCATACACGCACTTACATATGTGTATATACATATAATCCGAGGAGATCCACGTGGGTCACAAGAATAGGTTGACAGGATAGACTCTTCTAATAGACTTTGCAGACGGACATAATAGAAATATTTAATATATAGCATCATATATTATATATAATATTCAGTAATAATATAATATCTATTATATATTAATATGTATGATATTTTTCTTCAATATAGCGCTTCTGCCTCGCCTTTTCTGTGAGGTGTGATATCCAGCGATTAGATTTTTAGATTAACTTCAGCGTGGGGGGGAGGGGGAGGGGCACGATGAAAGTAGATTCACTTTAGCCTTGTCATTCGCTCTAACCCTTCTTCGAATTTCCGATTTCTTCTTGCGATTCACCTACTACCCGCGAATCCCATTTCCAAAATAAACTGCACCTTGCGGTACAATATTTGGGCGAGCGATACACATTGTGGCGAGGGTGGAAGAAAGAATAGGAGCTATAGATCCTCTCGATCGTGCCTCTGAAAACTAGAGCACTGTTGTTTGCTCTTCTTTCTCCCGTACGTTTTTCTCTCTCTCTCTCTCTCTCTCTTTCGATACGTGCCGAATAAATTTCATCTATGCAACTTAAAGTCAGGCGGGGTTTGAAAAAATTGCCAAGATCAATTATTGCTCTTCTACAGTGTCAGACTCAAGCAACAAATGTCTTTTCCTCGTCGAAGGGTAGATCATCCTTCGATCGCACCCTCAAAAATATTCTAAGAAAATTCTTCTAAGATTCCTTTTGCAATTACATACAAGTTTCTTCGCCGACAACGAAGAAATTTTCCTATACTCCAACTCGAAATGAATATACCTGAATTTATCTAGCATCGTTGCAAGCAAGGGATATGGAGCTTCTCTATGTCAGTATAAATCACTGTTTGATACCGATAGCAAGAATACGTCGAGGAACCTTGTTTCCAGTATGAAAATGACTTTCGAGTGTGAATGCGTGCATTTGCGATGACCGTGACGATCGAACGAAGTGGATTGAAATCAGGGGTCTCATTATTCTACTCGTCACGCGCGCGTTTTCTCTCTCTCTCTCTTTATTGGTCTTACTTTTTATAAGCCAAGAAACGCGATTGCGCAACGGGAATAGAGCGGCGGGGTTGTACAAAAAGCTTCGTTTCACTCGTGAATCGAACTGCATGAGCGAAAAAGCTAGGATGGGGCTATCGAGTTATACTACTCGTAAGCACAAAAGAAAAATGAAAATACGATGGGTGCCTCGGAAACAGGCTATTTACTCGGGATGATTCGGTGTACCGCTAGATTTCACGAGTAATTCACTATATATTAGATTCTCTACGTATCTACCATTCATCTTTGATATTCTTTTTTTTTTTTTATCATATATAATTTCAAGAAAATAACATTCGTACAAAATTGACTACCGCCGATTGCTTTTATATGATGTGCTCGATTAGACTCCCACGTAAATCATTCCCATACGATGAAGAAATGAAAATATCTTTCTCCATACTTCACACTTTACTCTCTAATCCTCTCCTTACTCATCTTTGTTCATCATTCTTCTATTAATCCTCGTCTCTCCGTAAGATATGACATGTATACTTATTGACCTGGGATTATTCCGACCGGCGATTCGCAACGTATTCGATACAACAGTTGAACGCTCTTCGTGACAGTGAAAGCTAGACTAGACTTAAGAGGCTCCTGAAATATAGCCATAAGTTAACTACTACCACAGATAGATCGGCAATCGAAGCCCAGATATTAGTTCGACATCATCTCCAGTTAGCCAGGACATAGAAACAAGTATCAGAACCGATAACAAATGGGAGTAGTAACACTCTGAGAAATCAGATCACGAAGCGAGACGTAATTGATCTGACTTATTCCTTGAGATGTTCCTTTTTTTTTGTTGGTCCGTTTTCTCCTTAGTTCGGCAGGGTACCGTTTCTCTTTCGCGTCCGACGAAATGGTATCGTCGGGTTCCAGTGACTGCGAAACGTAAAGGTGAACGGTGCTCGGCATATATATATATATATATATATGCGCGTTATTCGATAACACTTATGTACGTACTTACGTACGCGTGACTTAGCAGCTATAAAAAATCGTGAAAAAGTCCTATCGCCTCGTTACAAAAGTCGCGATAGAGGTAGGGGAATATTGGTTGAGGGTGGTTAGTGGCGGTGGTGTGAGCTAGAATTGGCGGTGGTCGCGTGAGACAAAGTGCCCCTATGTAAAATATCTCGATTCAAAGGGGGGAGGAGGAGTAGGTGGGATAATGCGAGGTGTTCCCTCTCTTTCAAAGAGAAAGACACATCAGCGCTTTAGTGAAAGGTTCAGCGTGAATCCGGTCGGAGGGTACTTAATAAAAATTGACGCGGAGGGGTTGTGCTTTCTACATACTTTAATCTTATTAGGCCGAAAGCCGTCTTCGAGACGTGCCCCGTGATGCTCTTAAACCGGCCGGAGACAGTCGTGACTGACTAGATGCATTCTTCGTCTGGCAACTTTCTCCCTTTGGGACTTCCTCTAGGAACGACCACGCGCAGGAACCTATCAGAAACTAATGATCGCGAGCCAACGGCTTCTTCGAGTCTCAGGCCCCGGTTGCTTCCTGGGAGACCGATCAGAACTGAAAAAGCGGTGATTAATCGATAAGATTTGCCTTCTTGCTTTACGCCGCAATCAGGCTAATCGCGCCCAGAGAGAAAATTGCCATAGAATGGGAATGTGTCATGAGGCGACTGTGGTGGCTCTCCAAACGCACCGCAGTGTACTCTCTCTCTCTCTTTCTTTTTCTCTATCGCTCGCTCTCTCTTTCTCTCTTTCTCTCGCTCTCTTCCCTATTAATATTTACATTTAAGCTGTCTACTAGTCGATCTTCTCTCTCGCACTCTTTCGCTCGCTCTCTTTCCTACTTGTCCTGATACTCGAGTTGACGAGTCTGTACAAAATGTGACGAACACGACGACGCGCGGCACACAGTGTCATCGGCATCCGGATGAAATCGTCGTATTCGGCGATTCACCGTGATGTATTATCGTATCCTAGGGCAGACCCAAATGGGCCCAACCACCTCCAGTCGGACGGCAAGGTCTTCTTTCAGGGGATGCAAGAGTGCGTGTTGGTAGCTTGCTCCGGAGCGGACAAGGCCACTGAGAAATCTGAGTCCAAGACTAGGTCACTGATGCAACCGACGATTCCTTTGGTGTACCTGCCGCCAGTAGTCCTGACAATGTCCGGTGCGCCGCCTAAAGTACAGAACATTACCTTACCAAAACGATCTTCTTGACGAATTGTTAATTTCTAATCCTTGCTCTTCACTCACCTACGTAAAGACCCGTGTCAGTGTTCAACTGCCTTAATTGGCCGGGAGACGACGCCGACACTCCAGTTCCACTGTCGACCACTAGCGAAGCCCATTGCTCGTTCCTGAGGAGAAATAATACCCAAATTACTACTGACTCGAAATTGATTAGCGAAACCTGACTACAGTGTGCTTAGATGCTGATTTACTATTCCAACTACGCTCTCTGACGGCAACGATCTCTCGGAACACAGTTACCTGACTGCTCTTACGCGATGCCATAGATCATCGTCCAATCTCGTTAAATTGTACCGCAACACAGCTTCACCCGATCCGAGGTTATAGACGAGAGTGAGATATCCATGGTCTAAACCGAGGGCAAGAAAGTCGTCGTTCTCGTCTCTTTGCTCTTGTGGATCCGACTGGCGTCCGCTCCATAGTAACAAACCACTGCTACTACTCGCTCGGAATCTCATATTGATATCTACCCTGTAGCTTATTATCCTGCAAACAAAGGAAACTCTTTATATCCGGCACAATGTTAAATCCGAATTACTCGGAAATTTGCCGTTTCCGCCAGCGTTGTTCTATTTTAATCTCTTCCAACGAGTCGCGCACCTAAAAACTTTGCCATTATTTATACGTATTAAGCAAGTTGACTGTGGACCCAGGACAAAGAGACACGCAGGAAAAAAGTTCCTGTCTCTCTACCCGGAGGGACAAGCTTGATAATGAAAACAGTACGATTAAAAATTTCGTTTCGCAAATGGTTCACACGCCAAGGGAACAATTTTCCGAGCAACACGATTTCATTTGGAAGAATCCACGAGCGCGCAAAGAATCAACTGACTAATGCAGGAAAATGTATTTTTCTACATAACTCTACGACAAGTCTCTTTATTAAATATCCATGCATTTCAATGCTAAATCCGTTTCGCGCACAACGCTGCCTTAAGAACCCAAAGGGTGAATTATTTATTAAATCGCTTTTTATCAGTCGCCGTATTCCGCATCTGCAAACACTTCACAGTGAATAGTCCCTCAACAAGCATATCGCTTTTGCCAATTTCCCGACATGCCACACTCCATTTAACTAATCCCTGCTACCCGCGATGCGCGAGTCCTGCTGTTTCCATCCCCGGATGGTTCCGCGTGACAAAAAGCGGAAAAAGCTTTATTTTCGTGAATGAAACTGGAGACCTTCCAACTCTCGCAACTCCAGCATCACTAAGACAAAATCTTTGAGTATCTTCCTCAAGCGACATACCTCTTCATTGTGTCGGCGTCGTTGTAGTGCAGATAGCTCTCACTACCAGTAAAACTGGGCACTGCCCTCTCGTACTTGTTAGAAGTGCCGACGTTGATCTTCGTCGGCAAAGAACTCTCTAAAATTGTATTCTCGTCCGGGGCTGGACACGGATGCGGAACTCCCGGACGGCACCTGCAGGTGAATCTTTCGCGGAGAGGTCGACACTCCGCGTCGCCACAAGGTCTTGCTTCACACGCGTGTCCACAATTCCCCACGTTCACGCCGCCAAGAGCTTCCGCCAGAATCCCAACCTAGATCCCACACAGAACATTTTTAGAATTCCAATTAATTAATTTAATTTAATGATTTATAAATGATTTTTAGCCTTTGCGAAAATCGTAAACACGAGAATCTTGCTCTGACTTCCCCTGAGGATCTTCAAATTTAATTATTTCTATTCTCACCTGTTGTTGCACGTCACTGAATTAAGGAACATTGTCCTCTGTGAAACACGATTCCCATCGTAAGGAACGTATTACATATACATGATTAACACGGATTTGTCATGTTAGCTGATCTGGTGTTAAAATTACCCGGTTATTTCAATTTGTATTAGCTCAATATTAGCCTGTAGGACCTAAATTATATCTCGGTTGAATACTCCGAGGTAAATCAATATTCCGCTATTTTTGTTACAAGGAAACCTCCTGGGTTACAGGTAGACGAAGTAGAATAGCGTGTGTGCGAGTAATCTGACGGAGGCTTCTATGTTTCATTTATGGCATACGTGTGTACCAAGGGTGGTGGCCGACTGACAAACACAAATGCAACGTATAGCGACTTTGATCCTCCTTATGAGCTGAAGCTTATTTCCAGATATTACGGACATACCACACTCGTTTATTATCGGTTTATCGACAGCTCGCGTCGAACGAGCGAGCTTTTTTCACTAGGACTCACTAGTGCACATGGTGTATCGCTTTTTATTTTCGGCGGATATTCCCTCAGTTCATTTTTCTCTTCGCGATCGCGAACTCAATTTAATCTCGCGAGTCGACTCGATTAAAATATGCATTACTTATTGCACCATGATCGTACCGACGTGCTATCGATCACTTTGGCATATCGTTGTTCCATCGAGATCGTTATTATCAAAACAATCTGTTCCATAATAGCTTGAGGGAGTATTCGAGAGATTGATCCACGTTGTTTCACGCCAAAAACATTGTTGCAGTGATTTTACGCGATAGGGAGTTCAGTCGAGCGGAATAATGCCTTTGACAAAAGTAGCTCGCGGTAGCGAAGACGAGGTCTTTCACTCGGCAGAGTCGTTTAACTCTCTCCCATCTTGCTAGTAGAAACGGTGAATCGTGTCAGCCACGAATCCACGACCCACGCGTCATAATGCAAATATTTGCACAGTGTCTCCAGGGATGTTAGAGGTTTCCGTATAGCGCGATGGAGGATTCTCGAAAGCCTCGACGAGGCAAATTTGGCCGTTCCGTCGCGAGAACTTTCATTATTCGAGCGGAGGCTCAAGTGAAACTCGCATCACGCAATTTTACTCGTCCAGTTGTCCTGCGAGTGGCCTGGACAAAGTTAGTTCGCGCTCTCTGTAAACGCTCGATCCGGTGATAATGAATTTGTCGAGGAAAAATAGCGCTGGCGGGGAATATCGGATTGGAATGAAAACTGTATTTACTGCATGCACTATTTCCAGTGCGCTGGCGCACTCCATGATATATTACTACGACCAACGGCAGTGAGTTTCAATTATTATTGACTCTGCGAGTTTTTCACCACACAGAGGGCCGCGCAGAAGTAATTAATTTAAAATCCATTTTGCCAACTCGGCAGTGGCGAGGGAGCGTGAGATTTTGCCAACGCGACGCATATATTTAATGTCAACAAACGAAGGAGTATTCGAGTTAGCTAAATAAACTTGACCAATTAGTACCACTTAAACTTGTAGGAGAATGTTTGTCTTTTACCTCTCGCCGGTTCAGGATTACAGTTTGTATGCAGCCAACGAAACTCGCGGTTGTCTTCATTTTCGGCGAATACATGTCGCTCGAAGGTGCGCCTCCCAAGTAGAGATTAAGGGGTAGAGACAATTGCGTGAAGGCGCCTGGCGCCAGGATTTCTTGAGCCGGATCCTCTTCGACCTCGAGGGACGCTAAGCGTCCAGTTCTCGAGACTCTCACCTCTACCCACTCGCCAAGACGCACGGGATGTTCACTCCTGTAACCCGCACCAAGAATAGTCAATCAATGAGTGAGGTTCGGTTGAGCATTAACGAATTAAAAAATAATGTGATTAATCCGAAAGAGGGAAGAAGCGTGGTCCAATAAATTCCAGAAGCTTGTAAATAGAATCGAAGGGTGAGAGATGCGCAGCTAAGTGGATTGAAAATCTCCACCGACCGTAGGGACTCGGAATTGCAACGCGTTTATTCGGGATGAATAATTATCGGCGTTACTACCCAGGTATCCGGTGATCGACGTGTGCGTAGTGAATAAGTATAGCCAGGACGTTATCCTGTATTGCGTAGATTAGACGGATGAAGGATCAGGTTTGCCTTAACGGGTTACCATTTGTCCGCTGTGTGCTTGATACATGAGATACGCGCTCGCGATACTCCCATCGAGACGAGAGAGAGAGTGAGAGAGAGAGAGGGATATATATAGACCAGCAGCACAATGCCGTAACCCGAGCACGTAGCGATCACGCGCTCCCATCGAAACATCACATTGCATTCCGACCGCGTAATTAGAAAATTGTCGCGGAAAGTGCTTCGTTCTTGGGGTTGTGCACCGAATGCACGTGCACCAAGGAGAAAAGTGCGGACTGGTCGGACGTGCCAGAGCAGCCTAGACTACCAACGAAATCTTTAATAATACCGCGAGGAAACAGTGACATCCTCCAGCGAATGGTAAATAAGATTAAACCCTACGCGCATACCAATTCGTCTGCTCCCTTGCCCTTTTTCCAGTGCAACAGCAAAAAGAATGAGATCTTATCGATCGAACTCTCAACTATAGAACTTTGTGCAATGATTTATCTGTGTTCTTAGAATTCTATTATGCTTATATTCGATGGGGTACTGCTCTTCTACCCATATTAGATATTCGGTTCGCTAATCGCTTTTTCTGGTTACTTAATTAGATATTGGACCTACAAATAATGAAATGGTTTCGTTCTTGCGGGATTGCGATAGTTGAGTGTCAAGGCACGCGAGAAAAAGCTTGAGGTTTCCAGTCCACGTCACGGATCGGCCAGACAAAAAGCGAACGAGCACCTTCAAACTGGAGAGTGGCCTGAGCTCCTCGAGCTCTCGAGAGTCGCGTATCCGTAGAAAAAAGGTAACGGAAGGGTCTCGCCCTGGCGTGATTCCGGTCAAACGTCGTGAATGCGAATGAAGTTTACTCGCGGATATTATTTCGCTCGGCTCTTGCCGTGCCGGAAGTCGTTGCGACGCCAATGCTACGGATTCTCCGGAAGCTTCGGAAAGCCGATTGGAAACTCAATGGAAAAGTTTCGCATCGCGAGTTCGGGAAAGGCTGCCGCATGCTTTTCTCCCTTTTAATGAAGCTCTTTGACAAATTTCCCGCGTATCGTATTCGATGCACGCTGTTTTCTCATTACTCGATTTAATCCACGGACTTGGAATAGATTGCAATTGGAAAATGCAATGTGAAAAGGGTGGATGACAAAGTGAACGGTATTTAGATTCGTCGGAGTGTCATTCGAAAGAATCTTTAATATCGGCCACGTCGTGCCGAGGGATTTTTAGGATTATAGAGTTCTGAGAGCGAGAAGAATGGCGAGCACCCGGAGATCGTGGCAGTGCGACGAATACGAATGACGTTTACCCAGAGATATTATTTCGCTGATAGCAGTGGCAGCCTCGGAAATCGACGACCGCAAAAAGGGTGTTTATCGAAGGGTCTCGTAAACCTGTGGAAAAACGAACCCCGCCCAAACTCTCAGCTCACTCAGATTTATGCGAATGGAAAATATTGTATTTATACCATCGACAGAGTATGTATTCAGTCTTGCTGCTAGCAGGCAGCCTGCTATCGATTCTACCGTGGTAATAGCGTTAAAAGGGACGAGCTGACGATCAATAGAACCAACGTCAAATTAACTCAACAACCAAACACGATAGATAGAAATGAGACGGGCACACGCGAAACCGATTTAATAAACCAGCCACTCTCAAATCGGACATACTATCCGTTACATCCCTTGAGCTTTGTTGCAATTCTACCGGCTTCTCGCACACGGTAACTCGAAGAGTAAGACGAAATGGTAGAAAAGGAAAATGATGAAAATTTACTTGACTCTAAAGAAGAACCATCCACTACCGTATTATGCTGAGATCCTCGAAATATACCCGGCATAAATTCGCCTCTCAAAAATTATCAAACCATCTGAAAATGGAACAGCCGGGGCGAATGTCACCGGCAGTAGCAGCAGGACGAAAGTAAAAAAGCTGCGTGTTTAAAAGCGAAGTTGTAATAAAAGCAGGCGAGATGAAAAAACCCGGGGGGCATGATTACAGGCCGTGGTCGAATGTTGGCGTCACGTCTCGTCGGCGGAGTGCGTGCTGATTTTCCCTCATGAATATTCAGGGTGGCTCGATTCGCGATCGGCTGCCCCGTTGGCGGCGCTAGGGATTAAACGATCAGCGTAGCCCAGCAGAGCACAGCATAGCGCCAGCGTCGCTTCTTTCGGCAGCAGGGCCTTCGTTAACCGATCGCGCCGTCCGCAAACTCGTTAACGTCCGATGTAATCGATGGATTCGGTCGAATTCCGATGCTATCCGACCAGCAGCGCCACTCTTTCTCGCGTAGTCTCGATAATTATTGGCCAACTTGCGGAAAAGGGCGAAAAGGATAATACCCAGCGATGTGGATGGATAGGGTCATCGAGAATGTAACGCGAAAACCGGATGAACGATCGGGAGAATTACAGAAATGGATGGAAAAGACTCTCAAGGATGGAACGTGCAATTTTCAAGATTAAATTCAACGAAATTGCTCTACGCGAAGGGAATTAAAAACAATTGAGAAATATCAGAGATTAAAGAGTCCTTCCCTCGAAAGTTCAGGATGCATTAAATTTTCTCGAAACCGGTCGTGAATCTAAGAAATTAAATAGTTCAGCTGTAAACAGAGCTAATTCGATGTAACCTGCCGGCACACATCCTCTAGCTCGTCTAGCTCGGAGCTCCCGAAATTACATTCGCCTTATCACCGACGAAAACTCGGTTCGTTAGTGATCGGTTTAACTCGGTCCCCATCCCTTCGCGGTACAATTTAGCGGAAATGCCGTTAGAGCGATCGATGTAGCGCCGCGAAACGCACCGCGGCGTTACCAGAAGCCAGAGTGTTGGCTTTTAAGAACTCGAGCTAGAGGATGCAGAGATTTTCCATGGCTCGTTCGTCGGCAGACCACCAACGTTGCTGCGTAACGATATTTCACCTGGGCAATAAGACCACGTAAACTTCACCCTAGCTACAACCCAGTTAAATTGTGTTTAGCCATACATGAAGCCCCATTCCACAGAGCACGAGGCCCTTCCGAAACTGCTACCGCCGTCTGCGAACATTGACATGTCAGAAATGTCTATGCAAAAGTTTTGTCAGGATGAGAATTTGGAATCGTTACAGGAGTACTTTTCCCGAGTATAGTTCTGGGCAGTGGCGGCCTTCTCTCTAAAGGGGCCCGGTGCAAGAGACCATTTAGGGTACCAAATTATTTGTGAAGTAAAAAAGTTACAAACACAAACGTATATTATCTATGCATGTTTATTTGGTACCTGATTTTGTTTGAGCTAACTTTTCGTCATACTAATAACGATCGCAATATTACCAAATTTTCTCCTGCAAGAGTGCATTATATTAGTTCTTGATCATGTTGGGGCCCCCTCATTCACGGTGCCCCGGTGCATAACATCCACCGCACCCCCCAGATGGCCAGCCCTGGTTCTGGAGTAAGTGCCATGTGGTCAAACACAGTCCTCTTACCAGCAGTCATCTCTGCCTGCCCCACTCCGTGGTCAGGTCCTTCAGGAAGCGAATCCCGAAGTTCGGCAACGCAGCGTCGAGCTGCTTGCCATTCTTTTACAATCACACGTGCAGCGCTTAGACCTCCGAAGGCTAGGTGACGTCAGGCCACTAGCCGACATCGGTACCAGGCCTGCATATTCTCTCACTCATGCTTTCTCTCACTCAAGTGGCTGAGACTGAGCTGGGTCCCTATCATAAAACTGTCGGAGGACACTTTCAATTTGTCTTTAGCACAAGCTAGACGCTTACAGACAGCTTCATCGACAGGGTAGGAATGAGGCAGCTTCGTCAAGAAGGCCACAGGTATGTATCCTAGGAGCAACGTTACACCAAGCTGACGCTCAATGAAGGGGTTTCAGTGAAAGCACTTGGTTGGATCGACTTACCTCAAAGTAGCGGGTCCTGTTCCGAGGTCGAAGGTGAATTGTACGTGCCCTGCGGCGAGGTATAGCGCGATGAAGTCACCGGTCGCATCACTGTGGTGGCCATTGTAGAGGATGACCCCGTCGGGCGCGGCCGGCTTCAGGGTGACCGCGAGTTCCAGCCAAGAGAGCGAAGTGTCTGCTAAACCCGGGTACCGCAGGTACGACGAACCATTAAAGGACGGCACCTAAGACCAAAATCAATCGTGTACTACCGCGAAGCGAACTTCCAAATGCATTTTTATGAGAGGCTTTTCATAGAATTATCGATTATTATTTCTCTCCGGTAATCCTTCCCGAACGATATCATCGCTAATTGAATAATCGTTATTCCGGCAGGAGACAGGAATATCGGGGCTATTTATAGATTCATAATTACCGCTCTCTTTAAACGTACAGGACATATTTATCAGACTTCGCCAGTCGAGCTATTTGTTCCAATAGATCGCTTGGCTCGCGTTTTTAAAAGCGGCCAATTATGTACTGCCGCTGACGTAGGCCTCATCGGATAGTTTGAGTCATCGAACCATTATTTCCCAGCGAGGGCTATTGTTCGCGTTATCTTTCTGCGTGAATTTTTCCAATAGGCGCAGGGAAGATCGTGCCGTAAATAGAGGCAGTAAATTGAAGCTCAGAACTGCGCGTTACCCACCTGATCCACGTATGTCGACATAAATTTCGTGTCTGGTCCTAAACTTTCATCGCGAAGTCACCCGCGGCAAAAGAGGTCTGGGCATCCGCCTTTTCGGAATATCGAAGCGTAGCGGAAATGAAAATTATGCAAATGGTTCGAAAGTGGTACGACTTCGCGGAAATTCCGGACCACGTTCCCGCTTCGCTTGCGATGCGGTCGAACCAGGTGAAACAAGGCCGAAGAACCCGGTCTGCCAGGAGTCTGCCAGACGGACGCGAAAGGCATGCCCCGGAAATGTCGGTATCAACATATCAAAGCATTTCTCCCGATAAATATAGATCGCTCTTAGCGAAAGGGACGACAGAAAATTCTATTTACCTAGCAGGGGAAAGATTTATGCGGTACCTTTATGGTAAATATGGCCCACTTAAAGTGCATTTGTGGACTACCCCTCGACTAATCAAACATATTTGAATTTCTCTGTCGTGAGACACATCTGTTTAAAAGGATCGAGAGAGCTCTCCCTGGAGAAAGTCGTTCCACTATCGTGACTCTATCGTCAGGGCTCATTACGGATCCTTAAATTGGCTGCTTTCTAGTATACCACGAAAAGGTCAACAGGCATCGCTCAATCGATACCATACACCGGAGAAACCCGCGCCAGCCATAATAAGAAATACGAGCTGGCAAGCCATCCAGTAGCTTCCAATCGATTTTTTGCCCCGACACCAATTTCCCCGGGTTTCGCGAGTAAAGCCGAGCCAAACGCCTCCGCCATTGTCATAATCGATATCGTATAGCTGCGCATAATCCAGGTGGCAAAGCGACGTTACAACTTATTCACGTGCGAAACAGGAGTATACGCGTGAGTGAAAGTCGCGCGTCTGGGGACGATACTCTACGCAATTCGGCAGCCACGTTCGATTCATCCGCACCCTTAATGTTGTTCCCCTCGCGTTATGCGAACCGATAAACACGAGTTTACCCGCGACACGCGGCGTACCCTTTAATCAGAGCCCACTATACCACTCTGGTGGCGCAAATGCGAGCTACAGATTAGGGGAAATACTTCCCTCCGACTGCGGAGCCCTTGGTTTACGATTAAAGGATCCGGGACCTCGGATTCGCGCGTCCAAAACCCAGGGCTTTTTTCACGGATTTGTTGCCGCGCTGCTTTCAGTCTTGCGAGGTTGCATTCGCCCCCTCGGACTCCCGCTGGTTCCGAGTGGTACATGTAAGGGTGGTTCAAAGCCCGCTCGAAAAGAAAGAAACAGACACGCTGGGTATGGGGCTGCTCGAGTACTTAAAATGTTGAGCACGATCGATTCATACCGCACTCGCTGCGCTCCATGAGCAAAGCACACCCCGTATCGCTGTGTTCCCGAGACCGAAACTCTGGCTTCAACTTAAACTCACCCGACAAATGGCCGTAAAGGAGCCGAGTTAACGAGTATCACTTCAGACTCAAACTCGGTCTCAAACATCGAGTACTCGTTTCACTCTCCGAGCAACTCTCCCCGCAAACCTCTCTGGATTCTCTGTGATAAATGTAAGCCTGATAAACTTAATCGAATGTTTTCATTCCGACCGAAGCTTCGGGGATGAACGTCCGAGGATCGACGAAGCTTCCAATGCAATTATTAATTAACGGGATATTAGAAACTTTAAGTGGCAATTTTAAATCGAGAAAACTACAATTTCCTTCTTTCTGATGGCATTAAATTTCACGATTGTTAATTAATTTAAGTTGCCAGACAAGGAAACTAGGTCGGGCGACAGATCTTTCAATCAATCTCGATCTCGATCTCGAATGTATTTGAGAGTCATGTCCTAATCCCTCTGGACAATGTTGAAACTTTTAGGAACGACGCGCCACTATAGTGGCTTTCGCAGATATCACCTTTCAGGACGCCGCGCCACTATAGTGGCTTTCGTGTATGTCATCTCTCTGAACTTCTTTTGTCTTTACATCGATTTACAACAGTATTGACAATAAACAGACAGAATATACAGTCTTTGTTTTTAATATGGCAGTATCAGACTCTGTCGTCGAGGGAAATAGCCACACTCAGAATTCAGCCGTTTACCTAAAAGGTTAAGAAAAATCGAGATGAAGGATGTTGGCGAGTTTTGCATCTAATTTCTCGGTGAAAAAGGGGAAGCTACCGAGAGTCTTGAGCTTCGTCTAGGGGAGGGAGAGAGAATGACAAAGAGCTGGATTGACGCATTTATCAGCGCGCAGAACATCGCGTTAGCAAGTTTATATTTACCTGGAGGTCTACCCTTGTCTCGCACAGGTCGCCCGTATATCCGAGGGGACAGAGACAGACCGCGGTGTCACCACCGGTTGTCAAGCACTTGCCGCCATGAGAACACGGTACCTTGCTGCACCTGTCCGCCGTGCACTCCTCTGAAATCACAATAAATCAGTGGATTTTTTAAAAAAAAAAACCTTCCGGGTCATCATACTTTAGGTCCCAATTACTTATTTTACGATTATTTTCCATAATAATCTGCAAATGCACTTTAATCAATTTCATTGGATCGTTCCTTGTTTTCTACCTTTTACAGAATTATATCCTGTCTGTCGTTCAAATTATACTTTCCATGTGTTCTACAGCATCTGCTGTAGAAAATGGCAGAAAATCAAACTGGTGCTTTTTGATTATTGCACTCTGCTCCTAGTGCTCCTCTCGTACAAAGCAAATGGGAATCGCATCGCGCCCTGAAGCAGAAATTCCCGAACGTTTTTACGGACTAACTAAGAACAGTTGCGGGTAGAATCGATATCCGAACGCTTTTACCTTTGACCGCTGGAATCCGTTCACCATCCGCGAATCTAATCGACGCGATCCCGCTGGCTAGTACAGCGTAAAAGGCGACTGTAGCTGCGAACGTGTAAAACTCTGAATTCGATACGACGCGCGACTTTTCTTTCCGGGAAATTTCAGGATTTCCCGAAATTCATTAACGTAGAAATGTTTATTACTTGGTGGCAATTATCAAACTACAGTAATAATGTAAAATCGAGTAAATTCATTTGAAGTTTATTAGGTAGATATTTGTTTGAGTGGTATAGTACATATTTCTGTAGCGAAGAAAGTGAGCAAATAGCGTTCTACGAACTCCCGAGAAGTCAAGAGACTTCGCAAGTCCCTTGAACGAAGGGTTTTTCCCCTCTTTCATTCTGAGAACCGTGGTCTTTGAAGCAGCTCACGAATATACAGTTCTTAAAGCAGGATCGATACGAGTCAAGGTAAACCCACCGCGAGAACTTCTCGAACGAGCCCGTTTTCCGCCAGTTTGTACCCGACAAACTGGCCGGTAGTCTTCCATGGGCCTAGTTAACCCTGAACTGATAAACTATTCCTTCCGAAGATCATTTCACACGCTATCTCAGAATCGCTCTCTCCGATTGGCAACTCTCCTCACGATCTTCAACTTTCCTCACGTTCACATTGCTTATCTCGATCCACCGACTGCTCATTTTCATCCCCCTCGACAGAACCACGCGCACGCGCTGCGACAGTATACAAGAAAGAAGAAAAAAGGTGGAAACGGGAAAAATGATAACACGAGCTGCGAAAGTTCGACACGAGCGTTCGCGCATCTTCAATAATGTAGAGCACAATTCTTCCACATGGAAACCTAAAGTTCCATCAGCGTGTGTTTTACGCGAACGTCAGAGAAAATTCTCTTTCGGAAAAAAAGTAATGCTGGCTAGATTGGAAAACTTCCTACGACGATTATGGTTAGTGGCATGAAGCAAACAAATAAACAAACGAACCTGTCGCAGAGTTTGACAAAGGAAACATTATAAATCGTGAATTTTATTTTTGATACAGAACTTGGGGATTGCTGCGTTGATTGCTCGTCATAAAGGGTTTCAATTTAATCCCAAATATATGCTTGAGTTCCGCTGTCGATAGCCAAGGGTAGAAAGGTTGCCTTCGTGGAGCCATTAACTCATGAAAATGACGACGCTCGATTGAGTAACTTGAGGGTAGGGTGGCATGGTGACGGTACCAGCGGGAGCGTGAAATTCAAAGCTGATTCGTATAGTATATCCGGATGAAAGTCTCTTTTGAAGGAAAACTCGATTGCAGCATACCGCGTCTGCCTCGCGGTGGGATTTTTTCCGTGCTCTCGGTGGATTCAATTCCGTTGGGTCGGTACGCTCTCGAAGCTCGAATTAATTGGTTAACGATCAAAGTCACGGCAGGAGCGCCCAGCTAATTGTGTGCACTGAAAGAGCACTATATCCTCGGTCAACGCTAATTATCAAGTGTTAATCGAGGGTGCATCAAGCGTATATGCGCGCGCGCGTGATACGCTTCAACATGTACCACACAAAATTCCTCTGATAACAAATTAAACACGGAGACTTGGCAACATGTTGGCGGTATGTTTCGCGCGAAACGTATCTATTCAACGAGAAACATTCATGAACTACATACCATTTCCACTTGGGAAATACTTCCGCTGTTCCTCGGTGAACAATGATTTCCCGAAAAATTGAAAGAAACAAAGAAGAATACCTCATCACAATAGGATCGTTCTTGAAACAATCGTCTGATGCACCACGTGCTTCATTCGGTTTCGATTGAAATAAATACTACGAATATATGCAACCAGCAGATATGCAAATATTGTCAATGCGTAACTCTACTGGGCATTGCAGAACAAACGATTCGATGCGCTGAGCATACGACATAATCCCCTGAGAGTCCAATTCACGTTTATGTACATATAGTGCGTATTTAGTTTGTTCGTAAATCCCCACGATCCGCTTTTTCTTGCTTGGGTGGGGTTTAACCCATCTAAGCTGCGGACGTCCACGTTCGGGGCGAGGAAGACGGAAGAGGAAGTAGCGGTAGTACTCATCCAAGCATAGTGCACACTAATGAAATTAAGGCGATGCATCGTCCGCGACAAGCGACCCCAATTTCAAGCTGAACGAGCGAAGAGACAAGAGCAGGAAGGGGAAAGGGCGAGGGATAAACGAGCCGCATCAAAAGCGAAACGATAATTAGGATGCGGGGCTAATTATTACCGGCGTCTCGAGCGGCACGACAAGAATTAATTGTCAACATTTCAGACCTGAGTCATTGGGTAGTTCGTATATATATATATGCAACAGCCACTTCCAGTCTGGTGCTTTGAGCACGTCGCTTTAATTAGCAGGAGTGAGCGACCTCTGCAAAAGCACCGTCCGCGATTTTATCATACTACCGGTTGATCCGTGCTCTCTTTGTCGCGTTCTTTCAACTTTTCTACTGGCATCGGTGCTGTTCAAAAGGATTCCGAAGGCCGTTCGAATCGATCACTGTCGCCACGTGCCATCGTCTGTCCTCGATAGTCAACTCGACTGTCAGAATAAACGCTTCAGAGGCGTAATCTTCCGATGGAAGAGTTCAAACGCGAGCATTCAACCACTACGAATCGAGGCGACCTGCGACGTCATTAGTATTTCATCCGCGACATCTATCTCGCATGCGCGCATACGTCGAGCGACGAAAAGAGAGGTGGATATTTCGGTGTTAAATCGGCAGCGGCGTTTACAGGCGAGTGTTCGAGGATTTCCTAGCTGAATTCATGTGACACCTGTTGTGTTCGCTCGCCGATATAGGGGTTAATTCGAGCACCCGGTACACCACGCGTTCACTGTCCACTCTCTGAACAAGATGCAACTGTAAAATAAGCAATTTTCAGAACCGCGACGATTAATTATTCCCGGACGGTATTCGCGGTGAAATCGATGAGCGCAAAATGTTGATATTACGAGGGCTCCTTTTCATCTTTAATCCGTGGAATTTTGCGATATGTTCGCGGACCCGTTAAATTCAATCTGTGGAGACATTATTAATTTTGGCTGAAATTCGACGAATTTAGCCAACAAGCTGGGAAACCGTGTGTCGTTTATTCCCGAGGGGGAAGCGAAATAGTTGTCGAAGCGCATAACGGAAGCTGAGAATAAAGAAGAAGATAAAGACGGAGGCGTATACAATAATAAGAAGGTGAGTGATATCCCAGAGGCGATAAGTGGAGAGCCATCCGGTACAAACACTCCGCAACGTATTCCTAAGACGTAAGCGCGTGCAGCTGCCGAGGAGACGATTTACTTTGATATCATCTAGGACATTCCTCTTTCCGTGAGTCTCTTTTCATCGTGGTCGTCGGCTGTTTTTCTTTGTGAGGAAACTGGGAGAGGTGCACCGCGGACAAAAAAGTGCATTGGTCTCGTGGAGCCCGGTCCTTTGACACATTGTGCATTCTGGCTGGAAATGGAGATGCGCGAGTGCTGCCCGTCCCATAGGCCGTCTATCGTCAGCACCGAGGATCCGTGAATGTCCTTAAAAGCTATCTCTCTAGAGGCTACGCTTCGAGACACTACGAGGCACTACGCCCATCCGAGAATCTCTCAATGGGGATTCTTCAGTTGCGAGACTAGTTTTCGGCGATCGACCTCCAAAGCCGAATGGATCCACTCTCACCCAAAGTATCTCTGTTTCTCTTTGCGATAAATCGCGAACAGCCCCGTTTTCTTCGCACTCGTATAAGAGTATAGAAAAATAGTGTCGAGTGTTGTAGTCTTTTGGATCATGGAAATCGCTAATACCTGCATTTTATTGGATCAAAGATGGAAAGAATATTTCCGTCATATCAATCTGTATCGGGGGAATTTTGTTGGAATATGCGTTCCGAACTCGAAGGAATATTTCGAGTAGGTTCCTACGGTCTAAAACCACTCGACACCGATGCGAAGGCTTCGGGAGAGAATGTTCATCTTAATATAAACAAGGTCTCCCTTAGTGCTCTTTGTTAATAGAAACGTATCCAGTTCTAATCTGTTCTGTTAGTCAGTCGGTCGTAGCATTCCGATAAGAACAAAGAGAATCAGTACCAAGAGTGTACGTCTAAAGTGTATTCACTGAACTTTTCCTCACCCATTTCCATCAAATTTCAAGAATACCGTGCGTTTACTCGAAATGCATCGTTATTGTTCAACATACCGCAAAGGGAATAATATTGTTACGAGTCGAAGTCACCTGTATATCCTTCTACCTGTAGCCATCCGTATTCCTGTTATGACGGTGTACTTTGAAGTTACTGCTTAGCGTGTTTCTAAGCAGCAGTGCATTTTGTTACTAACAACTAACGGAGAGTCGTCTCCTGGACGTCTAATCGAGCGGACGTGCATTTTTGTTCCTCTTCAATAAAGCCCCTTTATAATAACGGAGTCTTAGTTACTTTAACATGACGCGATCTCGCAACACTGGTGTCAGAAGTGGGTGTCAGATGTAACAACCGATACAAGTCAATTGTCAATATTAAAATGGGCAACTTTGGACAAAGGTATCGAGAGACTCAACAACCGTTTCCCAATCCAAGGATATTGACAGAGTACGGGATACATTAGTATAAGGTAACCACTCGGCTGTTTTCCCGCAACTTAGTTTCCACGTAACCGCCTGTTATCCAGGGCAGAACTGTTAGGAATCAATAGAGTAGTTTGCAAGGGTGTAGGAGCAGGAACAGAGAGAGAGAGAGAGAGAGAGAGAGTGAAGTACTTACCAACGTCGAAGCCGTTGGCTGCGTCGCCCTGCGGTGCTAGGGGGAAACGATAACGGTGTTCGTTGGCTTCCAAATGCCGGATGCAACCCTTAAATCCGGTTCGTACCGAAAGTCGCTCGAGGCCAGTCGTGTTTCCGGGGCCGCCAACGAAGAGCGGCTCGCGGAAGGTAATCCTCGCAAACAAGCCCTGCAATCAAATGCAGAATCGTATACTCGCACGTAGTCAACTCAACTCCCCCATCCACTTTCGCCGTTCAATTTCGTAGCTTGGCGTATGTCCGGATAAATCTCCTGTTTTAATGCTAAAACCACCAACGCTATTATTCCATGCTCCGCTCGATGAATCTCTGCTTTATGACTAGAAAATTATTCGAGTCACGCAAAATTACGCGTGCCTCCCCTTCTCTACTCCGTTTGACTGTCAATGGATCCATGAGCTCGTCGATGTCGAACCAGCAGGGGATCCCAACTCATCGAACGGGAGTCGCGAACTCTCGCGACTTGCGGCTTTCGGTTTAATTAATCTTGGAGGAGTGCTCGCCTCGTCGTAGTGGGTACTCTGCTAGGGGTAGTTCATCGGAAACGACTGACTTAATAGGGAAAACTTGTCGAGTGCTCGGCGACCTTCGCGCAACGAAGGGGGAACCTTCGTTCGAAAGGGGTGTTTCAAGCCGTGAACGAATAAACATCTGCCAATGCACGTTTTCTATTGAACCAGAGGAAATCGACGAATCTGTTTTCAGCCCTTAATCTCACCCTCCAAAACTGGATTATAAAGGAAGGACGGTCATTTGGTTAAACCGTCGGAAAATGCTTGAAGAGGAGGTGCCTCGAGTGGCAGCGGCAGAAGTTTCCATTGAATTCGAACCATTCCTGCATTCGTAACATTCACGTCAGGGTGAACGTTTCGTGCGTTACGCATTAATTACAGCTGTCTACCTTCGTACCAGTTGGCTCCCGGATGACGGGAGACACGATTGCATTAGACGTATCTCGTGGCGTGGTGCATTCGTGTCGAGCAAGATAAAAGACATTCTTGCATCCAGCTTGGGACTGGTGAGTGCATGTCAGCGAAATCAGCCTCGCTGTGGGATTTGCTTAAGAGTAGAGAAGAGGGTTGGAGTTGGGTGACTCGCGCGGGAGAAAGACGTCGAAAACGTGGCTCTCGTCTGGTGTAAGCGGAAGTGCAACGCGGTTTGGCACTGACAGCAATTTACATTATAAGTGGATTACATCCGTGATGTCCTATATTCCCGTGGAGCAACGACGACGTAGCCTAAGTGCCGCGCAGGTTCCTTCGCACATTCTCTGCCAAAGCGAGAGGATGCGCGTTCTCCGTATATCCGCGTGCATAAACTCCATTCACGTAGGACTCGCAGGATGTCCCAGATTCCGTGAGCCCCAGAACTACACGCTACTTTCCGTAAAACCCTAAGTAATTGGCGCGCAACCGCGGTTTTAGAGTCCCCAACCGCAAGAGGTAAAAACTGTAGATTCCGAAATATCGAGCCAGCGAAAATGAGAACGCGGCGACCCCCCCTACCACTCGCGAGGGAAAAGTGATATTACCGCTATTGCATCAAGCAAATATAACCTGCTGGCAGATTCATTTCAACGGCGCGATCTCTCTACTACATTCCGAAATGGCTGTTTGCACCGACGCTTACCTAATCCTGCATAGTGCGTCCGCTCCCTTTGGAGAAAGCTTTGGGAAACGTAAGTTCACGGTATCTTTTAAACACGCGGCAAACACACGTAGACGAGGCAAGCGAGCCAGCCAAAGATCCCGACACAGCCCGGCAGTTTCGAAGTTAATGCACTTACAAAAGTCTCGAAACTTCTCGGAAGATGCATCGTCTGAGACCAGGGTGAGACTGAGGGAAACCGGGTCGGAATCATCCAGCCTCGGCATCGTATCACGCTAAAAGGTTTCCTTGTCTCCTTGAGACTTACTAGGAGCCCTCCGCAAACGCTTCGCCTGGGAAGATTATTTCAATCGGCAGCTTGCACCCTTGTCTGCTTGTCTACGGAATTTCGGGGTCTCCTCAATATCGCTTTGCCCTCGTTCCAACTTTCGTGTTTGCCTACACGCGCGGATACGAGCCTACTTAAAAGGTCTCGCGAAAGCCACGGAGCAAAGGGAGCAAGAAACAACCACACTCGAATTATACCCGTCAATAATGCTACTCTCGGAGAAACTTCTATGAGACAACCGTGATAGGATTATTATTTGTAACGTAGTGAGAAGCTTGAAGTTTGCAACAAGCCGACTCCCCTAATTAACACATTTGTTGGGAATCTGTTAGTTTCGTAAATCCCCCGTGAAATAAAACTGTCTTTTGACATTTTTTTCTGGGTGGAAACTTAGAATTGGCTGAAATAACGTATCGAGCGTATCTCGGGAACAAACACTCGAGAGATTCTTTGTACAGTGTACTTTGAAAGCTGCGACTGGCATCCCGCCTCATTGGGGGCTGCAGCCGGCTGGTAACTCTTAATAAATGGACCCTGCAAGGACCATCAGTAATTGTATAAACTTCAAGGCGATCGATAGCCGGGCTCACTGAGTTGCGCAACTTTTAAAAACTTTTAAAGACTTGCAGAGTTCGGATAAGGTAAATCTCTTGAGCCGCCACGGGAGAGCGAGAAATCCAAGTTTCGTAGGAGGCTATTACAAAAACAGCGCAATAACTCGGGGAGAATTCTCCATTCTGACATAAAAGTCGCTGTCTTGTGTTTGACTTTTCCGCAAAAATAGAATCGATCGGATGAATAGCCACTCGAGAGAGTTCGATGCACATGTCCGAACAATAAGATTGACGAAGCGTATTCCAGCATCTTAAAGACACTCGGACTGAGAGCCTTCGTGACTTATCCGCTTCCAATCCGATCAGTATCGGAGTATTAGCTTCTAGTGTCAGTCACGTGGAAATTAACACGCAGTGAGAAACGAGAGGAGAATAATTCCTACATGCACCTCCGTAAACTCCATCCGCTTCTATTCTACTCTCGGTAGTTTCCTTCCCTGAAACCGATATCGGATCCTTTCTCCAGAGTCTAGCCGATGCTCTGAGAATTAGCACAGCTGACACCCGCCGAAAGAGCAGCCCAGGGTATTTACCTTGGGACGCCGCGACGTGGCTCATCATCCTGTCCATTTCTCACCTCCATCGTCGCCAATGAGTCGCCCAACGTGCTGCTTTAAAAGCCAAACCCCATGAGATGCGCCCGAAGCAACCAAAGATCCAGACATCAGGATAATCGAATCTCTTAAGGTAACAGTATCCCTTCTTCTCAAGCAAAAGAAATAACGTTTTTCCACATTTTTTTCCAAATATCAATAATTCCAGATGCCAACGGTCTTTGCCTCCTTGGAACTACCGGTTCCCGTTCGATCACCGAAGTCAAGCAAGGTTGGGCGAGGTTAATCCTCAGATGGGTGACATCCGAAAGATGTTTCATCCATCCTTGAGAAAAACACCACGTACTGTTGCGCACACAGTGGTTCAGATCCCACTTAAAACAGTAGGTCCTAGGGCATAAATGACCTTAGCAGTCGGTCCCGAAAAACAAAAACAACAACATAATTCCAGCTAGGTTGGGTCACTCGATGACCCGGCTTACTTAGGTGGCAGTCGCACGGAAGAAGATCATCGATCGTGTGCTGCCAAAGGAGACGGATAAGAAGACAAAACGTTGCCGGCCGTTTCGTGCATATTAGAAGTAATGACTGGTACCTCGGGAGATTTAATCAGAGTAAGTGGCAGATGACGCCGTGCCCGGTGGGCATGGTACCGTTCAGGTGATTCCAGTCGATGAGCGAGGCTTCACGGGCCACTGGTAAAAAACAAAAAGCAGTAGGAGCAACGGCGATGGGAGCTCGAGTAAGGAACGGGACGGACGGCTCTGCGGACGGACCGAACAAGAAGGGGGGGGTTCTCTAATTACGATGCTGTCGTTAGAACATTGAGTGCTTAATGGCACTCGGGATAAAGTGGACTCAGAACCCGAGGCCATTTACCGCCGATGCAAGCTGATTTTAAAGGTAATTAAACCCGACTCGAGAAAACAGATGGACCGTTCTCAACCGGGCTGATTCGCGGGGAACCCTTGATGCCCATTTTCTACGCCTTTCTGCATTAAACTCGTCCCGCAAAGTGCTCTTCGCTCCTGGTAAAAAACACCGGTTCACTAATTAAAACGATACACGAGATAAAGGGAGAAAGAGAGAGAGAGAAAGAGGTTCAGGCAAAACAGAGAGTGCAAGGGAACTCTAGCTGGAAAAAACTCTGTCTCGTCCTGCCTCTCGAAATTCCCGTCATTGTCCTTTGTCGGACGCAGCTCGCGCGGAAGTTTAATTGAACCTCGCCGAGTGAAAATGAAGCAGCCGGATATTATATCTAAAATATCTCACAGCGCAAATTACACGAGCCAGCGGTTCCTGTTTCAGTAGCACGGACCTCTGTAGCGAGCCGGCGATAAGCCTCTCGCGAATCCAAGATTCTTCAGCAAAGCTGAACGACCTCGCGAATTCCTGAACAGCCTCCAAGCCAAGGGTTAGAAAGGGTGGAGCAAAAACAGTGTTTTAAGAGGAATCCCAAGATAATTGTCACGATAAAATCCGCATTTAAGACATTACTAAAGAGACAACTCGCGAGGGGCCCAATAGTACATTTCCGCTGGTAAAACCCTCGTTATTATTAGCATTGTGCTCAAGAGTAGTCTCGAAGCAACGGTCGTACTCAATTCGACTGGGTTCACTCGGCTGAACCGAAAGATCTCATCGGACAATAAGCCAGAATTTCAAAGTGGCCAGGCGGTGTTTTTAAGGAAGCACTCGAAAGCACTTCTTCCCTAGCACGCTGGCAAGTAGCTCGAACCTTTCTCTCCCCGCAAGGAAGGCGGCGGCGAGGCATCGTCGTCGTTGGCAACTTATTACGAAACAATTTGCAAGTCTTATGAGTGGCGGCGACGACGCCGTTGAAGGTGGTGGCAGCGAGAGTAGCGGCTAGCCCAGCTGAGATTTAGAAGGACGAGCTTGAAAAGCTCGGCCTCGGCTAAGTGAGGGAGCTTAAAGACTTTTAATTCGAGAGTGAAGCACCACCACCCTCTTGTTCTTCTCGCGCGTACGCGTTTCAACCCTCCCTTCGTTTCTTCGCGTGAATCAAGAGTGAATGCCATTGCATGCTGCCGTAATAAAGCCTACTTTATCGTTAGGCTCTCGCACTATATTCTACGAGCGTTTTTTTTTCCCCTTCGGAGAAAGGGCCATACCACCGGACCTAGTACACAGTACTCGGTGCGAATGTGTACTCTTCTTGGCTAAGCACGTTACAGGGAAACACTGTGCCGACCGCCAACGCTGGACCCTATTATCTTAACATCATAGACTAATTTCCATTAGAGTAGCACGTTACATTATCCTGGAAATTAGCAGCTCCGCTGCTGGTACCCGCTCATTAAAATTCAAATTTTACGAAGTCGGCGGAAAGAGTATACACCCTCTTTGCGATGGGGATCTGTTTTCGGCGTAATTAATGTGGCTACGGGTAGAAAGTTGGCTAATATCGAGTCATATATTACAGTAGATTATTTATAGGAAAGTAATGCAGTCTCAGAGGTGTAAAAAAAAGTTGATTTAATCACGCGATGGCCACCTAGCCAATGCATAGGGCGGAGTATATATACTGTCTTTCCTATTACTAAGATAGGTGTGCCTGAAACCCGGGTGTGGTCGCACCATTCATCGCCTGGTTGCCCGACCATCTGTCTTTACACGTCTGACCCGAGGCTATAAAGCAACGAATGAAAATGCATACGGTTTCGTGTCCACGCAGACGCTGCGACCGAGATCCTATCTCAAGAGCTTCAGAAACCGTTCTCGTAATTCCCGTAGTACGACATGGGTACATTTTACCATGTACCCTCTGGCAAAATCAAAGTGCTCTTGGAACTTGGACCGTTCGATTCACTCTGACTTTAGTCTGAAATCGATTTAAAAGATACCCAGATAATCCGTGAGAAAAGAAAATCGTTTTCACGGTGACCTTTAAAAAGGAAAAGAGCTACGATTTCAAATAACTTTGAAACGCGTTGCTGAAAGCAAACGTTTGGTCTATACAATCCAGAGATCTCGTGATCTCAAAGGCGCCAGCGTAATAATCGTCCGGAACGTCCGATGTCAACAAGAAATGAAAGAAAAAGAAAAAAATAACTTTGATACAGCGACTGGAATGTAACACCGAGCGCTCTTGTTCGTACCAACACTGACAGAGCAACGTGTACACGAATTGGTATTGTTAAACATAGAACGGTTTTAATCACGCTGATCTTTGCTCCTCGTCTCTTCAATTTTATTCGAGACGACGAGCTTCGCGACGTTCTTCTTCGAGTTACTTTGTCCCAAGCAGCTTTTTTATTTCGCAAATCAGGCGCAGTCGCGGACAGCGAAAACGAGGCGAATCTTTTGTCTGACTAAAGACGGACCTACGACTACTCTCCTGATAGAACCGTCGACGATCATTGTTCACCAACAAGTTCTCTATCTCGAGCCACTCGTCTGTCTCCCACTGTCTTATTTCACTTCTTCACAGTCGTTCCGCGAATATTTACCACCCAACGCGATAGTCATCGTGAGTTGGCCGGTAGAAATATTCTCGACATAATTACTTGTTACGAGAATTTCGCGTTCTAAGGCTCCGCTTTTTTTTTTTTTTTTGCAAAGTATAGAGTTCCACGGCTGAAGTAATTGCCAGGGGCTCCGGGTCGATGTGACACGCGATGCACGCAACCAACTGCATTATATTAACTATACTATTATGCGATGAATCGAGTTAGTCACATAATTATTGATCGATAGAATGACACAAGAAAAAGGAGGGAGACACTTGGCTATTGATCCCTTTAAAAACAGGGAATATAATTTTGCTACATTTGAATTAATTCCAACAAATTTCAACCAACTTCCTCAATTCACCCAATTTTCTGTTTCGACGGGAGACTTTTTATTAAATTAAATCGAACGAATCGACTGTGCCTACGATGTCAATTAATTTTGATTATTAGTATTTCCGCGGTGCACGAGCAATTCTATTGTAATTAACGGTAGTGATTATGTTTTTCGAATCAGAAGTGGCGCATGCTTGAATAAGGATATGTATGTACGGCTTTCCGGTCGCGCGGCGGCAACGACAAGAATACGGAAGCAGTCGGTGAAAAGGCTCCGCGTCTCTGAGGACGTCAACCGGACTGGAATTTTAAAGAGAAACGTCCGGGCAAATACTGCTTTTTAAGTGGATGGAAACTACGAACGGAAAGCGGATTTGTATGAATGCTGCTCCTCCATTTTGCAGGATGTTTGCGCCTGAATTTTACTGGTATTACGAATGTACCATGTCTTATACGAGTTTCCATCGCTTACGATAATTCTGCCAGTCGCAATCTTTATCACTTTTTTTTCAACCGCGGGAATCACTCATTGATACGACAGTTAGTACAATTCATCCACCCTCGTGATTCTCCCTACAATTATGCGCGCTTGGTAAACTCCGCGAAGAATCGACCACTTGCCTCACGCACAATGAGATTCTCGCTCGACAAATTAACTTCGCTCGAGCAAACCCCCCCATTCTAATTTACGGAATGAAACACTCCGAATAATTGAGGATCTCGAAACACCGGCAGGTTGACTCGCGTCAAAGCACCGCGCTGTAACTTAATATCTCGACACCATTATACGCACAGTTAAGTCGACTAATTATATCAATGGCAATTATTGAATAATTAAATTATTGCGAGTACACTGATTCCCTAGATCGCCAGTCGCGCAGATGGAAACCTCAAGTATAGTGACAGTGGAACGTACATATAATTGAATCCTGTTCACTTTGTTGACAACAAGGCAAATATCACTGTCTTTCCTAACTCTGATTGGCCCAATATTGGATAAGATAGCGTCGTTATTCCGGTAACTCGATCGATATTGTGTCCACTGAACCATTATGTTCCAGAAATCACTGATCCAAATCTGTTCGTCCGATCAATAAGCAATGTACGATTCTATCCGAAGGAAAATATTTCTCTTATCTTCCTAGACAGAGTTATTGGTTCTTTAAAGAGCTGTAAAGCGTAGATTTTTAAATCTCTCGCTAAAAATCGGAAGATTCTAAAAACAGAGATTTATAAATCATTGTGTGAAAGTAGTTTAGAATTGAAAATTTGTATTGGGTATTGCGATAAATTCTTGTATTAGTATTTAATGAAGCTAGTAGAGGAAATAATTCTTACCTTCGATCTGCCTTCCACTCGCTTTTCTTGGTTAAGCTGAATCCAGGCGTCCCAGCGGTGTCTGTAAACGCTAAGGGTGTTCCACTCGTTCAGTTTGACGGTCTCGGAGCTCCTGACAGTGCCCACACCGCTGCCACAGTCGAACCTGCGAACAGACGGCGAATGCATATTCAGAAGGGCTAATATGCATACGAAAACCCTTTCTCTGAGAAGGGACTCGCTTTATATTCGCTAAGTAATGACATCGTTGGCTTACGAGATTTCCTCCATCTTATATACTTGTGTTTGTTGTTGATTCGAGAAAATGCTTGTCTCGAAATTCTTAAGTATCTTCAAACCGAATATGACAAGTAAACTGAATTCAACACATAATTGTAATTTATCAAAATATTCACGATATTTCCATCTACGTCAAAAGATCTACAACGTCAACGTTGCAATTTCAGTTTTAATGTTCGAATCGTCAGTTTGCTAAACAGTCTTTTCTGTTTATTGTCCCGGTATTTCTGCTTTTACTGTGGTCTTCGCGTCTTCTACAGAAGTTGTTTACTTAATTTTGTTTGCAGTCGTCCCTCAATTTCGAGTCTCTACAAAGGTGGACTAATTGTAAGCAGCATTTGGTCGATGGTTATAGCATAGGCTTATTTTGCTAACAGGTTCGCTAATCCATTCTCCTCAGTGCTAACTTAAGTAGGTCTCGTGTTAATCGGAGTACCGTGCCACAAAAGATGTCAGGGTACCGAGAGAAGATGAGAGAGGAGGCGCACTCTGTCAACGAGATTAATCTTGCAGTTATTAAGGCTTCTCGATGCTCGGGCGCAGCAGCAGCAGCAGCACACCATTATACACGCTACCGTAGCTCGGTAAGAGTCTTGGTAATATTTCCGGTGCGCATCTCAAGAGGAGTGTTAAGACTCCTGAGAGGACTGGATATACACTCAAAAGTGTGCAGCGTGCAGAAAGAGTTACCCCATTTAGCCAGTCCCAGATTTTCCGCGGCGAAACAAGTGAAACGAGCTTGACGAACCAGGCTAAATGGAAATTAAGGGAACCCGCTATATACATAGGAGTTTGGAACGTCGTTCTCGTTGTCGATACCTAGCCCCGAGGACTCTGAATTTTCGTAGCTTAACTCGGTACCGTCTAATTAGGACTCTCGTCCTTTCATTGCGGATGAAATTTCCATCGAGTTATTCTCTAAGCAAAATGCAAGCATGAGCGTGAACGGGATACGAGAGGAATACGTTCGGAAAGGGTTGGCGATTACGAATTTCGCACCAGCCGAAATCCAGTTTGCCACGGAGGCGGCCACGATTCAGAGCCAATTGCACGTACGGCCTCGGAAAGAAGCGAGGCAAGCTTAATCGCTTCGCGAGACCAAGAGTCGTATTCTAAAACTCGCCGTAATTATCACTGTTGGAGGTAAACGACTGGGTAATGAGAAATTTTAATGAGTTGCGGCCGGTGCACCGTAAATCCTGCACAGTCGAAGTACGTAATTAATAGCGCGCCGTACTACGCCGAGGTTGCTCGGGGCATGCGTGCCACTTTAACTTTCGAGGCGTGGAAGAACGAACGCACCGTAGCGGGTCTCGCGCGACTAAAGCGAAATCCGAATCCGCGAAGCGTCACACTGTCCCACCGCTATCGCGTTCCAATGATTCATCGTCCGAGCCCTCGTAAACCCTCGCATTTTTCGAGATTTTAAGACCAACCGTAGCCACCAGAAGCTATCGTGTGTCCAGCTGGAGTGCACTCACATCCGGAGCTCCGCCTTACAATTTTAGCTTTAAGGTTTACCGATAGCCTCCAGGGTACCTTTCGAATCAACAGAAGAGCGAATAAACACAAAAATATCGCCAATAAACCACGAACCGATATTCCCAAGAACCCGCGCAGTTCCACTATTTACCGACGCCGACGGGTCGATGCAAATACGAAGCTGCATTTTTCTCGAACAAAGAGATACCTTAAGTAAGAGAAAGCCTCCATTCAATCTATCCGCGTTGATTCTCCTCTCGGAATCTCCGTGACGAGGCATCCAAGGAAATCCGATTAACTCGCGGTCGACATTCGACGCTGCTAGCAGCTCGCTAAAGCCAGAAACTATATATTCGAGCCGCAGGCAGGTAGCAGCGACGTAGCGCTTCCTAAAACTTGTCCCGAGACAAGACAAAAGACGAGCTTAATATCGCGGCGAAATTAAGCGACGGTAGTATTAACGAGGCTTAATTTAGCACGGTACGGCATGGCATGGTATGGGCTATATACATCAAGGGTTTACGGGGGTGTACAGGTGGGCGCAGTGCGGAGAGTAATTAAGAGGTCTGGCCCCGTGCCCCGGGCGATGTATCGCGAAATCGTGACCCTGACCTCAAGCTGGCCTTCTTTATGGCCACTGCAGATGCTGCAGGCTGCTCTTGACATTTCCGCGATGCGACTCACGCTACCTTCGAGCAGCTCGTTGCCCAGCGAACAAAAGCCAACTGTACATACACAAGGGTAAACAATACCTGGTCAAAAGGTATTCGTGTTTTTAAAACATCCACTATCATCATTTTCCTCAACTCATCGCCGTAAGCTCGGTTGTCTTCGTGCGTGTATTCCGCGCGTGGTGACCCAGAATCTAAAGTTTATTAAAGTCGTTCCTTGCCGAGAGGAAGAAGGAATCCGAGCTAAAGTCACGCCGCTTAATCCTAGATACGGTTTTCACGTCCGGTATTATCTCGCGAGACCGGCTAATGCTGGATCGCGCGCAACTCTTCCCAGAGGTATCGGCCGACGACCACACGCCTCCGGGATTACGCGAAGCCACAGAAAAGCCTGACGCAAATCTCGTTATAATACCAGCGAACCAAATCGCTCGAGCAAGCGGCCCGGCACGGCACGTCGTGGCATTTTGAGCATGCCATCCGCACGAATTCTTGGCGCCTCTGCCGCCGCTGCCATAGTCGCTAGGTGACGTTAAAGCTGCAGGATGCGATATGTGGTAGACAGTGACGCTCGCAAGCAATACCTGCCGCGCTTATTGTCCCTCTGACGTCAGGTTTTCCAGAGTAAATTCGATCCGAGTAGCCTTTTCTCGCTGTCAGACACGAACACACATGTATATATATCGTCGGTCTACTGGGCAAACGCGTGTCCTTGCGGGCTCAAAGAATCACTTTCGCGCGGTAGGATCACCGCATTACCCGGAGACATGCACGTGCGGAAAAGTGGTCCGCGCGAAACGGAAGTAATATCCCAGGAGATCGTGGCTAGAAGTCCCGGATAGAAACAAGAATCAGGGCCTCCTGGATGTTGGCCAGGAGATTCTCTTAAAGGACCCATCTTCCTTGCTACTGGTAGAGTTGTTCTCGGTTGGAAGATCAAGGCAGAGAGATATTTTATGGCGAACTATTCCGCTTCGTATCGGTGACCCTGTCCGTTCCGAATGAAGATGATTTACCCGGTACAAGTTTCTAACGGGTTAGCTAGCCTCTAATTTATTCTGGTGAACACGCGAGTCCTATGCAAGAGCTTGCCATTAGCCCAGTTTAGCACAGCTCCGTTATCACGGTGGATCGCAAATTATACAGAGTCTTCGCACGGTGCGCCGATGGCGTTTCGTTAATATGTAAAACCGATATCGATATCTGCTTAGCCGAACGATAAATTCCGGGACTAATCGGTTAGCGCGAGATTAATGAATTATGGAAGGGAAGCCTGGCGAACAATGTCCAGCTCATCTCGACAGTATTGAATAAATTACTAGAACTATATTACCGATGCATTTCTAGGGAATCCGTACTTCGATCGACTACGTTGACACTGGCGAGATAATTAACTATGAATCCCTGTTATGAATATACTTCTTGGCCTGGTTTTCTCTCGGAAGGCGCGACACGCTCGCGAAAACCTCTCGCTAGTTTCGCGAGTTCCATGAATATCCTGTTAAATGTCCGCGTTCCCTGGTGAACTTTTTCCCTCAGGTCGAAACTTTCAAATTCATAAATTGCACGCGAGTTCGCCCTCGGGTCACGAGCTATTAAGCTGTAAACGAAAAATTAGGCAGCGCGTCGAAGTCTTAATTAATGAACGCGGTCGTAGACTCCGCAACTGCGGAAATTACCGTGGCGAAAGGTCTGGCGAAATTCTCCGACGAAATTTTTAATTCTCGATGTAGAAGTATCTTTGACTCATCCCAAGAAAAAGAAAAAAAGATGAGAAAAAAAATATGAATAGAGTGTACCTTCGAATATGTTATTACATTGAAATAAATAGTTACAAACCCACGAAGTTTAAAAGAAATCTGAGACCAGGTGTGAATCCAGCATGATCATTGATACGACCGAGTCTTTACAACAATAAAATTTTATCGCTCCGGACCTCCGCGTTTCTCCAACTTGAAATTTACAGAAGTTGTTCAGAATACTTCGGAGCATATGTCAAATTGATTTCGAAGTAATCGAAAATGTCTTTCACTGTTTTATTTAAATTTTTAACAAATACTTATATTTTATAACTCTTTAATACAATTTTACAAACATGGAGTATTTTTTTAATTAAAATCTGAAGATTTCCGAATAAAACGGCAGTTCGCGCATAATGATATCTTTATTAGTTTTTGAGTTATAAATTTTTAAAGAAAAGTTGATCCAAAACTTTCCACTTAAATAACTGAAAAACTATTAATGATATCGAGGAACGGAAAAGTGGATTTTATAGGGCTCGACAAGGGCTAGAAATCTACGAAGTTTAAAAAAAAATCTGAGAATAGGTGTGTATGGACTGTGATCACTTTGCGTGGAATCGCTCATATCCATTGGAAGAGAACCTTATCGACAGACCGATCCTTTGCCACAAATAAGACGTTCCCTCGCTAATTGCGCTAAATCGCGAAGCGACATTAATCCTTTGATGTGCGCCGGCTAATGGAACGATAAAGTTCCACAGGAACTTGGGTTATTGCCGGAAGTTATGGAAAGTTAGCGGCATAATTTGGTGATGTGTCGGCGACGAAACGCAGTTTGCCTCAAATTGTGCAGCCACTAAATCCCTCTGATCGGCTGATATCGAGCAGAGCTCGAAGGGATGTATGCATAAATTCAACGCGATCGGGGACGTCACTGCAATTAGACCGAATCCCTTCTAGATCCGATCGAGTACCACTGAATACAACCACTCGTTCTCTTTCCATCATTCCAATTGAATAAAAATGCTGATACGGACCATTCTCCTGCTATCGAGATAAAAACTCGGAGCAGCGAGCTTTCAATTCGGAATCAAGAATCTTGCTTCAATAGCCGAGCGAGTAGTCCGCGATAAGAAGGTTATTGAAGCGATCGACTGTTACCTGAACTCGATGAAACCGTGATGTAATGTCAAGGCCATGAAATCGCCCTGAAGATCGTCTCGCTCTCCAGCGAGCAAGAGAATGCCGTCCCACGCCTCCGGGCGAAATTCCAATTCTAATTGAACGTGTTTGTAGGCAGCTTTTAAAGCTGGAAATGCCAGCCACCCTGATCCAGTGAATCTCGGCGACCTCACTTCGGTTTCTGAAAAAGAATCGTTTAGCTTTGTTAGAGCAATTATTCATTGACATTTATCTGCATAATGAAAAATCGTTCGATATCTTTCCTATTAATCAGCCGCAGTCACTCGATAAGATTCCCTTTGACCGAGGCCTTTCAGTCTCTACTAATTGCAAAGTTTGATTAATGGATCGCATGAACGGATCGCGTGCAATTTTCCTGGTACCATTGAACCTGTCGATACCATTATACGGGAGAATATAACAGGAAGTGTAACAAAGTTGAAAAGGAAGAAACTAGCGCGATACTCTTTCCGGCAAAGCGCAGGTATATATGTATGTATGTATTCGGATGGTAGGGCTATCTAAGCGGCGTGGCGATCTCATAAACGAAGAAATATAGTAGAGTTTGGCAAGGAGAGAAAAACGGGCGAGGGAACCTGGAAAGAATCTGGAATTCCAAGCGCGTGCGGGACTTAAAGAGCAGTTCACAGCCGGGAGCCTTCCTGAGCGGCGTATCCATCACGCGTGCAAGGGCAGAGAAGTTACGAGAAGGGAATAAGGGAGCCGCTTACACGTTCAGAACGCAAGTGTAAAGGTCTCGGATAAATTAGACCGGAAAAGAATGGAGGAGTCACCGCCGTGGCTTCCAGGAAATGGAATAACGTTCCTTAATGCCATCGGTGCCATCCTTTCCCTCTCCGGAGAGGTAGATTCACGTAATAAAGCCCTCTCCGAATGACTAAATCATACTGCTGTTACAGGAAGCGCGAAAGGCTTGAAGATCGTGCTAGTCGGATCCGATGGCCTATTCACCCAACCCTTTTCGCAGTCATGTATCACTGGGATTAACACGGGATTTTCGTAAAATATCGTAACGCGCTTCTCTGAACATCTCGAATATACTGCTATTTCGGGAAGCTATAAATAAAAACAAACCCGCACGGGGAAAATAGGAAGATCGAATCGCGTATGGTATAAAGTCGGCTATACTCTTTCAAATTTAAAAGTCCACCAGCGCTACTTATTCTCTCTCTCTACGAGTGAAATAGCACTGTTGGGGAATTTCCAGTCGTAGGTGGCATCGCCGGAAGCAATTGAAATTTCCCTAAAACCTGGAACAGAAGGTAAAAGAGCGTCTAGCGGTGACCGATGACAGAACCATAAAATGCGTGGTCGATGGCCTGGACAGGCCGTCACGAGTGCAAGTGACATGGCCGAACGACATCGCGTTTCCGATCGCGACCTTTGTCCTTTCAGGGGCTGGGTTCTGAACTTTCGCACCGAGGGATTAAACCTGACGGGCCACGCAAATTTTCTCCCCTTTTGCCCCTTTGTTTCGCGCGAGCTAATTCAATAAGCGTCGCCGGTCTCCAACATCGCAAGCTGAGGGCGAACCGCAATTAGCGCGTCTATGGAGATCTATTAACACTACCAGCTACCCCCCTCTAGTTCGGTATCTCTGCCCATTTTCCGGCCTTTGTTTTTTAATTAGCTATACCCCTGGATGAAGAGCAAACTCGAACACGTGGGACGGTTACACTGTGGCCCCAGGGCATATTATTCCCGTATTGAATGCCCTCGTTAACTCGACTGCAACATTGCTGACACTGCCCACAGGCTGTGATTCTAAAATTAGATGGACGTCATGACGATGCTAAATAGGCTGGCTAATGAAAATAAATTGGGCCAGGAATCGGGGTGGGTTACGCGATGACATTAGTAAACTGACTACTGACACTTTATGTCTTGCTACTGAAGAGCTTCCGAGAGCCTTTGAGCAAGATTTAATTGCTCAAAAATGGCAAAATCAATACATCCGCTTTCACTGTTTAAGTATCAAGCCATTAACTAAACTGTTTGGTACAGATGAAAAGGCGTTCTACAAAAGATACAAGCAAAATATTGTTAAATAAAGTAGTTTTCTTTAAATTTTGCAAATTCTGTAAATTTTTTAAAACCATTATTAACGCACGTCGATTATGCGCTAAAAGACGCACAAGTTCTATATAAGACTTTTTTCTGTACAGTCGATAGTTTGGAAGATATTCCACATTTGTTATTTTTCATCCCCAACTTTAAGGGTTGATTTCACCCCTTCAAAGTGAATGTTGGCAGTTAACAAAAAAATACGTGTCAAATATTTTTTCGAGAGCTACCTGTGACCAAAATTTCATTAAAATCGGCGTGTTCCTTTTGGGTAATGTCCGACTTGTGAGTCAAGTAGGATATTACCGGATAAGCGAGATCGATAACTGAACGGTGGAATGTTCGTAGATAGCGGAAGATGTCGGAAGTCGATGTAACACCAATGTTCCTTTACTGCGCTGTTAGAGCTCTATAGTACACAGTTAATCGTGTAAAACGGCACTGCAAGTGCACCCGTCAAACCACGGTACGATCGAGGGGATCCTGAATGCATCTCTCTGCCGGTTGTCACGTATGATGGGAAAATGCGCTTCCGATCGCGTGGCACCGTTTTTATCGCTCGTAGCCAGATAGCTGCGGCATGTACGCGGTTCACCACTTTTGGGTTTACGCGAGGCCCCGGCATGAACGTGCTACCGAAATATTTCGTCGATTTCGACGTTTGTTCCGCTTAACTTTCGCTCGAGTTTCCCTCGAGTGCAGCCAGTTATTAAATCTACCGTTCGTTTAAATGTAAATGCCTCGGTGAGTTTCGTGGAATGAACACTTATGTAGCCTGTTCTTTCTCTCACATATCGTACAAGGATCATCGTGGCTGTTTCAGGAGGAAAAGTAATATCGGCTTTGTATCTGAGGGATAAAATTTGCAATGATTTCAAGAGGTACTACAATAAAGCGAAATTCTATAAATCACTGTGTAATTTATCGTAGAGTTAATTGGTAGGTTTCTGCCAGAGTAAAAGTTCTACGAGAGAGAACTGCTCTTGGAAGTGAGAGATAACAGAAGTTCGTGACCATATAATATGAATTATCAGGTTGTCGGAATCGGTAACCCCCGCGTTTCTTTTTGCGTACCTATGACCAGTCACTTTGGCCCAAAGCCAGAACGAATTCCGGTCTACCCTCAATTAACCACTCCGGACGTCTGTTCCGATTCGTCTCGCCTTGAAACCCATAGTAATAATAGCGATGCTTTTTCACGCTGTTCCCCTATCTGCCGAGCAGTCCCACGGGGACCGACAAATCCACAAGTCAAAATCTCATCCATCACTCAGCGCACATGTAAGTTTAAAAACATGCTCCACTTGCGAATCAGAAGCCAATGATCTTTGCCTCCTTGGAAATACTGGTTTCCGTTCGATCACCGAAGTCAAGCAAGGGTGGGCGTGGTTAGTACTCGGATGGGTGGCACCCGAGAGGATGTGTTTTCACCCATCTTTGAGAAACACCACGTACTGTTGCGCACATAGTGGTTCGGATCCCACTTAAAACAGTAAGGTCCTAGGGCATAATATGACCTATGACCTTAGCAGTCGGTCCCGAAAAACAAAAACAAACAAACGAATCAGGTTCCAGTGATTCCCGTAAGGGTTGTCAGAACTCCAGAGACGCGAGGTCCAGAGTTTTCAGAATCTCATGGAACGACTGTAAGGAGCAAGAGGCACAACAGAAAAGGGTCAAGAACGCGGAGCCAAAGAATTCGTAAAATCCCTCAGGCGTGATGAATGGTTTGCGATCGAAAGAATCGCTGAACAAGAATCATGCGTGGGATATAACTCATGTCTTCTGACGAAACCCAGATCAGTGGAGGATTTATTATGAGCTTCCTTTGATCTTGATTCGAGGGTATCCAATGACAAAAGGTCCAAAATGGGGAAGTGAGCATTGTGACTGCTATTCCCGTGGCCTAATCCGAGAGCAACCTTCCGAAAGAGGTCTATTTGCTGCAACGCTCTTCCCTCGAGAATAGTGCGAAGCGTGCATTTTTCACGGCGCACTTGGCCGTCTTTGCGCAAGCCGCTAAATAACTTCCGGCCACGCCGTTGGCCGGCAGGCCTGGCGAACTGAGAGTTGGGCTTTACGACTTAATCTGCAGGTGGTTACGCAAGGTGACGGCTGGACCAGAAGCAACGACCGCGTTTAATGTTCTCCCTCGCTCCAGTTTCTGGTTGATGTATCGGATGATTATCCTATCTGCTGGTTTATGGACCGCAGAGGAGCCCACCCTGAACAGATTCGAACTCGCTTTGGAAAGAGAGAGAGAGAGAGAGAGAGATAGTTACCCTGTAACGAAGTTCCCATCCCTGCCCCCAGTCGATTTTCCAACTTTTTAACTTCATCCCGGCTACCCAGTGAAAATTAGCGATGTAACTCATGTAACCCTAGCTAACGCCTTTAATCCCGTGAACAGTCGAGAGCCACTCGATTTGCAGGTCACAATAAATGCCCTGGGCAAGTAATGGAATCTGCAGCAGGTAACCAACCACGAGTAACCTTTCTTTCACTGTTGTCGTCCACCGCAGAATTAATTATAAAAATAATTCGAATCTGTAATCTCTGTCAATGAATTGTTCGAAGGTGACTTTTGCAAAGTCGATGAGCGGACGATACATTAGTTCAACCCAGCACCCTGCTACGTCCAGCCCATTTAAGATTCAGCGAGGCATGCCGGGGGAGTTTGCACGCGGCAGGAGAACGATCGTCTGGGCCCAACTCAGGAGGACCAACGATAGACGATAGTGTATTCGTTCTCCGCGGCAACTTGATTGATCGTTTCGACGTTCGGGGCGTGCCCCCTATGCAAATGAAGTGGATCAAAAGAGCCCCCGGAATTTCGAACCATGAGCCCCGCTAGCGTGAACGTACGATGAGCCTGCGAGATGCAAATGTTAAGCCCACCTCCTCCGTGCCATTGTTTTACACCCTGATCAGTCGGCCACCCCTGTTTTGCCGAACACTTTTTCCCTGGCGCCACCCGGTAATTGGTACACGCTTGGTGGTATCACTACCACAACCACCCTATCCCATTGTCGACGGCTTAATTTAATGACTGGCGTAATTTGCCCTGACGATCCACAAACACAGAATTATTTTCGATATAAATATTTGAAAGGGATCGGCTGGAACAATGCCACGCGGATAATCGCTCGTGAAATTGGTCGCGCCTTGAATTACTCCGAGTTTCCAAACGCTGATAAAACGCGTGAAATGTGAATCAATTCCCTGACATTTTTATGGATTGCGTAGGTATTCAGTATTGTTTGCAGGGCACATATACGTATATACTATTCATAGAAATATTATATCGCGTTATCCCTGCATTTGCGTTCTCCGATTAAACTATCCGCTGTTATAACAACCACCAAATACTGGGAAACCGGAAATTCGCAGTATTGTGCGCCCTTCGATATACTGAATTATGCCATCTTTAAATAATCCATATCGATGTGTTTGCTCTTGGTTACGAGAGAGCGATGCATCAATTATTTCCCTCGTTGATTCCATGATGCATGTTTATCAGCGGCTTCATTAGAGGCTTGCAATTTCCCTGATAAAAAGGGAAACATCGTGTCTATCGTTGAAGGCAAAGCTCCGCGAATGATAGAAGATTATCCCGCGTACGCTTCGATAAAAGATTCAGTACTTTCCAGTAGTTTAATATTTATATTGTACACTTCAAACCTTCATAAATTTTCAAAAGCACGGAATACCCACTATCTACCTAAACGGTTTAAAGCGGTCGATCATACATAAGGTGGGGCCTCGGCGAATTAAGCGCGAACGAATGAAGAGATTAATGCAAATTCGCTACGTCTTGCAAGATTATCAGGACGGAGCTTCGACCGCGAAGATACATACAAGTATCCTACAGGTATTCTCAGACATAGAAAAAGAGAAGTGTGCGTCTGAATAAACTGCAGTTTCCATTTTAATGCTGGGCATATTTATACGGAACATAAGGTATTCAAGAGATACTGTACGAGCAGCTTGCTCTGGCAGCTGCATTCGATGGCAACGCGCGTCAAATTAGCGACTGGTTTATCGAGCGTTACGCGTAGGATGCGCCAGAATACGTGCTCGACATATTCCAGCTCCTTACCAGGGACAACCGAGGGAATAGGTTCCAGCACACCTGCTAACAAGCTTCTTCCTTGCATTAAGCGGGAAATGAAGAAGAAGAGGGTCAACAATGTAGCAAAGTTAGCTTCGGCCACGTCGCGCAGAAAAGACAAAAGCACTCGGGATGCGACACGATGTCCCACAAACTTATACTACAAAATGGTAGTACGTATAAGAATATTTAACTGACAACTGCTACCATCTCTCTTCGCAATGATCCATTAGCTTCAACGAGCCATATACCAATTGGACGTTGCACGTCGATTTCGCACGGGAACGCACCTTTGCCTGGCAATTTTTTTTCGGATGTCAATAACTCATGACCCAGATCCTGTCTCCGACGAGCTCTATGCGCTCACGGACTGTAGAATGTCCCCTACTGTTTGTCGATGGAATGGGTAGTGTCAAACATTTCCAGCATTGACTCCGACACTTACTTAGCCGATTCGTGACATCCGAGATTCCCATGGTGCGAGGAGCCACGATTGGCACTGTGTTCCAACGTGTGAGTAAAAAAAACGTTTATCGTCAGAAAAGGGGTACTCGGCTGGCTAAAAGGCCCAATGTAGTCTCGCTAGTAGTCTAGCTCGATGAACGGCGCTACGTGACGCGATACGTGGCACACGCACGTTGCTCCGGTGAAAAAGTGTCGCGGTAGACAAAGAGCCACGGATATATTTTTACCGAAGCAGGGACGTCGTGCGAGTTCCATTAATGGCACCCTCGCGCAATTCCACCGGGGATAATGGTTTTGAACGCAATCTCTCTCTCTCTCTCTCTCTCTCTCTCTCTTTGCTTCCGCTCGATTCGACCACCACGAATAGAAACAGCGGCTCCCTCTTTCCCTAGGGAGAACATATCCACAATAAAGTTCTTTTCTCCAGACGAAGAAGATAGGAGCTTGAAGATAAATGAAAGCTATTGGCTCTGCATTTCGCTGCCTGTGAACTTGGGGTCACAAGATTCTTCTTTCAAGTGGGATGAATTACTGCCAACAATAACAAGTAACGCGATAGAACATATCGAAGATTTACGATAGGCTTCTTCGTAGGAAAGAGTCTCACTCACAGGGTTCTTATCGTTAAGTAGCCTGATTAACGTGTAATATCTTCCGCGAAGTTTATAATTGGAGATGAAAAACTGGAATTACTGCCAGCTTTAATATTCTCATCTGACAATAGCTACACTAATCCCACACGTTAATTTATGATCGTCAACGAAAATGATGGTAATAAGGACGTTGATACCTCGGTTGGACATTCAAGATGAATGTCGCGCCTCCTGTCGCGAATGTTACCGAATGCTTCATAATTAGTTCCACTTGGTCCTGACAATTAACAGACTCGACGACAGGAACCCGGTGACACAGACGCCACCAATAATCGTATGCTAAATCGATGGTCCATTAGAAGCACGTGATGGTCGTTTTCTCTTGAGAATTATTACCCAGAATCGGACGAGTTCCATTAATTATCCTAGGTTTCTCGTTTGCACCGACTAATTGCCACTAGAGTTACATTGCACCGTGATAGCAGCACCGCAAAAATCAACGTTGTGTAAGTTGAACCAGCAGAAACGCCACGACGATCTGTGACACGGAAACCTCGTTACGGTGGAAAGGTGGTGCCTTTTGATCGTTGCTCGTCATAAACGAGCTTAATTCCCGAGTGGAGAATTTTTCGGTCGAAACCCGCAGCCTCATCGATACGAGGATTCAATTAACAAGCAAAAAGAAGCCTGATTGGCGAGTCACCATTAAAGGACAATTACGAACATGTGCCAGCGTTCGGTTCGCTCTTCCACCAGCTGGAATGTCATAAGGCAGAAGAGAGAAGAACGGTGAACGAGGCATGGCTACCGGTATCCTATCGATTTTATAATCAAGAGAAAACCAGTGAACCGTAGGGTTCGTGTGGCCCCGTTTCGTCCTGGCCAGAGCCGCCCATGACATTATGAAGGCGTTCTCCTCTACGTGTTACCCCACCGTCCACGCGGCTTGTCCCGTTTAATATACATCCCGTTGCCGAAGCTCTCGACCGAAAGCAAAGACTCTGCTTCCCATCGATAATTCAGTAACTCCAGCGCGAATCAAATTAGAAGATTCTTCTCTGAAAATTCCACTAGATTCTCTTGTTCGGGATTCCGGTTGCCTTAATCCGGAAGAGATGGAATTTTTACTCCATTTGCCAAATATTCTCGAAGGTGGCGTGGACCAGTTTTCCTCGATGGAAGAAAGCCTTAAAGGAAGAAAAGCAAGAGAGATGGGAATGTTGAGGGCCGAGTAGTGCATCGTGGAGAATAGCGAAGATTTTGTGGTAGCCAGCAGTGAAGCTCTTCCCTACGAGGAGTAACACGCCACGGGAAGAAGCTTTGGGGCGAAGTTTCGATGCAACTGGTGCAGCTCTTTGGCAGGATACAGCAGCAGAAATGAGGCCGCGCAACGGTCGAATAACAGTAACGGCTGCATAACACTAAATTAGCTCAAAGCGCGAATGAAAGTTTCTCGATGGCTCTGTACACGTAGCGAACAGGACCATGTGCGAATCCGTTCCGATTACTTGGCCGAGTTTCCTCGTCTAGTGAAATGGTAGCTCGCTGCGCACTCGGAGAAGCGTCATTGGAACTTGGCACGAGTTTTAGCGCGCACGGCACATCGCACTACTCTCCTGAGCTAATATAAAATTTTGAATGCGCAGGACGTGCAGCACCGCGGTTAACTCGCCGGAATAATCCTTGGCAGGATGCCTCATGAGCTTCTTGCTCCCGTTCTCTTCCCTCTCTTTCTCTCTTCTCTTTCTCGTTCCCAACATTCGCCGGATTATTAACGTGCCGGCAAAGGTCATTATTCGCGCGACCAATGCACAGGCTTGCTCACGGTATCACTAAGAACAAAGTTTCCGCTACGGCTTACTAGATCGCGGTCCAAACCGATCCCCTCGCTTTAAAACTTTCCTGTCCGTGGCAAGGGGGAAACGATCCGAAAGATAACGAATTTGAACGTATCCTGCTATCCCCCAGCCGCACAAGTTTGTCCCTCGTAAAACTTCCAATATTTGTTGCTCGCGTGTGCGTATGCATGCACATACATACGTGTATGTGTCGTGCTAGATTCCTCGATAAAAATTCGCTCGAGATAAAATTCGTCGAGCGTATCTGGATTAGGAAAATTCTTTGGGAAATCGAGGCAGAACGGCAAGATAAAGCGAGGGTGAAACAATTGAAGCGCGTGTTGATCTTTGCCATTAGATTGATGGCCAGAGAAAGCTTTGTGAGTCTAGCTGTATTTCCAAGTAACATTTCTCCTGTAAACGCGCTTGTAAATACCCTGTAGATTCACTTTTCCTGCAGAACTCCTGTATACAGCCTGTAAATATACTTTTTCTACAGCTGTTGCCTGCATACGACCAGTACATAGCCTTCGCCAACAGATGGCCTGTAAAGACCCCTGCATATAGCCTGCGCGCGTAGGATATTTCCAGGGCCGCCTGGAGATAGCCTGCAGGTTGCCTTTTTGTACAGGATAGTCTAAATATAGCCTGCGCGCGTAGAATATTTCCAGGGCCGCCTGGAGATAGCCTGCAGGTTGCCTTTTTGTACAGGATAGTCTAAATATAGCCTGCGCGCGTAGAATATTTCCAGGGCCGCCTGGAGATAGCCTGCAGATTGCCTTTTTGTACAGGATAGTCTATATATAGCCTGCGCGCGTAGAATATTTCCAGGGTTGCCTGAAGATAGCCTGCAGGTTGCCTTTTTATACAGGATAGTCTACATATAGCCTGTATATACCCTATATACATCCTGGTTGCTCTGTACACGTCCTGTAAATTATCTGGAATGGTCTGCATATGGTCTGCATAACACCTTTACGTGCTCAATTACAGGTTTTATGCACAATTATACCTGTATATGGACCGGCCAAAACGCGCTTGTATACGACCTTTGAGAGGCTTTCAGCAGGATCGATTAACAGGAGTGTTTCTGGATATAATATTTACAGGAGGGCTATGCATGAGAAATGTTACTTGGGTTGGTCTCAGTCAGACTGCTGCGAGTACAGTTGGTGACATTGGCCAGTCCTATTGATTCCGCCCCAAATCATCGTGAGTGGGATAAAGTTTTTTGTCTGGGGATTGCGGTTTACGCAACCGCGGCCATTGTAAAGGAACCCGCGCTCAAAAGCAATTCAAGATAATGACTCTCACGCGCGAACAAAAGGCACACGCCACATCCGCTTGAGCTAGCCGGTGAGTGAAACGAAAATCCAGCCGCTTCCGCTCGACGTGTGGAAGAAATTTGCCCTCGCGCACAGTCGACCAAAGGCCCTCTCTTGACGAAATATAATTCCGACGAGCGTGTCTTTGCACCGCGGGGACTTACCCCCTAATGAAATCATATCCGAGCGAACGCCTAACTTCGTTTCGTCTTTTCTCCGCGATATTTAAACGCGGTGAATAAGGATCATCTTCTTCCTCTTCTTTCCCTTCTTTTTCTCCTTCTTCTTCTTCTTCTTCCTCTTCGGCGAGAAGAAGGAATCTCCATCGCGAAGACTCAATGTACTTCAGGATAAATGAACCTACAAGTATTCCCGTGTCTTCAGCGGACCCGAAATGTCTCTCGCTTCGTGTCATTCTTAAGAGGATTTCGCGAAAGACCAGAAAAGATGAAGAGAAAGAGACCCTCGAAGTACCACAAAATTTTTACTCGCACCTTAACCTTATTTCTTCCCTGTCGGACTTTACACCGGTGCTGCGAATATGTAAAGTTGAGAAGTTCTTCCCTAAGTAAATGAAGCTCGAACAAAACGCTGTGCATATTAATTTTACACTCAAGCTTGATACCGGCTCTACGCGATGCCTTTGTACCTTACGCTCTTCTACGGTTCACGATCCTGTTGTATTCGGAAAACACTTGTTCGGAAGCTTTGGGATTTGCTGAGTTGGATAGAAAAGATAAAATCAACGCGCGGATTTCCGTAGTAGTGACTCTATGGCAGTGCTGCTGGTAGAGGGTGTGCCTCTCATTAACTCCAGACAATTAATAGCCAACGGATTGCGAGCGGCGATATTATCTGATTGAAGCGGCACATCGACTCGCCGCGCACGGCGCCGATCGTTCGAATTACAACGGAGCGTAACTGGTTGTGGGACACGCGTAATCCGGAGACCGCGTGTGCGGCACATGCATCACATGCACCACATGCACCACATGCACCTGTGGCGCACCCTGCGAGCACCCTCTCTCTAATCGATTAACTATCCGCTGTGATGCGACAAATTGTGTTTGCACCTACCTCCTACATAATGGCGGGCACAATGCTCCAAAATCCTCCCCTGATCACCTCTTGTTACCACAGACGCATTCTTTTCAAGTTCCTCGCGGCCTTGGAACGTTAATTGAGATTGGATCTTCCGAAAAACACTCGCATATGTAACACTCACATCTCACTCGATGAATGTCATTAAAAGGGTTTCGTTTATACGAGCAGTGTAATTAGCACTAATTATATTCCTGGGATTCTAGAGACAATATGTGGATTATTTTATTTCTATCGATTTCTAGGAAACAAGTTATTTTACTTGCACTCCTTGAATTGTCAGAGAAAGTAGCAATAATGTATATCGGATATTTGTGTTATTGGAAAAGTAGTACAATTCCACTTTAATGCATCAGTTTCTCTTCGTGCTTCTTTGTCATTCTTTGCCATGGGCAAGGCAGTGCTTGCGTGCTTTGTAAATAAGGAACAAGTGATATTGGATTAAGAGCTGCCCGAACGAAAGGAGTTTCGATCACAAAGCGTTAACCCTATCGTAACAGAGCTAGCCGAAGGTAGCATTATCCCCTGAGTAATAGGATAAGCTTGCTCAGTTTGAGAGCTATCGTGTATTTCGTGCCGGGCCTTCCTTTGAAGAACAAATTAATTCAGCACAAAGTAAACGCAGAAACATTAATTAGACACATCTCTGTCTTGAATTCTCCTCCACAATCCTAAAGCGCAATCGTCAAAAGTGGAAAAAAACTCAGTGTTAGATTTTTCACAGCTCTTCTCGCGCTTGAATTTTCATTTCCATGAATCAAACTTGACTGGAATGCCTGGATAATTCTCTTTCCTGTAAATTAACTAACTTTTTACAGTTCAGTATCACAACAAGTTGCATATTTCTATTCGACTAAATCTCTATTGATCGTAACAGAAAAATGGCTGTGGACGCGAGGAAATTCAGTTTGAAACTATTTCGGGACAATCAATCGGTATGCAGATATTACTCTACAGAGGAAAAAATTCATCTCTCTGATCCGCAACGAGTCAAGGCTTTCGCGATCACCCAATTCTCCTTGCAATCCCAGTCGCCAGCTAAAAATAGAGGATCGCGACTCATTTTCCAATTATTCGCAAACGCGTTCATTTATCAAACAGAGACGCGAGACTGTCGCTCGAAACATCGAGGTGTTTGCATTGGTCCCTATTACCCGATAGCATCAATACCATCCTGCTAACGATGAGCAAATAAATGCCAGCCTAAATTGAGTGCTGTCAGCGCGCGACAGTCAGCGTTCAATGTGGTGGGTGAGCTAAGACGGCTGAGTGGAAAATTCAAGGTTCCCCGTTTCTTTTTTGGGGGTAGAAAATTCAGGGGTTGGCGCGATGTTTACTGCCTCCAAGCAGGACACTTTTCCGAAAGAAGGAAACTGCCTAAGGGGAGTGGCAGAGGGTGCCCATCTTCAGGGCAATTATTCCGTACAGCTGCCTCGACCCTACACCTAGGCCCTCGTAAAATGTGTAACTACTCGACACAGACACACACACACGCATCCTCACCTACGCAGATATAATCGTTTTGTCGATACTGCGAGGATCCTGAGGCTTATCCTGGTCATGTGGGTCCTGCCAATAAACTTCATCCTCCCAGGTACTATTACTTTCTTTTTTCTCCAAAGAGCCATTTAAACACAAATTCAATCCGAAGAATTCTGTGATTCCCCTTCGACAGTAAGATTTTTCAACTAAATATAAAGTGAGACGACAATATAAATTTTATAAATATAAAACTAATCAATAGCTCGATTACGTTGGACGAAGGAAATGGTTTGCAGAGTTGGAGTACTTACAGTGGCCTAGCATTCGAAATCCAAAACAGGAAACACCGATGGAAATCCGCTTTTCAGCAGCATTACACCGCGTTAGGGATGAAAGTGTTTCCAGTGCTTCCTCAATCTTTGTGCCATTATTCTCTTACGTATATGCTCATCGAGATAGAACGTGGCCCGCGGTAATAGCGGCTGAGGTCGCTATTTCGCGTTTCTCTAAATTGAGTTAACGCCCCCCGTAACCACGCCGAAGCGTCACTTAATATCGTTTTTCTTACCGTTAGTCACGTTTCCGCCAAATTGAGTTTCCTGGCACTTCGTTTGGTTCCGTGCCTCTCTTCCCCCCGGAGAGTCGCGTGTGTGTATAAATAATAGAAGCGCCGTCATCCTCGTTCACGCTCAAAATTGCCGCCCGGGGCAGTTTTTAGCGGCGACTCTACTACTCGTTGGCAAACACACCGTAGAGTATTACTACTCCAGGGGGTATATCAACGATAAAAGAGGATTATTACGCACCTAAAATCCTCAGTCGCGCCATGAAGCTTTCGAAGAAGCTTATTTTCCGTTTTCATGTGGAATTTGGAAGTTATAGCTCAAGCTTTTAGGCGTAGAACGAGCAATAGGGATACACGAATAATCGAAGAAACGCTTCGAAGCGCAATAAGTGCTTTCTCTTATTCGGCTAGCTTGGGGCTGACTCGTGACGTGCATTAACTACTTGCGGAATCGTTTCATCCCTGGCACCTCTTCCACACGAGCACATGGGGCAAAGTGTACGAATATAACCGGGGAAATATTAAGGGAGGAACAAGTGAATTGAGGCTACCCTTGTTTTATTGTTACGCCTGGCTATATTGCAGCCAGCTGGCATCGAGTGAGCTTTCCAGCGACATTGTCGTTATTGTACGTGCGACTAGAGCGTAAAGTGTCGGGGCCATGCAAGTAACGCTTCCGCGGTCACGTATAACAGGCGAGCTTAACGAAGTAAGGGCCACAGGGGGGGTAGTGGGTTTCGAAAGAAGAAGCGTAGGAACTTTTAACGACCAACCCACCATCGTGCTGCTTGTGCGTCGCTCGAGCTATTCACAATGGAGCACCGGGGCTGCCCAAATACATTCCTGGTCTCGACCATCGCTCTGCATAATGACTATTCGTGTCTTGTTAACGCAACACGCATTAAACGAGCCGCGCGGATAGAATAGAACTCTGTAGCGGGAGGGGTATGAGAGAGAGAGAGAGAGTAGGGGAGGAGACCGTAGCAGTGAGAAATAATTCAGGCTCGGAAAATGAGCGATGCCATAATGGCATGCGGCCGTCGAGCGCACTAATGACAGGGAACACGCTAAAGCTTGGAGTGACGTTTTCCGAGTGAGGCAGGAATTAAAACGTCGATAAGTCGGTTACGTTGCTGGACGTCGTTCCTAGCGATCTGGCAGTCGACGCTGATACAAATGATAATGGGAGGGCGAGCCAGACGGTCCCGGTCGGCGTCGAAGCGGTGCTCGTAGCCGGACACGCGAGCGAGTCCATGAAATCCCTTTAGTCACGGAATCCACGGCCCTCCGAGCCCTCAACTAACCCCCTCCTTTTCCGCCATCGTAATTCCATGCACGTAATTCCATCCGACTTCGGAATGGCGGCTTTATACCGGCGACTGACCGTCGAGGCCTCCCGAGAGCGAGGAACATTCGCGCAACTATTACGAAGCATCGTTTACCGAAGTAACCACGTTCAAGCCCGCGAGCGATTTTTCCGCGACCAGCTAAAGTCGAGCGAACGCTCACCGTAAACGAGGGAAACTATCCAGGATTCTCGCGGGAAAATGAACTATGCTGTTGAATAGTGAGGGGTGTGTCAATGCAGCGATAGCGAATTTCAGGGTGTTCAGCAAGTTTAACAGTCCTTATCATGATATTAGTACAATGAGGAATATTGTCCGGTCGTTACTCCCAAGGTAGTCGACGACAGTGACGCTCGGACATTAAGGTGAAAGGGGTAGAGATGGAGTGCTTAATAGAGGGTGAGCTAGGCAGAGCCAAAAGTACGACGAACTTGTTTGTTTTCAGGAGGCTCTCGTAAACGTCACCGGCCCGTAGAATGTACAAGGGCGTGTGTGAGTTACAAGGCTGCCACCCTTGGCGAGTTACCCTCCGTGGGCGGCTCAGCCCCGATACTTAGCCCTGACTTTCTACGTCTTCCAGAGAGGGGACGGAAAATACGAACCTTAGGGTTGCACGGCCAAGGATCTTCCTCTATAAAACACGAGCTCTCGCCACGCGTAACTTTTGCCGCGGGCAACCCCGTGTCCATAGGGTACTTCTGCACTTTACGCGTACCGGGGGATGAAAAGCAGCCTGACCGTATTGCCTTTGAGGGATTCTCACTTGGTTTTTGACACCTTTGAGCGTGATTAATGTCAGGAAGAGAGATCTCGAGTCGTCGTCGTCGTCGTCGTCGTACAGTCGGGGAGATAACTCTTGGATGGAGGCTTGATGCCTCTTCATTTCGCACTGGCAAAAAGTTCGAGGGTCGTTAGTCCCCCCATTTCCTAATGCGACCACCCGCATTGCCGGTGAATCTAAAACGAGCTCTGGAAAATGGGTCGACAAAAGGTACAGTTGATCATTATCGCGCGTGTCCACGCCCCTTCTCTCCTCTCTTTCCACTATCCAACCCATTACATGATGTCTGTTGTTCTCGAGTTGCAACCCCGAGGTATCGCATTCACCTAGGAATAGCATTCACCATCCTCTAATAACCGACAATTCCTGTCGTATTCCTCGTTCCCAGGAACGCAAGCAACGGACCCGAGGAGCACCGGGAAAAACGTTTTCGCGCAATTACAGGCTTGGCTAGAGG
>OZ022492.1:14076437-14484467 GCA_963989405.1 Trypoxylon attenuatum
GAGAGAAATAGAAGGGGAATACGTGTATATACGTGTGTTTATGTGTACAAGAAGGAGAGCGAGGAAGGAAGAGGATATGAGAAGGGTTCAGCCCGAAGATGGGTCGTGACACAAGGAATAGCTGGCGAGGAGGTCGACTCGCTTCGTTTACCGTGGTCTTCCTCGGCTGAGAGCCACGAGCGGAAGGCCGAACCAAGGGTTGCACGCTGCTCTCTATCTCTCTCTCTCTCTCTCTCTCTCCATCTCTCTCCGTTTCTCTACTACCAGAGATATCGATCGCAACCGCGCGAATCGCGGCATGCATATAAATTCCCAGGTGTCTCGTGCTAAAACATCGATGGAACCCCGCCCTGGATAAATGACGCCACCACCATAAATCATTCGGGGTGCGGCGTGGTGCGGCCTCTTTCGCGACAACGGCCTTAGACGCCACGATCCTGCAGCTGCGAGCACGCTCGACAGCACTCTACATCACGAGAAACACGAAAAGAGGAAAGGAGAAAGCGCTCAGCCAGCCACCAATCGTTTCCGCCAGTAACTCGGGCAGAAATATGTGCCAGAGAGTAAACAGAATCGAGTGCATTGGGTGAAATCCAGTGCACGCAACAATTTGTGGCTTTTCCCGTAGTGAGCCGTAGCTCGCATCCTTACGAACCACGCGAAAGAAAGTTATAGGGAAAGAAATGAAAAGTACGAGGGTAGGCGAGAGTAATAGGGTGAATGTGAAGTACCATACTAGGTGACGAGTCACTGGAGGTCGCCAGGATCATGAATGAGGCACGCGCGTCGAGGAGGACATCTGAAAAGAAAGGAAGTACAGGGCCCTTGGGAGGGGCATACAGTGCTCAATGAGCGAGCGACGCGTCAAGGTTGAATAGAAAATAATCGAGGGCTCCATGGAGAATAACGGGAAGTGGTAAGGCGGTACCAAAGACACCAAGCCACTGACAATGGGCCCGAATGAACCCCTCCGTCTGCCTTTTTCATCGGAAAACAATGCTCCGTCACTGCTACCGTCGCCGTCGTCGCTCTGGCAATGCTGCGAAGAATCAAGTATCCCGACTCGACGCAATGTCTTCAGTAATTTGAGATCTACCTGACAAACCTCTTCAAATGACTAGTCACTTCGCCAGGTCTTTATCCCGGCGACATAACTCCGAACATTGTTTATTTGTTTCTTTGTTTTTTTGTTTTTCGGGACCGACTGCTAAGGTCATATGCCTTAGGACCTACTGTTCTAAGTGGGATCCGAACCACTATGTGCGCAACAGTACGTGATGTTTCTCAAAGATTGGTGTCATCCATCCGAGTATTAACCACGCCCAACCTTGCTTGACTTCGGTGATCGAACGAGAACCGGTATTTCCAAGGAGACAAAGACCGTTGGTCCGAATATTGTTGTCGATCCATCGAATCTCTTCGAGTCTTCTTCCGCAAGCGTACAACTTCCCGCTAGAAACGTAACTGTGCTTCAACTGTAATTGTCCCGGAATTGGCCGTTCCTCGCAACAAAGCTCGTTTGTTCTCCTGATTTATGTGTGTCAATAAGCGAGCCACGGAATACGTCCGGACTTTCTTCGGGACCGTGGTCGAGTCACTGGTCCATGGCAGTAACCGTAATAGTTTCAGATGCCGGTACTGGTGTTTTGGTGCTCCTACTGGTTGTGCTCTTCCGTAGAGAGTGGGAGAGAAGCACAAGAAACCGGAGGCAATTTCCGCACGCAGCGGAACAATTCCGCCGCAGAGATTCGCTTTTCCGAGCCTCGATAAATTCTCGAATGTAACGCGAGTCGCGTGACTCTGTGTTGTCCGTGCTATGTGTGCATACATTGTCCTTGCTTCTACTAGCAAGGACTAGTATTCTCGTGTCATAGCAGCGCACGAATGAGCATTCTCTTTTACGTTCCGAGTCTTTTCTCGGCGTAACCTGCTTCCAAATGTTCGCCTGTGGAATATGTTGAAAAGGTTACGAAATTTTAAACGACATTTCATTTATTAACTCGATTAAGTGCCAGTGTTCCATTTATCGCGCGTTAAGCTACAACCGTGCGCTTTCGGGAAAAATGTCGGGAAAATCTCGTGAGCGTTTGACGCGTATAACATTGTCCTTTGTAAGTGTATAGTCCATCGCTTACTGGGATCATTGTTACTCTTCGATCCCTTTCACCGGAGACCGTGAAAGGTCCCTTAACTGTGAGAGATCGTTACTCCTCGTATTACGCTTTTTGTCCAGGACGTTCGTTTGCTAGGAGAACTTCCACAGCGGGGGTAGAGCTCGTAAAATTTTCTTCAACTTTGCTTTCCGCGCGTTCGCTTCACGATCAGTCAAAACTGTGAGCGGGTGTTTCTCTTTGAGATTCTGCGAGGTCGCTCTTCGTGTACATTTCCGCCCGTTGTCCTCTGGACTCGGCACGAATGAGGTTTCTAAATTCAACTGGCGAGCGTAAAATTTTATACAAGTCCTGTACGACCGTAGAATTCACCGGGTTACGTTTCCTGCGAAGAGGAAACGTCCGTTCTTTGCTCTCTAACCCGAGTTTCTATCAGTATCACTTACCGTGATTCTACGAGCAACTCTATCCAGAGGAGCATTAAAAAATCTCCGAGTAAAAGCCCCGAGACCCCTGTCCCTTTCCACGTCAGTCGCAATTCTTTTAGCGAACCGAATAAACCATATTTCTATCGTGTATTATGTTACGATAAAAAGAAACAAAAAAAAGAGTAACCAGGTACCCGAGTTAACGAGAATAATACCCTGGGTAAGATAGCTTTATTCTTGACCGTACCGTGACTCTGCCACTGTTACCGAAACTTCTCTTCGCGAGACCCACCTCATTTTCTTGCGGTGTTATAATGAGACGGAGGTGTCTTAAAGAATTGTTCGTTTCCGTTGACCTAGTCTACCGCGATGCATCACAAGAAACACCGAACAATTTCTTTTTTCTTTTGTCTCGTATTCCGCGATTTTAAGAATAGTCCTCTCTACTCTCAATAATCACTGGACGAATATGCATTCATCGCTGAGCAATGACAGTCCGTTATGAAGAATCACAGTGGTCTGTATCGCAGTCGTGACCCGTAGTGGAAGTTTGTTCGGCTCGAGAACGGAGAAACTACCCTCTTCTGAAGGCAGAGAGACGTCCAGACCTTTTAAAGGGCGTCCGAGAGGGTCAGGGATCCCTACAGCACGAGTAGAGAAGAGCGGGGGGAGGGGGGTCTAAGATCAACGTCCTTTTGTTCTCGAAATCAGCAGCAGCATCGGCCCTAGGCACGGCCAACAGCGAAGACGGGACAATTACCCTCGGATCCAGTAGTACGAGCGTACGACTGGGTCGACGTACGACTCGGTCGAAACGAGAGTGCTCGAAAGCAGAGACAACGAATGCGATTCGCCTCACGAGGCACCGACATTACGACTCCCTGGGAAATTTCTAGCTCCGATTATATCGCAACTCCCACAATGAGGCTCACGGCACCGGCGACCCATTGTCCCCACGCGCAGTTAACAAAACGCAACCCTTTCGCGACATTATTCCCCGAACGAATGAACTCTACGAGTTTCGACGGCTTTAATGCAGCTGCTTGAATACCATGCACCCGTATGCACTCTCGTTTCGGAGAGTTTTAGAATCAAACACCGATTTATCGAACGAGGTGGCAATTTCTTTCTTATCCTAAAATTAAAATCTCGCTTTAAAACGAAGCCGATCGCATGGACGGATAACTCTTTCGCTTTAAACCTGATCGATGACGATATTATGCGAGCCGCAGTATGCCAGACCTCGAACAGCTATCGTATATTCGACGAGAGACGCATCGATCGTCAGTTCGCCTCACAAGAATTTTAAACTCAACCGGGACTGACCACTCATTTTTACGACGATTACGAGCGAGTAGGATTTTGGGAATCATAAGCCACCGTAAATCTCACGATCTGGCTCGCACTGGAAAACTGGGTTTAAAGTAGCTCGGGATTTATAGGCACTCCGGAGACGCAACTCTCTCTCTCTCTCTCTCTGCTTAACGGTACGATGTGCCTTCGAGGAGTAGCTCGGTTCCAAAACTCGCGGAATGCAACCCTTGAGGCCTGGGAGACAGCGTGCCGGCACGGCGTCCCCTTTTTCGAAAAAGAAGAAAGCTACAACGTCGCCCTAGGGCCAAAGTGCTGTCTCTAATTATCCACTGACCTAACGAACCTGTATCTCTCTCACTCTCATTCTCGCTCTCTTTCCTCCTAGCTTGCAATACTACACTGCATCCAGATAACCGAGGACTGCCATCCGTGAATTTCTCTGCAACCGGCAGATATTACTTCTCGCCTGGCGCAAATAATACCCCAGCAACTACTGCAGGACCACTGCTCCGAGGCAGCTCGAGCAATTCTGTGCTACGGATTTATCGCGTGCAATACAAGCTTTTAATGCGATTCGCCGCAATTCAAAGCTCTCGTAGCGAGCGATCGCGCACGGTTCAATCTGACGGGAATGTCCCAACCGCTGGCTGTGAGAGACCCTCGAGCACTCTGCTGACGTGTAATATACGAAATTCATTAAACCATCGGCGAGACGCTTTCATCTCCAGAAATCGCGCTGATAGGGTGCGATAATGGCAGCGTTATGAGCTGATAATGTGCCAGTTGAATAATGCTTCGTGTACGTATGTATGTACATACGAGTACGTACATAGATCCGTGTGTGTACCTAGTGCAACGCAGGCTACTATAGAATGGATGGCAGTGAACTGCTACTTTATGTACTCGATCAAACCGTATGTGTGTATGTATCTTTGTGCGTTTGTGGTTCTACGTATCGAACTACGTCGACATACACTCTATATACTTGGCCAGAGACCCGCGCGAGAATACCCTTTTGCTAAAGTTTCTTAGTTACCGTCGACCATGTCGAAAGTTGCGATATCGAAGCATCAACGCTGTGACAAGCTACCTATTTTCGAGAAGAGACAATTGCATGGCGAAGACAAACCTGTTGCTTTTATTATTTTTTAAACCATCAATTGAGACATAATTGAGTGGGTTGAGGTGATTGGTTGAATCGGGTGTTTGAGGATTTTTGTAGAAAGAATTTTTCAATGTTCGACTTGACTTGTCTTAATCGGGTGATAAATGCTCAGGAAAACGGATTCGTCATTGTCTGACCAATTGACGGTACGTGCGAATCGAGTAGCCTGTTGCAATTTGGCTGACAGGAGCTCTAGCGAAAAATCGGCTCGCCGGAAGGGACTGGAACGCGGCTGCCAGGTGCCGGAAAAGAGAAAAATCGGGCGAGGACGAGAAAATCGGCAAGCTGAGGAGCGAGAAGAAAATAAAAAGCTTTCGAGAAAGAATCCTGGGATGGATCTAAGGGATGGACCCGGGCTTGTCCGGCAGTTGGGGAACGGGAAAATAATGGAAAAACGTCGTTTATCCGTCGGGTCATTACTAACACGGTGACTTGGCCGTTGTCGTACGCAGACAAGGAGACATCGCGAGCGAAGAATCTGCGCGACCAATTAAAGTCGGCTCTGAATTGGATTTATCGACAAACAACGAGTAATTAACAGGAATTAAGCTGGGAGAAAACTTCTTGCCTAGAACGCACCAGCGACGAGCAAAAAGAAACCTGCTGCCAACTTGTTCATTTATTAAAGAACAAGGAGGAAATTCACCGCTCAAAATCCACAGTTATTCATATTTCCTTGAAACAGCTATTTCAAATCGATGACCTGCAGAAGTTTTAAAAACATGCAAAACCCGAATATTTGGTCAGGAGCTTTTATTCACCGTGTCAATCAAAATGATGGATATTCACTTTTTTCCTTCGCACTGACAAAAAATACAATATCGTTGGGAAGCGAGGGAGAAATTGTAGCAATTAATTTATACGTGAGATGAAAAGGGTTGAAAAGTCGCGGTAGAAAGATATCCAGGAAAATATTACCGCAGTTTTTCACTCTACAATTCTCTGCAAAGTGCAGCGAGCTTTTTGGCCCAAGTTCTTAACCCTCGGACAAAAGTAGAGTTATTAGGAAAGGAGAGAAAAAAGATGGGTGAAATAGTTAGTGATCTCGCGTGGATAAGGATGATTGGCATCGCGAGAAATTCCCAGCAGGTAATTAGTAGCTGCTGAGGTGCCGATCTATCGGCAAACAGCAAGAATTTAACGACATTTAGAGTACTCCATCGAGTGCTTGCGTGTTCGCTCGAGGCACTGTGCGGTTAATCTGCTTAATCTAGCATGCTCACCGCCATTCTGGCAGCGAGCCAGCCGGTCGTCCTGCCACGAAAACTCCGGACTCCTCCACGCTAGAACCACCCTCGACTTCCTGGCCACATTTAATCCCCCCGGTACTTCGGCTCCGAATACTTTCAGCGCCGAACTTACTGGCGCCTTTCGTAAAACCGGTCCAACTACGAAATGGCAACGCAAAAGGAACGACCCTAGCACAAAATTTAAAACCACCCTCAACCAAAGCTAGAAACCTCAGAACTTGATCTACGCACCCTCTTTTCGCCTTCGTAGCTAATTCCTTCTTGCTCGCGTAGCGAGAAATACTTGAGAAATGCTTTAAAAAAATGACTATCTAATTGTTGCAAATTCATGAAAGAAAAGTGAGCCGCTCCATAGTCCGTCTGACGGCAGTGTCGAAAAAGTTTTTCACCGCCAACGGCGGCGTTTTTCGAAAGTACATTTTTTCACAGAGTTCTGGTTTTAGAGGGAGATTTTCGTGAATGTTGAATGCGAATAGTTTAACTTTAGTGCAGAGAAACAGCATAATATTCCGAGTGCGTTGGAGCCCTCGAAAGCACTACTAACGAGCTGACGTCAAGCGCACGTGGAGCCGCTGGGAAAAATGTTTGTTTTAATTAAAGCGATACGGGTGAAGATTCAACGAGTGGAACATGGACAAGCGGACCAAGAAGAAGAAGAAGAAAAAGAAGAAGAAGAAGAAGAAGAAGAAGAAGAAGAAGAAAAGGTAGAAGAAGTAAAAGAAGATGAAGAAGAAGAAGTACGAGAGCCGCAATATAAGTTAATAGAGCCAAGATGCCGCCAGTCTACATCGTTCTCTAGGCCGTCTTTGGTTGGATAACTCGTTCGAGGGCAGGCTTCTTTCTTTTTACGTTCGCTTCTCAGAGCACAAGCGTTAGAACGAAAGAGATAGAAAGCGAGAGAGGATATCCGCGCGAGACTCCGTAAAAGTCTCGTTGGACTATGCTCACTTTGATAGGACTTAAAGCCTTTTCGGCTTAACGACTGCCGGACTCTCGCCATGGTACCACTACGTCGCGTCGCGTCATCCGTTCGCGGATTTAGCAAGAGCTACATTATTCGAAGCCTCCAAAGACCACTCTCTCTCTCTCTCTTCACACCCTTTGAAACTTCTCGCGGCTGTCTTTGACACTCCGCGTCATAAATCACGCACCGGTGCAACCCTTTATTTCTCAATCTTCAATCTTCTTCCCGCGGACATTTGTTCCCGCAGCTGCGTTTAATTGGCTCGAGTGCATTCAAGTACTTAGGATGACCTATGGACAACTACTCTGTTAAGTGGGACATTTCTTCTCGCCCGACTCGACACGCAGTGCGGTAGCTGCATTTTTTCCCTTGCTACCGTCAAGTTCGCTAGGGTGATAAACCTACCTTTATAGTTGCTGTTATGATAACACGACAAGAAGGTTGGAATTGTGCTGGAGAACAAAAGAACAAAGGATGAAAAAGAGTTGAAGTATGGGGTTCGTTATCGTGGAGAATGCGGAGACTATGTAAGGTGCAGTTCCATAGCGCGAGTTCCTGTTTTAATTCAATAAAAGTATCATCGTTGCGAGAGTCCAACATTAAATTCCAGGAAAATACGAATCCATCCGCAAAGTGCAGCATTTCTTTCCGCTTGCATTTTTTACATACGCTCAGACTAGCCTGGCTAAATCGAGCTCACAGACCGGACAATTTTATAAGCGGCTCTCGCAATGCAAACTGCGGAGACAGCTGAGAGAAAGCGAGAGAACGAGAAAAGGAAAGAGAAGAGAGTACGGTGACCTCGTGATATATGAGCACACGTGCGACCAGATAAGAACTCTTTCAACCGGTATGTCCCAGGGTTCGGCTCGTATATATTTCCGTTAACTGATAAAACAGCCGATTCCGTGATCCTAGCAAAGCATAAAATTAATCCACCCGCTCGTGAAATATCTGCGTTTCGCTTTGTGCCAATATAGATATTTCCCGAGTTCAATCATCAGTGGTGTGGTTATTTATAGCGAGTTATTCGAGGCGGTACTGGATTCGGAGAGAAAACGAGGGTAGAGCAACGACGTCGACGACAATGACGAGCCTGACGGAAACTACGAGGAAATTGAATTGTATCTGAATAAATTGGTGACTATACCCTTCTTTTGGCTCGAGCGCCTTATCGCATTGGCTTCGTCAGCGATTTTCGATTATCCACGTTGACTGCACTTGAAGCAAACTCAAGTACACTGATTGTCCGTTAACCTCGTAAGGAGCCTCGTCTTTGTCGGGACTTAGGTAATGATCGAGTGAAAAATCGTCCTTTACCCTCGATTCTTTCTTTCTCGACAATTAGCGAGTCAAAAGCCATCAATGTCATACCCTCAATATTATAAATTCATTTTAACGATTCGCAGTCATAATTAAGGCGACTAATTATTAAGACAGGATTTTTCGTAGACTTCGGTAACTCAAATCCACCCTTTGTTTCTTCCCCTAGCGGTCGATTCTTTAGGATGGTAGGATACCGTCGCGTAAACTTCACGACGAAGAACGCGACAATAACTCAACTTCACCGGTACATTTTCCCTCGCGGTAATGAGACCGTAACTTTCACCGCGTTATTTTTCCACCGCACCGCGCCAACGGCGGCGAGAAGGGCTGCAAGGGCGCAGCCTAATCCCGAAAGTCATTTAGTTCGCTCGGTTAGAAACAACGGCCGCTAGGTGAAATTGAATTTTTACGAGCGCAAGCAAGCAACGATTCCACAGTGAAATATCGACGCTACTGCGTGTGCTTCGCTACACCGCGTCGACTTTTGCGATTCCACGAGACAAATGACAGACCTCTTTCTTCACACGAGCGCACCCATTCGTCGAGGGAAAGCCTGTAATTCCGTGGCTCGTTTGCGTATCGAAATCGAGTATCTCTCGACAACCGTGCCCTCTGTGGCCGTCTCGCTTCCGTTTTTATTGAATGCAACACGACGTAGACTACGTAAGAGCGATTGCAACGTTCCGTGAAAAATCTCTCGGATTTAAAGGTAAATAGTAATCCGGTTTAAAGGCCAGTTCGCTTTCGAAGATGAGAATTAACGAAATTATTAAACTTGACAAGTCCAACAAGAGAACCCTGTACTTCACCCTTCGTTCATAATCCCAGTTGCATAATCCAATTCACCGGATCTAATTTTCGTCGCGTGGAAATGAAATTCCCTTCGGCGACGAAAGAAAAACAATTTCGCAAGGGTCATCGTCATTGGGCTGAGCGTCTGAAAAATGGCCCATCTCGCGGTGCATTCGTCTGGTAGAATGCCTGCTGGCGCCGAAGGAGTAGGATCATTTACAACGCGCGGAAGAGAACGACACTGAGAGAAATAGTTTCCGAAATCGCCAGCGTCCGCTGCGAGCCGATTTATTCCGGAAACCACGCAGGAGATTCTTGCAGACCATCTTCCGTGTGTCTCTACTCGTTGACTTACAAGGGAGGTTTTCCAAACGTGAAATCTCAGATCTTAATGAAACTTATACCACACGTAGATATCATAAAAATATTGGCATTTTTTTCCTGCTGATTGTTAGTTTCACGCGAGCTACGAATTTCTAGCTCGCATAGCGCAGCCTAAACTGCTCAAGAATCGAGGGAGCTCTAGCGACAGAGAGGGTGAATTCAAAATTCTCGAGCGAACCAAACCCTCGACTATTCCAATCGATAACCGCAGCAGGGTTATTCGGTTGCTATTAATGTTGATCTTTGATGTTTGCCAATTCCTAGGCAGTGAAGCGTAGACCAGCGCTTGGAAAATCGCTTGGACAATCGCCTGGACAAATCGCTTAGACAATCGGCCAGACAATCGCCTAGACAATCGCCCGGAGAAGCAACTCTCTCGCAAAAGGAGAAGTTCTCTTTGAGTTGGCGAGAAATCGCTGGACGAAAGATCGATCGACCAAAGTCTTGATTAATTTAGACTGTCCAGCTCTCGATGGGGATAACTGCTAGCCGCGAGGACCAAGTTAATGATGGCATACGTCGAGCGTGGTCGCGTTCCACGAATTTGTATGTTCGCTTTAAACGGTTTTAAGTCGGCCGAGTAGCGGCTTGATTTACGCGCACTCGTAACGAGAAAGGAAAATAGCTGTGCCGCGGTAGCAGCTGGCAAAAAATTTCCCCGCTCATCCCATTAGGTCGCTTCAACTGTGCCGTAAATCATGGCCTGAGCACTGTCCGCCGCTTTGCCAGAGTGGACGACGCTCGCCGTGGAAATTATGAAGCTTTGCTTTGTAATATTAAAATTCTCTCGAATGTATCGTTATTAAACAGCAAACCACACTAGCCTCGTTTACCCTGGTTTCTTTGTCATTCGACCCAATACCAAACAAGCGTTTTTTACCTATCCGCCAATTTCTACCAGAATTTTACCTCGCTAAAAATCACGTGAGCGCGTTAAATACACTTCCAAGTGTGAAATATCGTCATCTGTCTGTTTTAAGCTGTCTCTTTTGAAAATGTTCCTAAAAACATTTCGACTGAAATACAGTGGCACTGGATGCAACGTAGCACTTGCTTCGCAGGATTCCTAGAGAGGGTACTGAGAGCTTGACAGCGGCAGGTGTATCCTACGACAGGAAAAATGAGTGTACGCAGAAAGGAGGGTGACTGCGCAGTCTATTCGAGAAGTTTCACTGGAGAATTATATCCCGACAGAGACGAGAAGCTCTTTCTTCCAAGCGAGTAGATTCGTCGCAAGGGCGAACCCTCGCGGAACTCGTGAAGATGCGTCGCGTCGGGTCACGTCAGGCGCGCCGGAAACTTCCTTTCTCGCGGTGCCTCTAGCTGTTTGCACGGCGCTGAAAACTACTCAGTCCCTGGATAGGGACTCAGGAGAATCGGGAATTCGACGCCGGCGAAACTCGTTACAAAAGTTTTAACGCGATCCTCCGCAAGACGGTTAGCCCGTGTATATACCTATATTAAGTTTCATCCTAAATTTCAACCCAGCTGAGTTAGAGGCTTGCCCGTCTTCTTTCGAGTTTCTTCAACCTTGCTACCTTCTCTACTTTTCCTTCGTGTCGCCGGAAAATATTCCGTGATACATCGAGCTCGTTTTCTCCCCTATCGCGAAACCCCTCCCTTTGTTTTGGTGCTATATGCGTGGGAAAATAGCCGCTGGTCTTTAATTACAATTCTATTTTTCCCTGGGAGCAACATCCGCCTGTTTTACACACATACACATATACTCATATACGCTGCTGCTCGTTCGACGTTACTCCGGTACGATGCTCCACTTATCGATCTGTTTACACCTACAACAAGGACCCCCGGGTCAGATTTATTAGTGGCGAGGAACTTTTTACCGGAAGATAACTGGAACAATTTCATGACTCTATCTAGCGAATTTTTTTGTCTCACTCTGTCCATACGAATTTTTTCGACTCTCCCGCGATGTAGAGCATGCGAGTGAAAATTCCTGCAACGAAATCCTCTGATTAAATAGAAATCAATGCGCGGACCTGTAGAACGTGTTTCATAACGCGAACATCGCCTCCGAGCATCGCAGCCAAAATCTATATGTATTTATAAAATTACGTGTTTGTGTGTGTGTGATGTCCAGACGAACTTAGTAACTTAGTAAATTTTTTATTTAATATCTTGTGGAAAGCAGTGGAGTGCTCGTAATTCGGTGAAAGACTCGTTCATGGTCTTCGAATTAGAAATACCTATAAATTCGATTCGATAATCGGCCACCTGGAAATCATAGGTTGAGCGAACTCGAATATATTCTGTGCACTTTCCGAGAACAATAAGAGTCGGGTAATCCGGATCAATGCACGAAGGACCGTCGTGCCAAGAGCTTTTACGCGAATCGTAGAGATTTAATCTTGAAGGCGCGCGCAGGATCCATCCAATGGATTAATTGCCAGCCAGGTGATAGTTGTGCTCGAGATGATTAAAACGGAAGCGGATCAATTTTCAGGAGGATTGAAAGGTCTTCTAAATAGGGCTATCAAGGTGAGTTCTCTTGAACGTAGTTCTTCATGTGGCAAAAGTTCACACATTTCACGCTTGCTCAACTCTCAACTCGAAATCGAGTTTCAATGCCGTTTCAAGCCGGTAGACGAACCGATCTCCATAGTCGAATCCGAAAACCGCTCTCTGAATTAGACTTATTAGGGAAGACCCAGCGTAGTCTCGAGATCATTTATGGTCAGACACGTCCCAGAAGTTCGTGTCCCGATGAAAAGACAATTAGAGAGAGAGTTTCCGGATCCGAAGACGCAAGACTCGAAGAAGACTCGACAAAGACCCTCCCACTGGCACAACAGATTCCGCACCCTCCCGGAACCGAAAACTTTGACTAGTTCCGACGTGGATTTCGAAACTAAAGATAAAAATCACGGAAAGATACTTTTCAAGGAAAAACCGAAAGAACTGCTGCCGAACGAAGACGATGAATATTTTCCTCGCAATCTCGACTAGTTTGTCGAGCTAAGTAAAGCGGGTGTAGTGATTGGCTGGATTGCAAATTGAAATCAGGGAGCCGATAATATTCAAAGACCGAGAAAGGGGTCCGATTTGCATAGCTGATTCCAGTCGCTCCTCAGAATAGTGACTAATTAAAGAAAAGAGCAGTCCGCTGCCTCGATCATTTATGGTCAAGCACCAGTTTGAAAAGTTCTCCAGGGTAGCGTCAAAGTACAATTAAACGGAGGAAGTTCGTGAGACCAGTCGTACTACAGCCGCCGATACAATGTTACCTCTTAATAATTCACAAAGTTACGAAGCACAGGCGGAAAATTCGCAAGCCAAAGTTTCGAGTCGCTTCAACATCTGGACTCTGTTGACCGTTCTCCGAGCGTGGTAGGCTCAAAGTTCAAGCGGTTCCACCAGAACAGAGGGAAACTTCTGAAGGATATTAATTGTTACGACCATGAGGCATCCTGTACACAGTTCTGTCGTGAAGATATCTTCCTCGAGCAAAAAATATATTGCTCGAGTTTTCGAAGTCGCAAAAAATAAATTGAAAAAATTCGAGTTAAAAGTACAATGCAATTAGACTTTCTCTGAGTCTTCAACCTGTCTTGATCGAATGAACATTCCTCACTGTGCGCTAAAACTGGGTCGTAATGTGAGATAAATTGACTTGCGAAGTATAGAATGTGAGTATGTTTTTATTGAGAAGTTGTCAAGGATCCGAGGTCAACGACAAATGAGAGTGATTACCGCAAAATAACAACAGTCAATTTCCGGTTAAACAGCAAGATTTCCCCTGAATTTCCGAGGTATCCAAGAAAGTGTCTCCAGCTCGCGAACATTCCAGTCGCCGCGTGGCTGGCGTCGTACAAAGGCAGAGAAGAAACAAGAAGCCTCTGAGTCCCCGACAGGTTCTAGACTTCATCCACCGTCGTAAAAAGAACAACATCGAACAGAGACGAGGAAAATTCTCCTGAAAATTCCTGTTTTCAACTCCTCTCGCGAAAAGCGAATGCCTCGAGCTAAAACTCGTCGCGCGAGCACAGCCGTCGCAGCACTGAAAAGATTAATTACTCGAGAAGGATGCAACTTGGTCAGAGTCTTTCCTTTCGGACAATCCTGCCACCTGTCACGTTGGAAAATCCGCTTTGAGAAATACGCGCCGAAGTTGTTTACCGGCTAACTTGTCACGAGTAATCTTGTAAAGTGAATCGAATCGTGGCCAAAATCGTTTTCCTCTATCGGCCGATCGGTATCAATTAATTATTCCGAAACAAATACCGCGACCAGTATGGCAAGGGTGAGTTCGAGGAATTCGGAAAGTATCGACGAGCAATCAGGATGAGAAAGCATTCCCGAGCTCATCGGCAAGTTTCCGCGACAAGGGACCCGGTAGATTATCGAGCGGCGCACGATTCTTCGGAGGGTACACAAAAGAATAGAGACAGAGAAGCTAGCGGAGCCAACAGTGGAGGGAAAGGGGAGGCTGGCGGAAAAGTTGGACGCATCGGATTCCTCGTTAAGGCCTCGGGGCCTTGCTATCGGTGGATAACTATGTAAGGACAGTCGCTCGGAGAAAGTTTAAGAAGCGCAATTACGCGAGAGAGAACGAAAAAGAGACAAAAAGAGAGAGAGAGAGAAAGACTGATCGGCTCGAGCCCTTCTGATAAAAACCTCCTGGCCCAAGAAAACTAGTACAAACTATCTAGCTACAAAAGTCCACCCACGCGACTGACAAGTTGCTGTTGGTGCTTCAGCTAGTGCAGCCGCGACTCGACAGTTTCGAGATCGTCTAGGCCGATCGTCGTCGAACAAAGACCCCAAGGAAACTCGGCTCGACGGGCACGGCTACGATGCAATCTTTTAATCTACCACCCCCGTCCAACGACCCGCGGCCAGGCTTTTCTCTCCCTGGTTTTCCTCGACTCAAAGCCCTGTACGCGCGCGCGCGCGCAAGAAAGATTAATTGCTACAGATAGACTAGTGCTCTTCCGCCTCCTATTGTTTCTGCTGGATGAATATATGCCAACCGGACTAGCTACAAAGACAACGCGCACAGCCTAACGAGTGTTCTCGCCGTCTTTATTGCCATTGCGACTTCGCGCTCCTTATTACCCTGCGGCTAAATAATCTCTCACTGTTCTTCTTTCCTTGCTAATGCCAAGCTGCCGCATCCATCCGACAGCTCGACAATGCTTGCCATTATTATTGAATGCAGTAGCATTATTGTACGTGTCACGGCCTAAGTGATTAATACGGGATCGTTGATAGCACCTGGTTTTGGGCCAACGGTCTTTGGCTCCTTGGAAATACCGGTTCCCGTTCGATCACCGAAGTCAAGCAAGGTTGGGCGTGGTTAGCACTCGGATGGGTGACATCCGAGAGGATTGTTTCACCCATCTTTGAGAAACACCACGTACTGTTGCGCACATAGTGGTTCGGATCCCACTTAAAACAGTAGGTTCTACGTCATTATGACCTTAGCAGTCGGTCCCGAAAAACAAAAACAAATAAACAAATCGAAAATGGTTTGGTCATTATTACCGATTGCTGGGTGATATCAATAATGACCCATTTGTCACTTGACCGTGGTGTGACATAGGGGATGAAACGTACGTAGAGGCGAGAATACAGTGTTAGTCACTTTAGTGGACGTGGTATTGTGCGATTGCAAATTCTGGGGAAACTCCGAGCAGCAGTAGTGCTTTACCACCAGTTAGTTCTCGAATCCCGTGGCGTCAATCTTGGTCTGTCTATACCAGGACACTTCCACTGCGCCGCTCCCAAGGGTCACTGAATTTCTGAGAGACGAGTTCGGGGTCCAACCCGAATTAAATGGACGGCTTAAATGGAGGGTGCACGAACCGCGGCTGAACACAGTTCAACTCGCGAGTTCAGCTAATAGATACGAGCCAAGACAGAGACTAAGTCTTCGGGGCTCGTTGATAAATCTCCGCCAGTAACGGGGCACCGGGTGCGAATTTCGGATTTCCAATCGCGATAAAGCGGGACTTTACTGGGAAAGTGGAGGTTGGGGATAATCCCTGGAAACTAGTACGACGGGTCTATCGTCGCGCGAAACTGCCGCGTATTCTCTCATACGTCAAGCTTAAATCCGGATCCTGACGGAACCTTGTATCCAGCCAATTGAGATCCCTCTCAAGTTTGACCGGTGCTAATTTCGCGTTGTCATATATTATGAGCCGTCGACAAGTGGTATCGTTCCTCGAGGGATTTGCAAAGTGTGTACTGGAAACATATTTATCTTCAGAAGCACGCAAGGGGGCACGTTTCCGCAGGGTGATGGCCCCCGGAACTCGCGCGAGTGACGCCTCAATACGAAAAGTTTGGATCAGATAGGAAACGACAGTGTTTCGGAGTTCGAAGCACGGTTGCATCGGTGAGAGAGGTGACTAACAACGGAAACGTGAAAGGTGCAGGAACCGAAAACAACCCCGAAATTCCAATAAAGTTCATTAGTAGGTGCGCAGGCACACGATTTGCGAGAGATTTAGATAGCTTTGTTCGCGATTTCGCGAATCTCACCGGTGGGGATGCTCCCGGATATGGTGGAATTGCCGGTGGAACAAGTGGCCGGATCAGATAGCAATACACCGAATCACTCGACGACATAAACATCCGTATTGTCGGAAAAGCATTATCATTCGCCGATTACAAGCGGCGACCTCGCGCAAATCGATGCATGCCGCCGTTGTAAAATACGACGACCAAAACTGGGCTGCACCGATTAAATTAAAGGATCTCACCGATGACACATCCCCAAGTTCCCCGATGCAAAACTATCGATAACTGCTGCAATGGATCACGAAGTTGTGCACTTTTCATTGTTCCGGGTCGGGTGACCCATTAAATTGGCCGCGACGCGTATGCAATGTGATATGCAATAATGTACGACAGAGATCGTCCGTTCGCAGATATACCGACACGATATGAAACCAGTACCACTATCGCTACTATCGAATATCACCGCTAGAAGAAAACCACGGTCCCTGTTTATTCAAATATTCATAATGCGCGAGCGTGGCATATACGAGACAGATCCGCTCGTATGTAACATTCATGGGAGTTCAGACCGAACGAAAGAATTGCGTTTGCCCAACGTTACGATATTCCTCGAGCCAGCCTCTTCCATTGGCTCACGGCGCTAGTAATATCACCCCTGTATTTACTGGAAGATAGAAACCTTCTAGTGATCACCACGAGTCTCACCCCCATAAAGAAAATTCCCCAAAGCACCACAGTGTCCCATCGAAGGTTTCGTTACATTATCCGAGGTTCTTGTTACTATGTTCGAAAAGTGAGGTAGGCAGAGTCTACTATAAAGGCGGGGAAAAAAATCGGAGACGCTGAAGCAAGTGGATGCTATCGTTGTCGCGGTGATAGCGTCATGGCCTCCGGATGGGTTCGAGAGTCAGGTCCGGGTCTCGAAAACAATGAGGGTCGTCGTCTATGGAGGTTAGCGACGTCCGCCAAGTGGAAATCACTCACCGAGCTGACATCGATCGCCCGCCCTACCAAGGGGGCATTGGCACCTCTGCCTGAACGCCGGCTGCTTCTCACGAACCGCGACGTCGTTGCCCTCGAGGTCTGCCGCCATTAGATCCTCGTCGTTTCCGAGGCTTTCGTCCTCTTCTTCCAACATCAATTCCACCTCGTCTCCGTGCGACTGTTCGAGGTAACAGTTCCCTGCCGAACCACAGTCCAGGGAACACGCTGGTTCCGTGCTTACGATGCTTTCCATCGTCGAAGGCAACTTCTGTTCCAAGTTTGGACCCTGCAACAATCGTACTTTACAGCCAAAGAGAACGGACAATTTCGACAGAGAACAAACCGCCGACCTGTTGCGCGACTCATTTTTATCGCGGCAATCTTTCTAATGAACAAGCTACACATGCACCAGCAATTTTGGCGACACCAGATGAAAATTTGCAGAGATGCAGTGATGGAACTAATGAGGGGAAACGGTCGTGGGGATAGGTGATCCTGGGTAACGTTGAGGGATCGAGGTTTACGATCTTGTTTAATGAGTCTAACTAATTTCTCCTTGGCTCGCTGGGTTCGTTTATAGCCCGGCGACTGGAGCTATAGAAGCGGGGAGAGGGCGAAACCATGAGAGAAAGAAAGGAGGATGGTTTATGAGCCGTAATTCCGAAAATTTCCACTGGCGTGTCTTCTTATACGGTGATTCTTGTTTCATGGGTTTCTTTTTATACCGTGATACTACCGCAAGCTAGTCGCGACATCGAGATGATTAACGGAATAACGATATTTCACTGTGACGATTCGACGGTATGATATACGTGTGTAGTATACCTGCGACGTAGCTCGCAATTCTATTTTCTCCCGACCCAGGCCACCACCGTACTCGTCGTTGTTTTTCGTCGAGTTCGCGGTCGAATTTTCCGGTGGCGGATCCAGGTGTATTGTAAAGGATGCGCCACGCATATAAAGGATGTCTTCGACCGCATCCTCGTCGTCATTGTCGGCATTCAGCTCGTCACTCTCAATGTCCTCTGCGAGGTCACTCAGTTCACTCGTCGACGGTGACGTCGAGTTCAGCTCTGAAACAAAGAGAGAAATCGGAGGGTAAGACCAGGACATGATTTTTTAACACAATCCTCTCTTCTATTTCCAACTATATAAAAATACGAAGCGTGCTCGATGCGCAAAGAAGATAATAACTAACGGAATCTCTAATCGGGGACACGGTGAACATTGCCAAATGAGATGTAACTCTTTTCAAAACGGCATGCTATTTCGAAAATACTCGTTAAAAATAGGAACTTTGACCAACGTGTCAAAGGTAAAGCGTGGTTATTCGCAATCGCGTAACGACCGAAAGCGCATTTGTAAATAACGCGGTAAATTGACACGACCGATTACGTTCGGTTCATTGGGCTCCGTTGATTATTGCGAAAATTACAGGCAAGACGGAAATCCGATTGGCAGCGCAGTTTCCGCTTGGGGACCGCATCCTCACGAAATTGGGCCGCGCTTACGCGAGAAAGCTTCTACCAGTTGCGTTGGAGGATCCAGGATAAAACAAAGCAGAGGAAAGCTGCAACTGGATAACTGATATTTCTCTCTCTCTCTCTCTCTCTCTCTCTCTCTCTCTCTCTTTCTCTCATTCCCTCGGAAATACGTAAAACTTCGCTAATAGATTCGAAAGTCCTCGGGGCGAGTCGGGATTAAAATAGGCCATCATTCGCGCTTGCGACTCGCGCTCTCCGCTATTTCAACCCCTTTTCACCCTCTCTTTTTCTCTCATTCTCTCCCAGCAAAATTATTATTCCGCTCCAACCGAAGGTCGCATCTGCCGACACAGGCTTATTAAATTTTAAGTGGTCGGATTACGACCCTATCCGGGCTTTTCGCTCAAGGGCCGCGTCCCGGAAAATTGTCTATATTGTACCGGCTAAATTGACGGAAGAGCCGCGCGCGCACAAGAAATCTCGAATGAAAAGAGAGACAGTCGAGTGCCGCTCGAGACTCTGATTCCGGTTGCCCAAAGCGGTGGCAATTAAGCTCTAATTGCTACAATCGTTCCACGTCAATGTCGCGGAAAGAATCGGCACAAAAGCCTCTCGACGTGCGGGGTCCGTTCAAGCGTCACAGGGCACCGCACCGCGATCGGCTTAAGACCCAATGGAAAATTCTCTCCCAGGCTCGATCGGCAACTCTACTTCCATCAGCCTCGCTCAATTCCCATCTACCATTCCATCAATTCTCCGCGAGAGAACCGACTCGCGATAATCGCACGCCATAATCGAGCTCCATTACGCACAATTTGCGTCTTGCTTTCGTTCGCCAATGGACCGAGGGAACGAACGAACCTAGACGTATTTTCATCGATTGTTTTCGAAGCAACGATTTTCGACCTTTTCAATCTACCATCGCCTCGAAAATATATACATTTTTTTTTTTTTGCACGAAATTTCCACCTTCGATAGAAAAATGCTCGGTGTTTCGTGGCGAACTGAACGCAAATGAATATGATTTCAATAGATTTATGAATGAAAACAGCTTGTCCAGGACAATATCCGGAGGAATTGCATATTTCAACGAAATTTCGCATTTCAGCAAGGGCTGAAAATCACTGTTATAGACAGATGTAAAAATAACCATTTATATCCCCAATTCGACAAAACAGTTTCGGAATAATACAGAATCTCCACTAATCCTGTTGATAATTTTATTCACAAATTACCGATCGACCGAATACTCGGAGTACCGATTTATCCGGCTCGGATGCAGCAAATGGTGTAGAGTGTCGCTAATGAATGGAAATCGATGGCGCAGCTGCATCGACAACCCTCGCTACGATTTCCATATACGAGTCAATATAAAGTACATTTTCTACTCTCTAGCCTGCAGCGAATAGTATTCGAGCGAGGCGGAGAACAGTCAGAATTTATCTTCGTTAGCGTCGATACGACGAACAACGAGGACCCGATCGATTGGCAAGATAATCTGCTTAAGCAATAGATAATGAGTCGAAAAGAGACTTCGCTCGTAAAGTCTCATTATAGACTTACCGCGCGCAATACAACTTCCTATGAGCTCGAAAGGAGAGGACTTCTGTCGGTCAGAAAGCTACTGTGTCGACAGGGCAACTAATGCTTGTCGACACAGGAGACGAACTTTCAAACAAGTTGCCCAAGTAGCTTGTAACAATGTCATCGGTTACGAATTAAGGATAATTCGCTTTCGAGGAAATTACTGCCTGTCTTCCCACTGGTAACTGTCAGCTCTCGACAGCTCCTCGAAACAACGGGGTAGCTCAACCCGCCAAAGCCAATCAGCCGACAACTCTTCTAGTTTCCTCCCTCACACGCAAAATCGCGCAATAACCCGTCTGCCAGTGACGCTAATGTAATCAGTCACTTGGCAAACTTTCCCACTCGACACGCATGCAATCCCCTTCCATCACTTCGTGAATCGCACGCGAGTACGGATCGGATCCTTGACGTACCGCTAATTTTTACTCCGCGTTGCGGAAATGCTCGTGACAGGTACATTTTCCACTCTTCCTCGTTCATTTTTTATCGAGTCAATCAGAGCTTCGTTTCGCGCTCGCATTGACGCGACTTGCGATTCGTAAATCGTGTTGTGTTTAATCCTGATAAAGGGACGTTTCGGTAACTTCCTTGAGGAAAACGATCTTCTTTGTGAGAAAGTTTCGGATTTCGAAGTGGTGGTGTGACGGTTTCGACGGTAATCTTGGAAGCGGCAAAGCGTACAGTCGTCACCGTAAGACGACGTTTATTTTAACGTCGCGTTAATCTCACCCTGCATTTAGCTGCCTCGTAAAATTTGCATGAATCCTTCTGGCTCCTGACGAATCGTTGCACAAGTCGACGGGATTCTCGTGGCACCTTAGCCGAATGCGAGATGCGACTTTTCCTGATCCCTGTCTTTTATCACGGCGACTTAGTCTCTTTTCTTGTACACCAGCTTTCTTTTCTCTACCTCGTATTTCTTGCATCGTCCTGCTGCGATGAGTTTGCAGGAGTTTCTCGGGAAGAATGTTTGCGGGATTAAAACCGCGTCGTTCGTAGATGGATGAGCTTCCCACGGAGATAGAGCTTACGAGCCACGGGGAAAAAAAAATTAGGGGATTCGAGATAAGAGAAATATGTGAACCTGCCCTCTGGCTTCGCGTAATTCTTAATACACTGCTCTCCAGTTTACAAAACTTGTTAGCGAAAGCAAAATCTTGAACGTACTATTTAAAATCCCTCCAGGGAATCGTGTAATCGAGTGGAAAATATTAGGTGCATTAAAAAAATAATTCCACTTTCTCAATAAAAGAAGATACCATTTTCGACACTCCATAATGTTTCACTTGCAATATAAATGTTCATCTATCAAAGTCAAAAGGCTGGAGATAGCAAAGTATAAAATGTATAATGCGCCGAATACGTAGCACTAACTTTTATGCGACTTAAGAAGAACATTGCCCTCCCGTGATTAATTTTTACGCCACGATTAAATCCAAGAGGCGATTATTGTTCCCCGGGCGAAAACGTGAAGCCATTAACGCGCGATGCGAGTATCGCAGACTCCTTTCTGGAGGAACCGATATTTCAAAGGGCTGAAGATGCCGTCTCGAGAAATGGGCACACTTATCCAAGGAAATTCAACGGCTCGTTTACGCGGAAATTCAGAGAAGCTAGAAGTGCAAAGAGAGAGAGCGAGAGAGGGAATAAGAGCGAGAAAGGAAGGAGATGCACGCGTGCAGCCGAGCTGTATGTCGAGCTTGTTACTGGTACACGGGAGCATAACGGATGTAATTCCACGTTATCGCACCTTCGGCACAGTAAATCGTGCCGTAGACAGAGCCATCACTGGGAGAGTGCTTCCTGTAAGGCATGCCCGCCTTGTGAGCTCGCGACACAATCTCACGATCAAAGTTACGCCCCGTCTATCCTCCCGTATCCTGTTAACACCTCTGCTCCATCAACTTTACTTAGCCTCTTCGATAGGGCCCCTTGTTCGCGAATCCGTCTCACTGCGTCTTCCTGGTCAACCCAACGAAAAAATAGATTCCATTGCGCAGGACGTTTGAATTTTAATTGCAAACACTTATAATTAGTCTCCGAATTTTTATGCAAAATGGCCAGAATTTGATGTTAGAATTCTCTACAAATTACACATGATTATTGGAAACACGATTTGAAATGTTTCTTGCAGTGTATAAATTTCAGAAAGGTGGATAACACGTTTTAAAAACGACTCCATACAATTTTGTATTAATAATAAAATTGTGTAGTGGGTGCAGTTTATAAAAAAGGTTTGAGACTGGGGCGTAATAGCCGATCTCTCCTCAATAAAAGGTGCCTCACCCTGTATATAGAATATTCCAAAGATCCTTTTTGATGGAAACAATGAAAAAGGGATGAGTCACATGGAGACTATTGGTAATTTAATTTGAAAAATCAAAATGAAAGCAGCTACTTGCAGAAGACTGAATTAACGATAGAAATGCAAATTTTCAATTAAATCACGGAAAACAATAGAGTTTCTCGTTGAAAGATCGAATTGAGAGCATCGAATAGCAGCGAAACACGGGTATAAGAATCAAACGGTATCTGTTTGACGGTCCGAAATGAAAGAATAATGAACGCAGCAACACACGGTGTTATAGCTACACCCCGAAGCAATAAAAATCGAGGGGCAAAGTCGAATTCCACATTCGAGGACTATAGGAAGCCAATGCGCGCATTCATTTTAATTAAATCCATTCGTTATCAATTTCGCGCGGGCGAATTTCAATCGAAGTCGATCGTAAATCGTCAATCGGACGATTTGCACTCGTAAAAATATTTAGCTCCAATCTGAATTCGCTTTTAAACTGGCAGAAATATTTAGCGCTTGTTAAGCTCCCCTGTTATAATTATGCGAGAGAGTAACGATGATGAGTGTATGTGTGTGTATACACGTTGGGAAAGGTTTCTCATATGACAGGATATGTATCCACAACTCTCCGCCAGAGGAAATCTGATCGTCAGTGTATTTCTGAACGTGAACCGAGCACGCACACTCGCAGTTTGGGAAAATAAATTTTCACTCGATTATCGCAGTGCTCCTTTACCTATACGCTTATCAGACCAGCGATCAATTCGCATATCCGTATTAAGCTCCGAGGATACGATCTAATCTTATTTTCATATCGCAACCAATCTCTCTTCGAGCTTCAATGTCTGGGCTCGCGCGAAACAATTTCCAATTTAACGAAGTTTTTTAAAGCCATCGAGGGTTTAAATCCGTCCATTCTATCCAACCTGGGAAAGTGTACCTTGCCCCAAAATAAACCGCAGTCAAGTGTTCGCAAACAGGTTTCCCCACTAATCTCGGGACGGAAATCCGTCGGGAAGTGTCGAAACACGCTACACTAAATTCACGTGTGTTCGAAGAGGAGGTGTGATTATAAACTCATTGAACGCTCGAGAGCGGCGAGTTGCCATCGCTTTCCACCGCTTTTGGTCGCTTGGTACGCGAAGTCCTTGCGACGCAAATCGAAACTCGGTTATGGCGAGACGTGGCTGCTTGTGACCAGACGAACTAACTTGACTCGGTACGCTCGATTGACCTCTGCGAACCCGTTTCGATATCGCCTTCGACGCGAAACTCGATAACACATTGACGCATTCCCTTTTATGTGTAAACGGAAATGCAAAATACTTTTCATCGACGATCGGTTCAATTCATACCATCGCGTACGTTTAATACAATATAATTGTTTCTTGATTGCTAAAATACTATTCTACCAGAGGCATGTGGATCTCTGTCCTTGCATGTCCTTAATATACAGGGTGAGTCAGGGACTCTTACCGTCCTTTCAGGTACTTATTCTGGGCGCAAATCCAACATTTGTATGATATCTACATGTGGTATAAGTTTCATTAAGATCTGAGATTTCACGTTCGGAAACCTCCGTTATAAGCCTAAAAGTTATGAGTCGAAATGGCGAAATTTCAGCCCTTTCGGAATTACAGGGGGTTGAAATTTCAAGTTTAAAAATCATATCTTCCGACGAGATAATGCTAGAGCCACGGGTTTTTTTCTAGAATGTGTGGGAGGGCCGGAGCAATCTGGAAAAAATAGAAACGGTGTAAAAATAATTATTAAGTCGTATTATTTTCACCCTAAAAAATATCCAATTGTTAAAAGTTTAATTTTCCTCAAATGTGGTCAGTATACAGACATAAAGTATTTCGGTTGGCTAGTTCCACTTATGCGTATCACTTGGCGAAACTCGACGATTTTTCGCGACGATATCAATAACATGGATCCATTAACGAGTAATTGGCTTTACGAGCATCAAATGAAACGCGAGAACTGACGGCCGTTTCCGAATTTTCCAGTGAGTGCTCGACGGGAACGAGGAAAAAATAATGCGCCAGGAGGCGGGAGGAGATAAAATACACAATGCTCGTTGAACGGGAGCAAAGAGTACTCGAAATTCGTCAAATATGTCAAGAGCACCTGAAGAGGCCTGAAATAATTTTAATGTTGCGTGCAAACAGCCCGATGAACGAGGGGAAACAAAGTTTCACTAGTGATTCCTAACAGTTTGATGCACGACTACCAACCACCAGAAGAGAATTAAATCAGTGATAGAAAGAGCCGACACTCGAATGTGGCGGCTGGTTTCTAATTTCAAAGTGCACACGAATTTCGCGATCAGACCGCTTACTCGACGCCCTGCTACCTTTGTGCCCTCCACTTAAACTGCTCGCGTTGAGCGGAAGCCCGAATCGATGAGAGTCCAATGAACATTCATCCCGCTTCCTTTGACAGGATTCACAGACTTTGACGGTCGACTAACAAATTTGCTGTTATTGCTTTTGCAATATCGCGACCGCTCGACTCTTCCGACACAGGGATCTTTAATCCTAAGTTTCACCTATCACTTGATATTCGAGACCGCGATGCCAAGCGGAGCGCAAATCAGACTTAATTATGGAATTCGTTGAACCATGATATTTTACGCATTCCAGTTAATTCCTTTGGCACCGGAGGGACTACTCGATAGATCAAAGAACTTTGTCACGCGATATCTGCATTCCCCTTTCTCACCCGTCTTATATAACAGTGATACTATTCAACCTCGATCTCTAATTGCTTATCGCGAAACTTACGAGAGCCATTGTTAACGTTGCAATCCCAACCGTCAGTTTCCTCGAAAATGGATTCTCGAAGTAACTCATGCATGGTGAATATTCGTCGCACACCGGCTTGCCGTGCTTTCTACGGGAAAATCTATATTTGCCAAGCAATCTCCAATCCGACACGCTGCCGCGTCGTTCGACACCGAGTATTTTTCGCTTCGAACGCTACAAGCGAACGTCACAAGCGTAGCGCGTCCAAAGCTTTGCGCGGATGCATTATCTTGAAATATTCAGTATAAGAATATGCGCGCGGGACGGTCGTGTTAAAAATGCACAAAAAGGAGAAGTGGAACGCGTGTTCATTAAGCCTCTCACGTGGGCTCGTACTCGGCTTGCTATTGCTATCGCACGCGTGTACACTGTTTCTACGCTGTCTCCTTCCATCGGCTAACGCGTATACATACATGTATATGTATACGTATATTATACTCTCCCACTAGTTTTCTATTTAGATTGCACCTCGGCACATTTGCCATAATTAAGGCAGCTTCCAATTAAATTCCAACGAATGCAACTTTTTCGAATTGCAGCCTGCTTCGTTAACTCAACAGCATTACCTCTCCCATGAATCATTCAGAGTGCGAGGGCGAGTACCGCGTTACGCAACACCTACTATGCCGAGGAACTCCCTGCCAAATTGCGTCCGCGGCAATATAATCAGAATGCAAATTCCTGAGAAGCACCGGCCACTTCTAAACTCGTAATTATTCCTAGAGCCTCGCGAATTTCCCCCCGGTTTGTCTTGCGCCACTATGAGTGTCTGGAACCACGGCCCCGTGAAGGGGCGGAGAATTCAACGCAGATTAGACCCCTATACTGTCTGGGGTCACCAAAAGAGAGGACCGCGACTAGTTTTTGACTTCCTCATTCGCGTTTCCATACAGGCAGTGTTTGTTCTCCTATTATATGTATACAATATGTGTACATGATGGAAATGGGTGAGGAAAAGTTCAGTGAATACACTTGAGACGTAGGAAGATCGTAAGGATCGTCTGTTCGATTCGGAATGCTACGATCGACTTACTAACAGAAAGACCAGTCACAAAGATTAGACCTGGATTCGTCACTATTAAACGAAGAACGCTAAGGGAGACCACGCTCAAAACGGTAAGAACCTACTCAAAACATTCCTTCGAGTTAGGAACGCACATTCCAACAATACATATAGATGTCCTCCGGGGAAACCTCATTCGAAGGGTACACAAATTACTCTCAACAATTTTGATCCGAAGATCATCATCTTGGAATTCTTGAATCCTTTTAAACTTCATTCTAAAGCACTCTTAAGCTCTTCTACATAGTCAAACACAATTCACGAGTAACGAAGGACTCGAATTGAATTTCTCCCTCAGCCAAACCCCCTTCTCGCGTCGCATTGAGCAGCGTTGGCCTAGTGTGTCTAGTGGCCCGTATGCTACGGCCAGCAGCCAGCCGCAGCTCTATCGGAGGTTCGCCGTCGCGCGAACGTCCACAAAGTGAAACGAACTACCATCAAAAATAGAAGACGACGCTAATGAGTTTTCGAGCGAGGAGGGTCATAACGCGCTCGAATAACGAGTCGGCTCTTGTTTGAACGGTGGTTCGGCATCACGTTGAGCTCCTGTCGAAGGTCTCTGTGTTACTTCCTCGTTCGCGAAAGAACGTTTTTACGAGATTCGATCGGCTATAAATTGTGCGGTCTTTTCTCTTATTGTTCCTGCTGCGTGCAACCGGTGCTTCTTCTCGGAATCCTTTCCGCCAGCGGAACGCTGTTGCACTTTGCCGCTCGTTACTTCTCGTCGATCGGGTTGTGCCGCGTGAAATTGATACTGCAGGCGAGAGAGGCCTGACGTCTTCCTTTCGAGCAGGGACTTTTTTTGAATGGCCTGTCCGCGGGCAGCGAGCGAAGCGCGCGGTTAAATAGAGAGCCCGGAATTCAATGTGCTCGGCACAGCCAGCTATAGCCCAGGAAAATCGATGCGTCTTTCACCTGGCCGACTCTCACCATCCCTGTCCCCCCTTCGCCCCTAACTCCAGCCCCTCCCACTCGCTCTATCTCTCTCTCTCTCTCTTCCTCACCGGCAAATCATTTATTTGTTTCGCGAAAATTGGAACGCTCTAGCTTGCTGCCTTAATGAATCCCACCGGATACAATGCCACGCTCCCGGAAATAAAAGATCGCTCAACTCGGTGAATGCAAATCGCTCTCCCTCGGAATATTCGCGTGCAGCATCCCGCGATTTTATCGGCGAGTGCGTCCGTGTCGTTACAAACGCTATGATTGATTCGCGAGTACAACTAATTCAAGCAGATAGTACTTTAAGAGCTTCTTTTTCCCCGAACTTTAAAGAACTTTCCCTTCTTTGCTAATGATCCGCTTGAATAGCAAAAAGAAGATTGGAGCGAGCAAGAAAAAGATAGGAAAGCAAAGAGCGTGAAGGTGAATTTCAAGTTAAATGAATTTAAAGAAACGTGTAATTTTGTTGCGTAACAAGAAGTTTAAATTGACGATCGGTGTCGGTGATCTTTGCGATTTACGAAGGGTCATCGGGAAACAATTAATTTGTACGAATGGTATATGTGAGAATGGGAGAGTAAGTAATTCAGTGAAATTTTTCAAATTCCTACGATTTCGGAGGGAGAAACTCCGCGTCTCGATTCCGCTTCCGGCAGAGATCTGGGCCCCCTGCTCGCTCGGAATAACAATGAGAAAAGTTGAGGAAGGCCGTCGAAAAAAATCAACCGTCCACGCAATGGTAGGAGTTTGGACGTCGATGCTACCCCTCCAGGATACTCGGCGAAAGGAAACCTGCGCTCGCGCACTCTGACCGGGCAACGTAAACCGGAAGGAAGAGAACGAAGAGTCGAGACGCGAAGGAACGCGGAGATATTGTCATTTCAGGGGGAACTGGCTTCTACGTGTGTCGAAAACTTAAGCCGTAAATTCGACGAGGATGCCTAGACTGGGAAGAGGCAGCAGGAGGATCCCTCGGAGTTTCCTCGAAAGCAAAATGTAAAATGAAAGTCGAGCGAAGAGGACGAGGAGGAGGAGAAAGTAGAGAAAAAGCCGGAAGAAGGAAGAAAGAAAAAAATTCGCATCCGAAAGTCATTTCACGTGCAGAGGTGTATCACACCCTGCTCGCAGATTCTGCATGCAGCGATTCTCCGTCAGCTCCCAGTGGCACAAGAAAATCGAGGGATGCTTCGACAGTTGGTTGGAGATTATAGTCAAGGAAAATTTTTAGAAGGCTACGCGGCAATCGGTCGAGTATGCGGTCGCGGCTGCCTGCGGTCGCGATCGGAATGCAATTGCCAGGACTCTCTAGAAATAGCACTCATACTAGGACACATTCCACGAATGATCGTAATTTCGTTATTGAAAAAGCTGAGCTACCCGCTTTCCTTGGTATTCCTTATTTTGTTCACGCGCGAAACCCTATCGTGATCTGATTGACGTAGGAACTATGAACCGATCCGATTGGCCATGCGGAATGAACCACTCGCGGATGGAGCCGAAACTAACGAGCTCATCAGGTAGGCGTGCGTTTCTCCTTGATCGCTCGTTAACCAGTCATCCTGCGTCATTCGTACAATAAACATTTACTCCGCGAGCCCTTCAACGTAATTGGATAATCGATGCCGGAGAACTAGGTCATATTTAAACAACAGAACCCGTCCATCGGGCCATCTGCATTCGCCGCAGACACGTTTCAGGAATCGAGCCTCACGGTTTATTTGCCTCGAACAACCAGCTGCCATGAATCCCGGCGAATCGGTAAACACTGTTTAAATTGCACCGAAGGAGTTGTACATGTATGTATTTTGTCCCGAGTGATCGAACAGTCTTAAGATACTTTTCGAAATATTTTCGTCCATCTTAACTCGGCGAATTCCATTAACGAAGAAATCACGATTGCATCGAGTTTCCTCCGGATCTGGCAAACCACCCTTCCAACAGATTTACGAGAACTTGTATTAATCTCGGTAAGGAATTCGCGATCAAGCTGTCATATATGGATTTCTCGAATTGAACTTTTGCGACTGGTAACTTTATTAACACAGAAACTTTCCGAGCCAAAAGCTTATGATTCACAGGATCCAATATCGGCAGGTTCTTGATGAGACTCCTAAAATGATCCCTCTCGACGATATCTCTACAATCGTCTAATGGAAAGGATCTATTTGGAGGAAATTGACACGGACAGTTGCTGCAGGAGCCAGTCACGCGATCAAAAGTGAACCAAATGGCCCGAGTGGCCATCAATGACACCGATTAATCTACCACGAGGCGAGCTTCACTGTGAAGGTCACAGCGAGGCTCGAAAAACGAGGGAGGCAGAATCAAACGCACGAGCGGCGTCGAACAAAAGTGTAGACTCCAATGGGATTATACACGACGTCCCCGTGAGAGGAATGTTAACCGAGAGACAAAGCCAGAGCAGCATCAAAGACGAACGGTTTACTGCTAATTATGTATGCGTTTGATAAACCAAGGGATGCTGATCGCGCTACGAGGTTGACCCTAGCGCGCGCGCATACATCTGTCAATAGACCCCGAGAATCGGTCAGGACAAATAGACCGTTCTTGGGAGGTGGATAAGCGATTGCATCGCGATTTCTATCGGGACAGTTACTGCGATGCATATCGGAAGCATGGAATTCGTGTCGCCATTAAGGGGTATTCCCCTTTGCCAGGATAAAAATATCGATCTTTTTTAATTTGCGTTTCATAATCTATGCTGCTTGGAGAATGTTTCTTGAAATTTTCAAGCCGATTGAATAAAAATTAACACTTCAAACAATCCGTTATTGCAGACTGGAGGTTTGTCGCGATTACCTTAACGAAAACTTTAAACGTGTTTTTCTCAAAACATCATTTTTCGTGAGAGTGTGCATGATTAACTTGTCAATTAACTCAGTCAATTAACTTGAAATTTGGGAGACACGTTGTGTACATGTACAGTTCTCGTCTGAACCGAAAGAAAATAAATATCTAATATTTTACAATTTTGGGAGCAATTTAAAGTGCGAAATATTTACAGAAAATTCATTTCTTATCTTTAACGTAGCACCCTTTTGTCAAAACACGTCGTATTTGTTTTCCCGTGGTGCACAGGATAGTCACAATCATACTGATCATTAATAACTGTGAGTTTTTCGTTTCCGATGAATTTACTGGAAGATATCGTGCACACCATGCGGAACGAGCCGAAAATTCCGCCCCTGTCACTCCACAGTTGCGACACAAAATAGCCTAAAAAAAATCAGAAACGTTGTGTATAAATACACAAATATACCTACTTTATTTTTAACCCAACAGGTATTCCCGACTTATTGTTAAAAAATCCGAGAAACCTCAATTAAAACAGGTAAAGAAAGGGGAACACCCCCTTAAATCCTCCATCTGCCATTATTTCCGCGTGCCCATTTATTCGAACGTGCCACGAAATCGGTAGTGGAAGACAGGATAGTCGAAAAGAATTACCCGCGTGAGGAATTATCCGTGAGGAATCACTTTTTTCAGGGCAAGACCTCGCTGGAACCCTGAAGCACCTCCGACGATCGACTATAAATTACGGGTGATCGCACAGTTACATCCACGCCGTACCATTATTCGCCCGTCTCTATTCTCCTCGGTGCTGCAATTAGCGACAGAATTTTTCGCGTCGTTAGTCGCGAAGACTTCTGCCAGGTGGTTAGCAGGTATTAGAAAAACCTGACGTGCTCTAGTATGCGCATTTAGCGGCTTAAATCCGACGCAAACTAGTGCAGATGCGAGAAAGAACTGCGAATTGGACGGAAGAGAAAAATAAAAAAGAAACAGTGAATAATTTGGCTGCTCGAAGAATACTCTCTATTTTTACTTCCACTGCGAAGCTAGAGGCAAATTGAGATTCGTAGAATTCGCGGAGGTCTTCGTAACGCGAAAATAGGATTTTGCTTTTCATAATGTGAAACCTGAGAAGATCCTAGTATTACTGAAACGATGATACCACGATGAGGATAGTTCGAGAGGATTTTCGATGAAGCGAACTTTAATTCCGTGACGTATAGTGCCGTCTTAATAATGAGATATTGAAAATTAAATTAAGATTGATCGCGTTGATGGAACGATGTTGAGTGACAGTCCTAATTAATTACAACTTCGATTCTGAAAGTTGAACTATGAAGCGAAGCTCCTCGGTTTTCTGGGGATTGTATCGATGATTATTGCGACCGCAGTAACCTTTCGATCAGGCAAACCATTCAATGTGAATATGGTACACTTAATCTGTAGTATGAATTTGCCAGTCGGAAAATAATACGGTTCATTAGATTGGAATTTAATTAACACTAGAGGTCTCGAATGCTCTATTAAAATCGTGGCCTGTGCCAATAGCGAAAGACACTGCAGTGGAAATGAAAATATAGGACCGTATGATGTTACTGTTGCCAAGATACAGAACCTAATTCTCTTAAGTCTGACCGCATCAATTCCGAGTCCCCAATCCTCTTTTCGTGTCCAATACTATATAATTAAGTATTACTTCGTTATTTCAATATTACTAATGAGATTTTGACTAAATCGATACTCTGACAAATTATTCGAGATTGTCAACATGTAACAACGATTACTCAAAATGACTGTGATAAAAAAGAGCAGTAGTGCTGTTATGTCTTGTATATAAGTAAAATCAATTCCTATAAGAGGCTAATGGAAACTTAAAGCTGCTTAAACGTTTAAAAGTTCCCCGATGCATCTTAGCACAGTGTTGCGGGCGTTCATTGACTTTTAAAGTCTAAACTGTTACCTCAAAAGTAAACTGTTATCCGCGTAAAATGAAATCTCCATCAATCAGCAGATGGTTAATGCTACTTATCAAGTTCCTCTATTTCTAGAAAACGACACGAATGGCGTTATACATAATAGATCAGGATAATAAGAGATCTCAATAGTAGTTGAAAGACTTTTCTCTTCGGTTCATCAGTAATGCTTCGCTCAACCTTACAAGAGCTTTCCATAGATTTCTTTAGAATTACAACGGAGTCAGCTTATCGGATTTTCAAGTGAAGAAAGATAAAAATCTCTTTCTGGAAAATTAATCTAATTGACTTTTCGTAGAATCCTAATTTTATACTATTGTATTTACTTTGCCTCGGCCTAGTTTATCGAATAATTCCATCCGACACGTTAAGAAGATCACCAATGGTGTTTATTCGTCAAACGGAATCAGAACTTCAATTTATCATCGTGGAACATCCGGCAACAAACAAACAAACTAGCTCCTAATTAGGAAAGTACACTTTGCATTATAGAATATATATCTAAAGGTCCGCTAACTGCCGAAATCATACCGTCCTGTCCCAAGTTAGAAGTCAACTTAGTCCCGAGAGTCTCTTACGTCTATATTAGCAGACTGCTCTACACAAGCTTAATGATATACACACGGCCAGTCTCACGACGGAAACTGACCCTCGATTTAATTATACATGCTTTACCACTTTATCCGCAGCATCAGTACACTCTAACAAAAGGAAGTGTTTCTCCGGTACAAAATATTTCAAAAGCTCCGCGGTAGCATACGAAGCTCGCCATAAACTCTATTGCGAACATAATGCACATCCTCACTAGCTTCTAACTCGTTCCAAAAACATAATTGTTATAATCATCATCATAATGATGATCTCTCGACAAACGGTGCATCAACAACGAGATTAATTAAGTGGATCAGCATACTGCAAGCAACTGTCAAATCTTTAAATCCTAAATAAACAGAGAAGAGAGTTCATTTAGTCCCGAGAGGAAGACAAGCCCCCAAAACAAATCGCAGGAAAAGGAACAGAGAACCCCGCAACTTGCTGAGGCAAAAAGAGGCAGCCGTTAAGAGTTAAATCTAATTCTACGGTGAAAAGCAGAGTTGCACGAAGCTTTCTCGCGACTGGCTTATAATGCGCACAGGGGTGGAGGGTGCAGTGCAACCAAGCAGCAAGTCGCAGCCGTTAGCTGAAGCAACGTGGCGCCTGACGAGTGCACGCTAATAACATCCTAGAGGCCCGTCGGGAACGCTAAGTAGAACAACATCGTCCTGTCGGGAAAGGCCGACGCATAGAGCCGCCCGCACTGACACTTTCGTAGACGTGCAGACGTCTAGAGGTTCGCGCAAATCTGCACGACCCCCTGTAGACTCGACTCGAGGGTTTCTAGCGAAACCTTTCGACAATATGTTCTCATTAGCAAGTGTCGCGTCCTTTTTTTTGCCCTTGGCTTCTCCAAACCGCCGCATTTCTCACTCTTCTTTGCTTCTCTATTTCGCGAATCACCTTCATTTCCATGATGGATGCATGCTCGAGCAAGAAAAATGAATAATAATGTATGTTAATAATAATATTCATATCTTTTCTAATTTTATCTAGATAGCTTCGGTCCTTCCACAACTTCTGGAAAAACTCCGTGTCTCTCGCATTATCCTATCGCGAGATATGAATTTGTAAACATTAAATTCTTAGGGGTTGATATCCGCGAAAGGGTTGAGATTTCGGCATTTTTGTATAGGACTATTATACTTAGTTTGGCACGTAGAATATGTGGTTAAAATTGTTCCACGAATCACTGACTCACCCTGTATATCGATTGTCCACTGACAATGATCTTAAGGCTTCGAGTATTTCGCCGCCCTTAGGAACCCCCGTGAAAATAGTTTCCTCGGATTTCCCTGGAGATTCCTAATATAGGGCAAACAGTGCCCAAAAACCTGATTCCAGTGGCGCCTTCCTTTTGTCCTCGAGCTAAATTTCCTGCGCTGTTGGGAGTTCTGGTTGCGCTGTGCCACCGGTGCAGGCTGTTGTGCGGATTAATTTGCGCAGTTACTGAGAGGGTGAGGGTGCAAGCGAGTGCATACGACCGATGAAAGAACTCAGGTTTTAAGTAGGCCAGAAGGTAATTAGCGGTGAGGTAACGAGAATTCGATTTTCGTACCAGCCGCAACTATAGTCGCTTGGATGCAGGATAAAAAGTTATGTGGTAGCGTTCGACTAGAGGGAAAAAAGTCCTAAACCCAGATATGTTCCTGATTGAGCTTTCATTAGGACAGGAAGGTTCTCGAGTATCAGGAAAACCTAATCCGAAAGATATTTTCATTTACCCGAGAGACGTAATCTTGACAAAATTCCCCTTTTGGAATTCAAGGGAGATAGGTAGATCTAATCGGCGAGTCCAATTCGCATTACTGCGGTGGAAAATGTCTGGTGTACTGTTTCTATGAGCGTGTAACAAACGGCTTTCCGATAATCCAACCTCGTCTCGCGGTACTACTAGTTTTGTCCGTCGTCGTCCCTCTTTCGACGGTGATTTTCAATGGTAGCGCATATTCGCGGATACGTGGTGCACGGTTATTCCAATATGCCGAGAATGCGCCCACGATGAAAGCGTAAAATCCAGTCGAACTAGGAGAGGATTCGAGGAACGTTCGATGTACATATGCACTACGCTCGTCGAACGGAAGCGAGAAGCACATTCCGAGAGAAGAATAGTACACGGAGAGAACGTAGAACCAGGTCTTGACGTCCTAGTCCAACGAAGACGAATTCGAGCGCCTTTCTGACGCGGACTCTAGACGTGCCTTTCCAAATGATCCATCTAACGATCGATGAATAGCTTCGCTATGTAACTGGAGCACACGTGCTCGTCTTTCCTCGACACACTCTCTCTCTCTCTCTCTCTCGCTGGAATAAATATCTGAATCGTCAAAGTTACATAGCTCGGCGTGAATTTTCGAATCCCCTCGGTATCTCGAGAATTATTTAAAAAATTCCACTGGAATTTTTGCTCTCGGAAAATCCAGTGGCGAGGAAATCGGAGATATACGCGATGTCGGTGTAAGTCGATTCGGATCGGATGGCTATGGAGAACCATCCTGACACTTTCACGAAGGGCGCGCCAGTCGCACTAGCGGAATATTTCCTATTTAAAGTGCCTAGCAGTAGAAAACTTCGACTCTAGCAAAGTTGCGGCTCTACATAGCAATTACGTCCAAGCGCAGGTAGAAAAGTCAATAAGTAGGTAAAACCCCTGAAGGTTAATTCGCTGCTTGATCAAGAGCGATAAAGTGGGCCAAGCGTGTTACCAACGAATTAAAGAGCAACATCGTTCACTCTTAATGTTGTACTGGCAGACTAGGTTTCTGGTTTTACACTCAATGCCAACGATCCGAGATAGACTTCAAGGGGAATTTGTGTTTCCGATTGCCTTGAACAAATGCAATAGCAAGGCTGGGTTGAACTACAGAATAGATGTCGCAGGAAGTGCATCGACTGTACTCAAGTAGATACGAAACGACAAAGTTCTTTCAGGAGTGTTCGAAGAGCAGCTACTGGCTCCTCACGCGTCAATGACTCGCCGTAAAAGCATCGCTTCGACTCGTGTACTTTTGAGCCGGCTCACTTGCACAGTCGTGTCTTAGGTGTCTGAGAATTTGGCGTTTTGATGCACCCGTTACTACAGATGAAAATAAACGCTTCAGTGATAAAGTAGTCGGGGGAAATGAACGAAGAGAAGAAGAAGAAAAAGAAAAAGAAGAAGAAGAAAGGGAACAAGAAGTTCTTATGCGCGGCAAGAAATCTCCGATTCTCACATTAAACGGAAGCTTCTCGTTGGAAGCCTGAATTACCGTTGAGTAAAATATTTTTTCAGAATAATTGGAAATCCTCGCTCCACAATGGAATCAGTGCTCTCCTGAGAGGAGAGATTGAATCTAATAAAACAGATTAAAGTACTGTGGATCGTTAATGGAAGAAATGTTAACCGTTCAATAGACGATGTCGAGCAGCTTGTACTCGGTCAGCTGGAGTGTAGTAATAGAATTTTGTGGACAATCAATCGAAAAGCAATTAACGAAGACTGTCGCTATACTCGACTTATCTTCCCCCGAATTTCCGGGTTCACCGAAGAAAAACGCTATCGGGAAAACCGAGACGTTGCAATTCCACGAAAATAATCGCTTCGCCAGACATTCGATCGTCGTTGCCGCATCTCGAACTGAATTCGATGAGAAACTGGAGAACGCATCGAGCACGCCCATTAAAAAGTTACGTTTCTTTGCTTCGCGAGTCGCGACCAAGTGGCAAAAGTTTCCGTAGCTAACAATAAGAACGATTTTTGACTCGGGCTACGAATCGAATAAAAGAAATTCCGTGACCAGATTCGCGAGTTTGGTGAAAAACTACGAGCAACGAGGGAGAAATCTTCGTGGCCTGTTATCGCGGAAAATAAGAATTGCCTATTTTTTCTCCGGGCAGGTCGCAGGCACGGAACAGTGTCATCGCACTGATTTCGACGAGGTCTCGAAGAAATCCTCAGGATTAAGTTCTATCTCTGCGAGAGCAGCGAATGAAAGCGGTAGAAAACGCGGAGAAAAGTGTCTCGAAGAGGAAAAGCTCGTAGGGAGCAAGACCAAAATTGGAGCTCGGATCACGCGTTTATCGCGCTCGAACGAACCTCGCCAACCGTTTTTTCCCCCCGATATGCTAGCCGCTCGGTGGCCCCGAGGCGAGCCGAGGCTGTTGCGCCACGATCTTGATACCGCTCAAGAGCGGAAGCAAAAAAATGTCTCCCATACCTGCACAGATCCTTTCCTCTTCGAGCGCTCACCGGCAGCAATATTCTTTTCACTTAAACATTGCACCGTGATCGCACCGACCCGATAGGCAACTTTATTTTTAACCCGGTGCCCATTGCGTTTGAATGATCCATTCAACCGCGTAAAACAGATCCCTGGCTGAACCTAGCGAATAAATTAATTCGAGTTCAGTCTGACTGGAGATAAAGTTGCAATTATCGAGCAGCCTCCACGGGGATGTTATAGTAAGTTAGGTTTGGCTGGATTAAAAATGCTCGATGCTCGCTCGTTAGAGGTTCTGGGGTAAGTGTTGTTGGGTCAATCACAGTCCTCTTACCAGAAGACACAAAGTCCTCCCCCACTCTTTCGCCAGATCCTAGAGGAACAAGGAACACTATACTTAGGAACCTATCGGTATCGCACTCTAAACGTTTGCACGTGCAGTCACAAACCTCGGATAGCTACATGGCGTCGGGCCACTAGCCAGCCTCAGTCTTAGGTTACACACAGTCTCTCGGCTATCCTCATTCAAGTGGCCACACATACCAAGCCCTATCATAAATTGGCACAAAGTGTCAAACACTGAGGCCTCCAATCACCCTGGAAACTCTTCCAAATAATCTGCTCGCTTACAGGGTGAAAGAGAGAAAGAGAGCTGGAGCGGATGGTGCGATTAACGGTCTAGTAACGAGATCTCTCTACAGGGAAATCGAATAACGTGGATAAAAGGAAATGGGAAACGGACTAGCGAATAAGAATTGTAAAAGAGGGATAACGCCCGGACGTTAGAGTCAACTCACCGGCGCAACTGTATCCATTTTTATGAAGAATGTAGCCATCTCTGCAGTCACATTCGTACATTCCGTCGTGAAGCTCGTAGCAAAGCTGCTCGCAGGGAGATCCATGCCCGCATCTTCCTGAAATGCAAACGACAATTTTCCTTAAAATCTTCTGCGGAAGGAAACTTCATTCCTCGCTTCGGGGACCCGCGAAATTCGGTACACGAATAGTATGATTAACATTCTCAAATCTGAAACCCATTTTCTAAGAATTCTCACGATACTTTTCTTGCTCAACTTCCATGGAATCAATCTTGAAACCGTCGAAACATTATCGAAGTTCTGCCAGGAATCACGCTAGCTACTACTTTACCACGTTACAATGCCATTGTTTCAAGCCGCATTCACTCGGTTCTATCAGGAACTACGGTGAATTTATGTCCACCGTTTTATTCGTGGCAAACGAACAAGTTCATTAAGAGGGAGTCAAATTAAAAGCAGCTGCATTGCCAGACATCCAAGTTTCCACTAATCTTGTGATTCGACTGGCACAATCTCCATTCACGAAACCAAGCGAAATTCGCGAACATACCATTATCGCAATCGCGTTAATCACTCTCATGGATAGCGATAATAAAGCTGCTGGATTCTCACGGACTTGGGTAGAGTCGAAATCGATGCAGACCGGGCGCTGAAGCACGCGCGAACGAAAATCGTACTTGGGGTTAAGACGGTCACTATCGCGGGTAGAAACTGCCGGAGGCAATCAGGCTCGACGCCCCCGATGGTAAGAGGATATAGAGAGCGCCGTTACAGCGGCCAGGAAATTGTAATCCTACAGGAAGTTGGCGGTTGAACGTGAATTATTCCGTTGAACGCTCGGCCATCCACTATAGCTGCCTATCTACTGACGAATCCTCCTGCAAGGATCCGTTCTCCAGGACTCTGGTCAATGATCTAATGCTTGATCGCGATACTGTAGTCTTTGCTGAATTAAAATTAATAGGCGACTGTTATCTTTATCGCGATGCAAAACCTGACTGTTGAGACAATTTCCTTCAATTTTATTATAAAAGTAAATAAATATTTTATGGTAAATTAACGAGTATCCTTCAACCAATAATTATTTATCGATTAGCTATAATAATGGGACATCTATAAATTGATCCAAAGGGGATAGTTAAACGACAGAGCTCTATCGTATCCTCGTCAAAGAGTAAATTTTTCTGAGTACTGTGTTCTGCCTCTTTGGATCAATCTTACACGCGAGTTCAGCGATGCACCGTCACTGAAACGCCAGGATTTCAGCTGTTCTCTGAGAGATTTTCAACACTCACCTAGAAACGGATTTGTGTAAATACTTAAACCGACCGGAAGTGCTACCCTTTAAACCACTCTGGAGCAATCGATATTTAACAAGCATTGCCGAAAATCTTCCAGTCCGCGCATGACGTGACCCGTTTTCCGCAGATTAGCGACTTCACCGTACAATAAAGCGCATTTATTTCGCGAGTCGTCCTAATCTCGCACGGATTCGTATAGAATGAAGAAGAATGGATTACTAGCCAGCTGGCAGAGTAAAACCACCGTGCACCATCCCTTTTCTCTCTCTTTCTCTTTCTACCCAATTTCAGTTGGCTACAATTCTCCATTTTCCTCCCTCTTTCGAACTGAGTTTTTATGGTTCGTAGTTGGAATAGCTTTAGGAAACAGTGCCGCGAGAGACGCGTTCGGTTTCCGCGCTTTTAAGTCAGAATAGTAATAAATAATGATGAACCGAGTCTCTGGCGTGTCGGAGGAGTCTCTCTCTCTCTCTCTCTCTCTCTCTCTTTCACCTAGGCCGACCGAATGGATATATTCCTACGCTGCGTTATGAGATTATTTATGAGTAGCACATGGCAGCTGCCGCAGAAATAATTTAGCGTTTTCCCGCTGAGATCGCGAGTGATAAATTCGCGATATCGACTGCGCGCTCGGCCGTGTTCACCGCGCGACGCGCGTAATCATCCGTAATCTCGCATCGAAGAGCCACCCTCGGTCTCGCCTTAATTAAAATCTCCGATATTTACGGGCGGAACGAAGCCAATGCGCGTCTCGCGTTGGCTCGACTTTCCCATCCAGACGAGAAATCGCTCCGTCGAGCAGCCAGACCGGGAAAAATCGCTCAGCCAAGGTAAAATGAAATTAGATAAAAAATCGAGTTCTCGTGTCAACGATGCGCGTATTTTCAGAGGTTTTGCAAAGGTTTTGCGGTGAATTTTTACTGTGGCAAGGCCATGCTCATTCCAGAAGGGCACGTGCCGTTGAGTTTCGCGAGGTAGAAGGGCTTCAATGGTCCAGAAACCGAGAGCAAAGCGAGAGAAATATTTGCAACGGACGACACAGGCAACCGACGCTGCATTTGTAGTTACTAATTTTGCCGAGCCCCGCTGGAATGCAGCATTGCAAAAGCACTTTGCTTGCTCGGCAGTGCCCTAGCGTGCCGTAGCGTGCCGTAGCGTGCCGTAGCGTGCCGTAGCGTGCCGTGGACACAGTCAACATGCCTGATGCATTTTTCAGTATCAGCTTACAGCTCTGATTCCGCCGAGGCACGCCAATGGCCAATGAAACTCTTGCAAATAACTGATTATTGTTAGGTTGTACGTAAATTACTCTTTGCTTTAATCTTTACTTCCCTCAGGATAATCCCCTCCATTTTCAACTTACTATTTTTTCTTTAACTCAATAATTTCACTAGCAACAAAGGAATTGTACTTCCACATAGACTCTGTAATTCTTATAACTTGTAACAGAAAAACAGAAACATATTCGGGAGATCAGAAATTTTTAATTTCCAGCCAGTAGAAATATTTCGAAGCTAACCATAATAATTATTTGGTCCTTGGGGAGATTCGCCAGTTACCTGTCACAGGCGTTGACGTCAAAAAATGGCAAAATCTGTTAGACAGGGTTACTGCAGAAACAAAAGCAATTAAAATCCGGCCGGTTCACTAATGAATCTGTTCCCATCGTGAGAAAGCGTTACTCGAAACCGGTGGCTGACGAATTACTCGCGGCCTTATTACGTTTGATTCGCGTGTCAGGTAGTGCATTCAGGAGAATTAATGTCAAGTGCAGTCGGCGTAGCTCGCCGTTAGTGTACGTGCTCCCCTAGAATTTTAAGGGTTTAATCCACAGTGCACTCTTACGGAGGGTAACACCCCCCCCCCCCCCCCTCCCCCCACTACCATTTCTGCGGTTCGTCAATGAAAGAGTCCGCGTTCATTAACGGCACTCGCGGCGTGAAGAGCGATGAACGAGTGACACAGTCCAGGAAAAAAGTGGAAATTTGCCAAGGAAACAAACAAGACTTATATTCGCACTGATAATTTCATAGACCTGCGTGCGATTCATTAGTGCAATTACCACACGGAATGTATCACCTTCCTCAAAGTATTCCCATTAGCTCTGGTGGCGCCGATTCCGCCAGGCCAACGCGCCGAAAACTTTCCAAATTTTCGTGGCCGACGCCTCACCTAGCTTTGCAATCGTTGTTCAGTGCGGGGACGAACAACTTTTCGGAGGGCACAAGTTCCTACGACGCGACGTGAAACGAACGAAACCGCAGGAACCAAGTGACAGAGAGATAGAGAGAGAGAGGAGAGAGACACTGGAGAAAGCAGTGCGCGAACACGGGCAAGGCTTCTGCTTAACAGCGTGTTTACGTTGGCGACACGGACCTTCCCTGAAACAGGAAGCACCCTTAACCCTTTCGCTGCTCGGTTACACGAGGACGTAGCTGGAACAGCGCATCCCTCTGGACCGTGAAAGCGGACCTATGGGACTGTGATTTACGGTTAACCCTTAACCCGAGCGGCAGAAACGTACGCCTCGTATAATGTGATATATTCATACATGTACATACGTACATAGAATGTATGTGGAATATTGAGAATCAGCACTTCGAAGGCGATGCAAATCTCTATCGGTTTGAAACTAATTGTGGTGTAATTCACTCGATATACAGGGTGTACCAAGACTCAATGTCCAACATTCACAGGGTTGTTGGGGGTAAAATTTCGAGGAGAAAAGTCCTATTGCACCTTTTTCCCTGAAACACCCCTAGCGAGGTACACTGTTTAAAAGAATAGCCATGAAAATAGAAGGGCTGCTTCAAACTCCGATAATTTCGGACAGAAAAATCGTAGCGACTTGAATTTTTTTTAGTTTCAAAGAGAAGGATTCACACTTTCGTTTCCCGTTTACAGAATTACTTGAAAGAATTTGTCTCAGTCTATAGGTGCTGTCGAATTTCGCCGATTTCGACATGTCAAACATATCCTCAGTTTTAAGGGGTTGTAGCATCAGCTGTGCATCGAAATTTCATTTCAAATACAGCAATCGAAAGTAGAAGCTTCAAGCTTTCATTTTAAAAAAATCGTAATTTTTCAATCACTTTCCTGTGGATGTTGAACGTTGAATTTTGGGACACCCTGTATGTACGGGATATTTTCCATAAAATGTATTATCCTGGATTACGCTTTGTTACGTATCATACAATATTAATACAGGTATTATTTAGTAAATTTCGAGTCAGCCGGCTCTCTGTTTCAATGATAATAATTACTCGCTTCGAGGTAAAAATCAAGTGATTTGTCGATGATAATTAATCGATGCGTATAATTGCAACCGCACCTTTGGCTTCCGTGAGAGAACTAGTGCATGCCGCAGTGAATCCTAGAGAGCGAGAAGGAACTGACTGGACTGTGACATTCGAACGAGCTTCACTGATTCTGAATGGAGAACCCGTCTATCGGAGACCAATGAACCTTCCGGTGAGCCCGCATTAGGAGGCCGCTAATACATGGCTTGCAGTCACGTATATGATCGACTGTCCCCATTCCACCCTTAACGAAGCCTTCCATACATATCTGTTTCCTGCAATTTCGAGCACCACACGCACTTCACCGTCAAGATAAATTTCTTGCACCATTGTATACTTATTCCAGAGCCAAGAAGAGTTTCCAATCCCTTGGAAAACCCTTGCATAATCGGAATTCGGAACAGTGAGTTTCAGAGTTCCTGGCTCGCGCGAGCTATGCCGCAAGAAACCTCGTGGACTAAATTCGCAGGTCGAAAGTGGATGGCATGGTAAGTTCTCTCCAACAAATTTGGAGTATCGTTTCACCGCGTTGTTGTTACTATCGGAATTGGACCAGTGGCCGGGGTGAACTCTTACCCAACAAAAGCTTAGATTGAATTTTGGATGCGGATAATTCGCGAGATTCCACTATCTCTTTCTATTACAGGGAAAATGGGGAGAAAGTGTAGACATTGTTGCTATCTACCCATCCACCTTTGCTAGCTCGTCGTATCCGACTGAGGGGACAAATTCGCGTTTAGACCGGTCGTCCGTAAATACGGGCCCTGATTTCCATCTCCGGAGCTTATCGTACTCTACGAACTTGCCGTGGGGTCAAAAGCCACCCTAACAATAAGTCCACGAGCGGACGAGCACGTTCTGTAGTAGCATCTAGATTGGCTGGCAATGGGTTCCCAGGGAAATCGTCGAAGAACTCTGGTGATCCGATTGTCCGAGAACCGGAGGCCAACTTCTATTCCACCGACAAATAACCCCAAATTCGTGGATGAAAGAGACGGATCATCCCGCTCGAAAGAGCCTTGCCCTTCGTCGCTTACTGACAGATCTCGCTCGCTGGACTTTCACCTAAGAAGGATCATCTGGTAGCTCGAATTTTACCTCACTCCCCCACCCCTATTTCATCTTGAACATCGGTATCATAGCTATTCGTTCGACGCGGCAAATATACCGCGCATGGTGAAACTCAACCCAATGGAGAAGTATCCGAGAGTATCCGATCCCCCAGTTCCCCGATCGATGCTCGTAACGCGAGCTTTTCAGCCAATGCTTTATCGCCACGGCGACTACTGTTTTATTGCGTAATAGCCGGGGGTACGTTCGTTCGACAATACTGGTAGCGCGGTCGTGTCATAACTACCGGAGCAATCATTATAGCTTCTCGTAGCATAGGATCATAATGAATCCATTAAACGCATCGTATTGCTCCATTAGGGAAAATCGAGAATTTTCTCTGATCCCTGGGAATCGAACAGTTTCCACGTTTGATGTTCCACCAGAGGATAGCCTTGTGGTGGTGAACATCCCGGACACGCAAATACTGCGCAGAGAAAAAGAACGTTTAAGCCGCAGGAGGTACGAAACCACAGGCCCAACGGCAGTATATTTCAAAAGATCGATGGCTACCTGCTGCGAATCTGCAACACCTATACACCTTTTCCGGGGCCAATATCTCAACCGAAGAGGCCAGCTTATCACAGGGGACTAGCTAGATTTCTTTTCACGTTTCATGCAAATTTCATGATTCGCCATATCGCCACGAGGGCCAAAACGCGACAAATAATTCTACTCGAACGAAACGACCTACGCAGTTTTCCGTTTCTGCTTTGATACGCTCTTCTTTATTTCGCCATTTTCTCAACTCTTCTTTTCGCTCGCGGGGTTGCTGCTCCGTTGGTTTTCTTTTTCTCATTCGCCCTTTGATTCTTTGCTTCCCTTTCTCTCCTATGCATCCTCTCTCGGTTTCATGGGGTGGGGAAGGTCTTCGTCGCTTTCGCTTTGAGAACCCCGGACACCCACCACCCACGAGCCCACACCACGAGCTGGGTTTCGTTTCTATAGCAACCAACGCGCTACCACCACTCTCTCTCTCTCTCTCTCGCTTTCTTCTTCTCTCTCAGGTACGTTGGTCTCTAGCACCGCGTTAGATTCGAAAACGTTCAAGCCGGAACTCGTGGCTGGCAGCCGCGGTGCGTTAATCGCCACCACGAATTCTTCTCCGATAAGCAGCACGACACGGGATAGGCCAGCAGTTCGGGCTAAACCCCATTAGAATGCTTCGCGATTCAGCGCCAACGGGACTATCGATCGCCAGTTTGTGGAGCGTGGAACAGTACTGTAGGCACTTTGATGTTGACTTCGTTTGTCCCTTTAATCGAGGTGGCCTTGGCTACACAACCTTTTCCATTTTTAATCAATTTTCCCTAGCGGAACGAACGGCCGTCGTATTACGATGGCTAGGGAAAAAGAAATTGTTGGTAGACATTGTTGTCTGCTTTGGTGGTAAAGGTGTCGCTTGGTCCCTTTGTAAGTCAATGGAGAGGCGGTGAAAGGGAACTCGCGAACGCACGTGGATCATTGGAATCACGGCCGATCGTGTGGAAAGCATCCCTGACGGCCAAGACAACGAGGTTTGGAAGCTGGACAAGTGGGATAGAACGGTATATGTACCTGCTGACACCAGCATCGAGAACGGAATGTTTGTTTTAGAACCTCAGATCGTTAATCCCCGGGGTACCAAAGGTGTGGGCGATTAACGTCCGGCCGTGGATCAACGGATCCGACGAGGATTTGTTCGAGAATTTGTGCAAATGACCCTGTCACGAAGATAACTTTCTAACTGAATGTTCCAGAATTCTCTCCAACATCAAAAACGTTCCAACCTCCACCTTGCCATTTTCTCATCGCGGCTGCGGCTGTCGCGCAACCCTCTAATGCTGAATTTATTCCAAAAGTTTACTGGGTAATGCCGCTATACCGCATAATTCGCCGGCTCGTAATAAATGCTAATTAATTAGCAGGCAGTGCGGTATTATGGAAATATGTTTGTAGACATCGGGCGTTCCGAGGGAGGGTTGCTGCTTCCATAAGCGTACCAGGTTTCTCTAGCGTAAGTGCCAGTGGCTATTGTTCCGCTGCAAGGGTTATCCTATGTTCCTCGCGACCCCGGCACACGCGCGTTCACGACGAATCGATTCTGAACGCGGCCTATTCCGCATGTGCAACGTACGCACGCACGTGCTCCTACAAATTCGGCCAATTACCATGAACCGTCGAAATCCAAACGCGGAAAGGTACAATCGTTCGGTCTCGTTGTAAAAATAATGCATTCAATTTTTATTCCTGAATAATGGAACCGCCATGGCGTCACGAGTCGAGCGACGCCGGGAATAAAACATAGAAATAGTCTAAGTAGAAACGAGGGATCGAAGGAGAAAGAGGTACATATAATTATCGACAGGCTGAACAGCCAACAGGCCAATTAATACCAGACGTCGCTTTCGCTCTTCCATTCTCTCTCCTATATCCTACTGATTAACCTTTTAGGTACGAGCAGTCACTATAGTGGCTTTCGCGTATGTCATCTCTCTGAACGAGGAGCCACTACAGTGGCTTTCGCGGATGTCATATCTCTGAACGAGGAACCACTATAGCGGCTTTCGCAGATGTCATCTTTGACCGCCGCGCTGCTGTAGTGGATTATCAATTACTTCATTTGAATCTACTCGTGCACAGAACGGCATTGCCCGTCCCACTTTGCAGTGTTGTATCGTTTTTACATCGTTCACGTCATACACTGCCGTCCAGAGAAATAGCCACGCGCAGAATCCTGCCGTATCTAAAAGGTTAATACTCCAAAGGTGCCGTTTGTTCCAGAGGAAGTTTGCAACTGTGCAAACACGGAACATCGGTTCGTGCGTCAACACGGTCACGCGTGATCCTCACCACCAACGTCGAAAGCCCTGGTCAATGTGCCGCGATGCCCTATACTGCCGAGGAAATCCACAGGCTCGCGAGGGTCGATAATCGCAGCGTGAGAGGGCACACGATATGTAGACTCAACAAGTGAGAAGGAAGCGCACGGTAACGAGAGCGTCTCTGCTCTTTTGATGTTCGACCGAGGGTGGACCGAGCTCAAAAGTCTGGCAGCAGTCGTCTGGAGAGCTGCACCCTAGGCGCACACTCCAACGCGAAAAAAAAATCTACTCACACAGACCACCACTTACATCTATACGTTCGACTATTACTCCTCTCTCTCTCTCTCTCTCTCTCTCTCGGGGAATTTCGTGCAAACTCACACACGCAGCCCTCCCTTGGCTTCTTCCGCGCGCACGGTTAATTAAACGTTTATTTTAATTACGCAGGGTTTCCGTACGCGAAAGGGAAGAGGAGAGTGAAAAAAAAGGAAGAAGGGGCAGAGAGAAAGAGAGCGAAATGAGAAGACAGCAGGGTGCGTTGTTGTGCGATAAAACAAAGCTGGTTCTTCGTTGGTAGAAACCATTAATATTGGAACGCAACTTGAAACTAGGTGCATTGCGGGCCGACAACGGGACGAACGGTTGACACGATCGCGGGTGGAAACTGGTCACGGAAGAGTCGGATGCGTGGCGAATTAAAAGACGAGGGTGAGGACACGCTGGAAATAGAGGCAATTCCAGGCGAGCCGTCCCGGAATTGCTAGACGGTCGGAACGGGATGCCAGGTTTGGCCGGATATCGATCCAACGGAACACGTCGGTCGTTCTACTGCTATAAAAAAAAAAAGAGCGCACTTGCCGGCTCGGCGTGCTCCTCGCACTTCTCTCGCTCGTTGATTATTGTTTGAATGAATTTTCTCGGGTCACCGCCGCAGTCGATACCCACATTTAATTCACCCCTGTGCGAAAGCAATCAAATTGCAAAGGGGAGACGAAAGTGTACGAAATTGATAGAGTGATAATTGTAGAGAATTATCTAATATCAAAATTATTCACTCAAGATTCTATTGTCTATTCTCGATATGTACTCGATACAATGACACTTCAAGGTGAACTATTCGATACGGCGTTACGACCCATCGATCTGCATTAATTTCGGAAGGATATTTATTATATTTGCTATTCAACCGTGTAGCATGGTTCTCGGTGGAAGATGCGTTGAACATTGCAGTATACCGACCAGTCGTGGGTTGCGCAGTCGAAAACCAGGTCGACCACGGTTTCCATTGGTGAAACGAGTTCAACGTCGTCATCCCCATCGCGCTCCATTTCTCTTCATGAAAATGCGCATACGCTGATGGGCGAATCCATCGAATATCATTACAAGCCATTCAGCAATACGCTCTACATGTCCCACATCATTTTTTCTTGCCTCCTCACCTCTCCGCGTAGCTACATTTCCTCTAGCTTTGTGCGTTTCGTGCTCGCGAACCGTTGATGCCCGGAAGGTTCTTTGAGCCACTCCACGAAATCGAAATCGCATTGTGAGGCTTTTCGTTTTCGCAGATGCTATGTTTGCTGTTGGCCATTCTGACTGATCCCAACCCTGTCGTCATGTATATACTAGTACGCATCTGTTCCAACGTTCAGCGATCGAAAAAAAATCTCGCGTCGAGTCGAGTGCTTAATTTCGGTCTGTGTTTCAAACGACAAACGGACAGTCGTTTAAAGCCAGTCGCGCGTCATGCATCGAGAACAGGGGGAAATTGATGCGTCACTCTTGATAACTAGTCGCCATGTTCCACGAGCTAGGAACACGGATACCCGAGATAATAAACTGACAGGTTGAAATACAATTGTAAACAAGATAATGACTACTTTCGGTCGAACCGAAGTGAAAGAAGTGTTCTTCGACCGATCGGATGACCAGCCAAGAAGAACACACTTGCCAATGTATACGAGAACTCTGACAAATGGTGCCAAAGAAAAACGAATTTCTGGCATGCTCGTCCTTGGCTTTATTCGCTAGTGCTCACACTTTTTCCTCTCTTTATCGTTCCTTCTCACGCAACTCATAAATTATCCCTTGGCAAATCCCGCAATGGGGATCGGCTGGTTTTTCAGCTCACTAGACGAGATCACGACCGAAGGATATTACTCAGCAGAGTTTTAGAATGTGCGAGTAGTCAGCGGATTTTTTTAAGTCGAAACCTTTTGGCATTCGTGATTCCCAATGTACCGTTCAACGAGCCTAACACTATTAGTGTAACAGGGAAACGCACGCAAAACGCGCAGGCGCCGCTGATAAAAACAACATCGATATTACTTATTCAATGGAAACAGCCAACCAACTCTATCTCTCGCGAGCGATCAGCCCAGCTTTGGGCAGAAAATTTAATCCGGAATACATGACGCGAGGAAGAATAGAAACAACGTTTTATGGAACTTGATGTTGTTATTGTTTCTGAATCCAGCGAGGTTGGATGAACGAGGGAGAGAGGGATAAAAAGATCTCGGAACAGGCAACTGGTTTCGGATACAATAACTAGAGGAAAATAAGAACTCTGAAGGAGCCAAGCAGCAAGGGAATCTATTGATCGTGTTTAAACAAGCGCGGGATTATTAATTTTTTCCTCCCGGGAAGAGTTTCAAGCAGGAATCAAAGGTAGCCAGCAGATCTGGCTAGGCTACTACTCTCCGCAGCTTCACCGACAAAGATGCGATTCATCGTAGTGAGAGCAAGTGAAAAAAAAAAAAATACAAGTGCAGATGTTGCTGGTACTAGCGAGGCAAGCACGCTTCCCCTAACAATTGAATAAGTTTATTCGCGTGTAAAGTAGTGTCTGCCAGTCGTTTTCCTTTTCATCGTCGTCGCGGCGAGAAATGGAAGTCACTCGAAACTTGTTGCGCCGAAAGTATCCTACTGCCCTTCTATTCTCAAAGTTCCTACTGCATTCGAATCGGTTAAGCGATACCAGCAACAGTCCGCCAAGATGGAATCACGAAAACGTATAAAACGAGATGGTCTATTGTTCCTATTTCTAAAGAAAGTTGGATGGTTGGCTAAAAAAAAAGAAAGAAAGTAAAGAAAAATAAAATCGAATTGACGGAAACAGCCGGCATCAATTAACTACTAATCGAGTCCAGTGTACGCTGTTGGCTGGCAATTTCACTGGGCACCGCGACGATCGATCGCGGAGACTCGGCGCCGGGTTGGCGAGCACACACACACACACACACACATTCGACAGGTGAGTCAATTAATTCTCGCGAAGCCAAAAGAAGCCGCGAATTGCGGTAGGTACGTTTTCTGGACCTGGCGATCGACTTCCGAGCTGCGTGCTGCGATAATCGAAGTAGCGGTAAAGACACGCGGAATCGGAAAAAAGATTGAAAGTAATGGCTAGTCGGAATTACTGATGGGGATACGAATGCGAAAGTAATAACTTCGGGGATAATGAATATAAAGTGATCCACTCCGCGCGCAATCGGAACGTACAATGTTTGACTGCGGAACCCATTCTGCGGACTTGGTTAAATCGGGGTGTGCGAATCAGCTGCCGATATACATACATATGTATATTCGACGTTCGGTGAAATAATGGTCGATTATTTATTGTTCGTAAAACTCGCGAGTCAAAAAGTTGAATGGGATCGTAAAAATGTTTGTCACCGTGTACTAGTTTTGTGACACTGTCAAACGAGAGACTCTCTCAAAGACACAAACTCAAACACGTTAGTTTATGCGATTGCTTTTAACTCCTTCCACTTTATCGACTGCTCCCTAAACTATTCGCCAAGCTTCCGCAGCTATGAAGGAATTTTTATCAAGTTATCGCAACTTAATTTCCGCAAGTTTGATGAAAGTTAATTTCCGGGAAATTAAATATTTGTAAAATTTCGACTAAGGGCGAGTTTAAAGCTGCTTCTCACGTATGGGAGACCTGGTCATCAACGTGTTAGTAAAGTTGGGTAAACTAATAAGTCTGTAGAGCGGTTCCCAAAGCGTTTCACGTTTCGTTGTGGCCAGGTTCGGTCTTAGTCTAAACCGATCCTGTGGTACAAGTGCGAACAGAAGCTGACATACATACGTTAGGTTCGGCTTGGTTTGTTTGGCGCAAATGAAGTAAGAGCCATTCATCCCGAAACTGTCGACCACCTACGAGAACCCATCCATTTCGTCCCGGACAGAGCCAAGCAGTGGCCTTAGCACTGCATCGATTATTTCGTGGTCTCGTTCCCGTCGTTCCCGGCGAGAACACTAGCGGCGCATGCCACCTAAATACTTAATGACGCTTTATTATCTCAACGGATTACTGAGACCTCCCATGAGCCGGCGCGCCGCTACAAATTACGCCCAGCATCGTACTGCGATGAGAATCCTTGTTCTCTAGGAAAGATTATCGGCTTTTTCCAACGCAAACTCGAATGTTCTATCTTAATCACTTTGCCACGGCGAAATAATTAACTAGTATTAGTGGACTCCGGATGTTTATGCAAATATGAATTTTATTATTGATATTAAGATTGATGGAAAGCTGCGAGTAATATTTTAAATTGTGTTTTCAATAATTATTCGTAATTTGTAAAGACTTTGTAATTTGTACACTGAGAAAAATGTATAGTCAATTGAATAATATTTTAACCATAAATCATTGTTCCATATGACCTTAATTCGAAATTTTGGTCACTGCGATATGTGAAATTATAGTTTGTATCTATACAAACTATAATGTATCTATAGATTAATTTCACGCGAATCAAAGATGGATTTTTTGAGTAATTAACAATCAAAGTGAATAAACAATAATAACAAATGCTAGTTTTATAATTACGCGACTCACATATTTTTTTTATAAAACTTCCAGGTTTTTTCTTTCAAATGCCGTCTCGCACGGTCCTTTATCTATTGTGGTTGTAAAGATATGAATTTTTGAAAAAATCCTGACCCTCAAGTTTGATTGTTAATAACTTTTAAACTATAAACGATAGCGAGGAACGGGACATCGCATTTTCATCGGGTGGACAAGGACTATAACATATTAAAACTTAATAGAAATCAGAAACCATGAGGTCCCGAAGTGTGATCACTTGGCGTGGAATCGCCCATAGACAATTTTTATGATTATTCAAACAATGCAATCAACTATGTTAACATCGTAATCTCGACAATGCAGCATATAATAACTACGTTTGTATTGTTCGAGCCACAATCGATAGTTGCACGCGCAATAATCATGCTTCACCTAACAAGAAAATTTGAACCATGCCTTATTCTTGCCTTTACCTATACCTTTTTCGACGATATAACATCAAATCTCACCACTTCACATAAAAATCCGAAGTCTAATTCCTATTTAATATTCATAACAACCGCAAAATGGTTTAATAATTTCACCGTAGGAAATATTGAAACTCCACTCACTTTAGAAATCTGGGATCGTTAAAATTTGCCAGGAGAGAACGATATTATCGGATTGAACAGTCCGAGTGCATTAACAAGTGTATTGGACCGAAACCACTCAGCAGAACCCTTCTGCCCTACATGCGATATTCTCGAGAAGATGTCGAAGGATATCGAAGAAGCCACTAATAGCATCGTGGGATGGCTAAACTCGATCGACGTGGAATCCTAGTCACCGTGGGTTTCTGTGAGCCATAATAACAAGCAGTATACGACATACGCGTCGGAAATGGGAACAGGAGGCTTAGAGTTGCTATTACAGTAACAAACAACTGCTACCAAAACTGCTGGATCCGTCAAGCCATCATTCTTTATGGTTACCGGTCTCCATTTAATCAAGCTGTGAGAATGTAATGCTTACTTTCACCGATAATGGAGTATTCGCAAAGGAGGAGGGTCGAGCGTTTTTCTTGAGTACAACCAGAGAGCGTCTGACTAGCGCGCTCTTATTCCACTTCGATTCGAACAGCAGTGTCAGTTCGGTAAGCGGTACAATAATATTGCCGGAAGCACTGTAAATTCCAAGCGACTGGGATCGGGGTAATGCCTATTTTTATATCGCGATACGGCCACCGTATTGGAAACGCGAATGGTTGGGCAGAAGGCGGACATAAGGAATACGGAAAAAGAAAGAAAGCAAATAAGAAAGGTTCGATAAAATTCACTGTAGACCATCGGTAAATTCCAACTGTTTGCCTCCTCTAGAAACAATGCGAACGATCTTCCGTGCACTATGCACTGTTTGCCCACGAGCGTTTCTCTGTGACCCCTTTTTCCCCACAACAAATATTAACCGCGAGACATTGTGATTCTGGTTCTCCGGAGGAAAATTACGGATCTGAAAGCCGATAAAACTATCTTCGCATCGTGATATATTGAACATTCATTTCTGTGGTTCTGTTTTATACACGTGTGATCACGTCGAAGGAAATCTTTACGGAGAATGCCACTGGCATAATTGTACTGGCGCATCGATAATCATCGTTTTTCTTTTCTTTTTTCGCAGCTACGCGCAACCCTGCTCTTATACTCCATGATAGCCGATACGAAATTGAGCGTGTAATTTGATCGGTTCCGCTGGGAGCCTTTCCACCTCCTCGCGTGTAATAACGGTTATGAGCGGCCTCTGCCGTGTACTCTGGCGACCGGAAGGGCCCGCGACGGAGTTTAAGTTCGGATATTCCTGATAAAGAGCGACATTGATCCGTAATCGTATACGTAGGATGCATCCGGGAGTCTTTACCAGATGGGATCTCGAGATAAAGAACCAAGAGCATCGATTGTTCGGGATACGTCCAATTCAACGATTCGTATCACCTTGGATTATGCGAATCGTTCTCTCTCCACGATCCACTGTACTTTCATGGTTGTCGTCATGCGAATACCGCAGCTCAACATTGAAAATTCCAATATCCGCTGGAGCGCGTGTCACCCTGCGCTTACGTATGGCTTTTGTTCCACGACCAAGTGCCGGATACGGAAAACCTTTACTTCATTGCTCCCTACGTTCTCTGATAGCAAACTGATCGTGAAAAGAATCTCATCATCGATCGTGTCATTTCGTCTGACACGTTCACTCGTAGGTTGAAAAAATTCGAAAGTAAATGTAAAAGTCGAAACTACTTGTGAGAATCTTTTGTAAACTGTAGAAACAGACTTCGTTACTGTTTTTTCTTTTTTTTTTTAGCCAAGAAGTCGAGTAACTTGGAAAAACGATGTTGCTCAAAGGGTCCAAGTAAATCGGAAGGTGAATAAGTCGAAACTGTGTCACGATGCGACCGAGGTTCACGATTGATGGCGATCGTCGCATGGAACAAGAACGTAGGATGCCTAACGAGGCATCGGAATGACGCAAATCCTTTTGTGAGACGAATTCTTGCCACTTGGCAAAAATACGTGTCCTCGTAATACTAAATGTACACGACACCTTCCTCTCTCCCTCTTCCCTTTTTTGTCCCTCGGAAATGCGGGACGAGCGGTATTGCGAGCGGAGTAAATTTTGTCTCGTTTAAAAGAGCAAGCGAACATCCATGAAGCGTGGAAAACAAAGTTGCATCAATTGGTACCCGGTTCCGAGATTTATTTCACCGTGTCGAGCTACCTTCGCAAAAAATCCACGCTTCCAACAGCCGCGCGAGGAGCTAACGGATTTTTTCCCCGTAAACTATTGCGTTCGTTTGATAACCACGAAATTCAGGGGATTTCCTATTTACGCGTGGGAGATTTTCTACGTTTCTCTCCACTTTTTTTATTCTCCTAGCATTACCGCATTTCAAAAAGAATCGTCCATTTTGTACGAGCCGAACACGTACCTTATATACAGTGGGTTAAAGAAGTAATAACGCAAATTCTCTTCGCCCGACGTGTCCTTATTCTGCGATTCTCCAATAGCGAGGGATACACTTGCAAATCTCGATAAAATCGATCGAAAGAAATCGCAGGAAATACGAAAAGTCTCCAACGACAAAAAACCCATATGCATATACAGGGTGAGTCAATGACCTTGCACCAAACTGAAACCACGTATTTTGGGGGTCAATAGAAGCGTAAAAGTCCCGGAACACAAAGTTGAAATCTCAACCCTTTCGGAATTACAGGGGGTTGAAATTTCAAGTTTTAAAAAATCATATCTTCCGACAGGATAATACTAGAGTCACGGGTCTTTTTCTAGAATGTGTGGGAGGGCCCAGGGTACCTGGAAAAAAATAGAAACGATGTGAAAATTATTATTAAGCCACATTATTATTGATTTTCTTGTAGTTCTTCTATGAACGTGAAATTTGCCCGTTTAGAGAAAATCAATAATAATGTGGCTTAATAATAATTTTCACGTCGTTTCTATTTTTTTCCAGGTACCTCGGGCCCTCCCACACATTCTAGAAAAAGACCCGTGACTCTAGTATTATCCTGTCGGAAGATATGATTTTTTAAAACTTAAAATTTCAACCCCCTGTAATTCCGAAAGGGTTGAGATTTCAACTTTGTGTTCCGGGACTTTTAGGCTTCTATTGACCCCCAAAATACGTGGGTTCAGTTTGGTGCAAGGTCACTGACTCACCCTGTATATATATAATTCAAAGAAAGAAACTGTGCTATTACTTTTTCAACTCACTCTACATTGCTGGAAACGTTTATACCCGCGCAGAAAACGGGACAACTCTACGCTGTCGCATTACCGAAAGAGATTTCAACGATATTTACCATTTCGCTAAAGAGACTGTGTTTAATGACTTTATCCTCGATCTTGTTATTTTCCCTGGTTTCAAGGACAAGCGAGAATGTGAGAAAACAATAGAGCGACCGACAGAGAAATCCCAGCACACCTTGCCCTCGTTCCGAGATTTTCATCCCTTACATCTTCCTCCTCCCTTCGTCAACCGAAAGAAGCATATTCTCGCTTCTGCTCCGTCTCGCGAGCTTTGCAAGTCTTATAAGCTCCTTTATCTTCAGAATTTGTTATCCTGTTTGCTGCTCCGCGTAGACCCATCCATCTCGGCACTCTTATTTTTAGGCACAGGGTCGCGTTAGATGACCTTCCGTAGCATTGGAATCCCGGAATATTTCTCATACTTACGATATAACAAAAATATGGAATTGAAACTATAAGAGACTTTGCGAACTTATCGACTCGTCTTTGCGAATAAAATCACGGCATCTTTCGTAGAATTCTCGATCCTTTTCCGACTGTCTCTTTGAACTCTCCAACAATCTTTCAACGATCCGGCTGATGCAAGTTTCAAGTATTCGGGTCACCGTCAACTATTGGAAAATACTTGTCGTACCTAGCGCGAACTTTCCTCTACGGGGTTTCTTCGCTCGTCGACTGAGTGGTCATCTAAGGTCTCGTATCTGGTAAGCTTCCTGTATACCATTATGAACTTGCAGGAGACGTTATAACCCCAACCGCATGGAACTGGGTCTCTTTCACGAGTGACACGCAATACGCTAGACTAGTCCTCAAGCTGCATCCCTTTGTAGTTTCAGTTCCCTCTCTGTCTCTCTGAACTTCGACTGACTCAATTTTCCAGCTGAACGTTCGCGATTAGATTTCGAAAACGGCTATCGACTGCATGTACACGCGTTTTTTCCTGTTGCAAATAGCACCATCGACTAATTACTCGAGCGAGGTTAATGGTTCGAACGGACTGATTTCTCGCGAGCGCCGAATTTTGAAATACGATCGTAACCACCTTTCAGGCTTCCTTTTGGTTACCGTTAGCCGCGTCGAATAAATATCGCGATAAACAGCTCCAGCTAGCGGCAAGATCGCGTGGCTTACTGGGGAAGTGCCGGTTTCATCGAAAATACGATATGCCCAGCGAACTGCCTTTGTTCGATAAAATGCGGCCTCCGATAAAATCGAAGAACCGCCGAGTGAGTTTGCGTCGATAGACTGGCGGATCAAACTGCGAGGAATCAGTGCATATTGAAATTGTCAGGTGCATTTCTGTTGTTTCGATTCTTCCAGAGGATTATCTCTTTAGTTTATTTTAAGTCGACCGAAGTCGGTCAGATTTTTCTACATTTCAATCTTGCATTGAAATTTCATACGAAATAATAATAAATCTGTAGCTAGTCATGTTGCAGCTATTCGCGTTGCAGTAATATTGTACCAGTGAAATACGTACCAACGGGTAATAAAGGTATTAAATAGTTAAATTCAAGTACCGAACCCAGATGGTGTCCAGAATAATTAACCTGCTAATCTGCAATAGAATTTCAGAAATACCGAAATTGTATTGTGGATGAAAATTTTGGGGAATTGAATGGAATTAGGGGGGAAAAAATTGACTGTGAGATATTCTATGTACATAGTTGGTTAAGAGTAATTAGCTGTAAGCGGAAAGAACTTTTCGGCGGACTAATAATTTAGCCGAGCCACTGGGCCTATTTAGCACATCCTCGGGATATGAATCTTACAGTGTAATGCTACGAAATAACGAGCCCTGCGTCGCGACGCTCCGAGGCGCACGTTGCTTAAAGCGCGGTCTGCATAAATAAAGCCAGTCACCGTGAACCTCACCAGCAATAACATTGTGCCGAAGAGCTTGACTAACGGATAAAGGAAGCGAGAATCTGGTTCCTCCTAATGAGTACAGCAGCTGACGTCGCAGATCAGTATTGTCATCAAATTCGAAGGATTACAATCAGAGAAATTATATTTGCAGCTTCGCGATTTTAACACGAAAATCATCGTGTTAAAAGTTCAATTTTTAACTGCAAAACGTTGAAAATATCGCGAAGCCAAAAGAACTAAAGTACACATCAATTGTGTATTTTTCCATTCTTTAATTACGCGGAAATCAAAAACGATGACGTTGGTTACTACCGTTGGCCACCATAGTAGTAAAAGCGTTAAAATTCCATCCGAGCCACGCGGTGACACGCGAGTGAAGGGTCGTGGGGTATACAATTCCAACTGAAGCGCGGCAATTAACTGGATTAAGCAGGCGGTGAAATTAAAACTGCAGCTTCTACCCTCGTGAATCGAGGCCGGGTTACGAGCCTTCCTAAACAAGGATCAAGGATACCCTCGAATTTTATTTCCCCCACGTTCCCTCTGTGCCGACTATTATTTCCCAAAGAACATTCGCCGTAGGGGAAAATGAATCGAGTTCGCGTGTGGAAAGCCGCGGATACGACAGCGGTCGCAACGTTACGCGACGCGTCAGTCGAGGAAGCCGGATTTCTCCGCTACGACTATTTTACTGTATTTAATTTCGGTTTGCGGGACCAAAACAACCGTCTCACCCCTAGAAACAGTGTATTCGCATAACCGCAATTGGTCGAGGTGCCCGATTCCACCTAATGAAACGCGACTAAAACCAGACCATTTAACTCGGCAATATTAGTCGAGAGCGTTCTCGTTTACGATCGCGACAACTCGAAGATGTTATGTACCTAGTTGGTTTTACGTACGACTGCAGCTTGGATTTACGTGACTGAAATGGCCTCTATGGGAACGTAGCGAAGGGACTCGACGGGTTTGCTAATCAAAAGGGCGGCGGCTTCGTTAAGCTGCAGGATGAACTTTATGAAAGTTTCACGTTGGCTGAGTGATCTGCTTTAGCCAACGAGCCGAGAGCAGGGTCAATGTGGAAAACGCATTCAACGTGGAAAAATATTTAGATTAGAAGGTAGTCGGTATTACGTGAACCGTCCACGAGAAGAGGATGAATTAAACAGTTCTCCGCAGTGCAAACATGCTCATTCTTAATCATCACTGTTCAAGAAGGACATATCATCGTGAAGTATTCATTACGAATAATGAACAAAATGAATATTTCGAAGCATTATTATTTGTACGAGCAATCACGCAATATATTATTCGACGACACTAAAAATCAAATAGAAAAGTTTGCACAATTTATTTGAAAGTTGTGTGAATTTAAATGTGAATTCCCCCCCTCCATTGATAATCGGAACATTAAAGCTCTGTCAGAATGAAATATCGAATGTTTGTCAGCGGAACTGGCTCGCAGATCCACCACAAGTGGCAAGTTAATTTGACATTTATAACGCGTTACTATCGAATAACAGAAAGTGCTGGCCGCCAGGTTCACTTCGATTTGCCACCGCTAAACTTTCTTTTCGCCAGTGGTAACTTACTCGACGAACTCCAAGGCAAGAGAGATTTTTCTAGAATTCCGAATGGACCATTCAATTTCTTTCTCCTCGATAAATCAGCTCGTCGCATCCGGTGGCGATTCGCGACCCCACTCAAGTCCTCGAAGCACCTCGAGTCACTACAATTAACGTCGGGGTACGAAATTACGGCTTAAATTCAAGCTGGCATTAACTCGCGAGCAAGAAAGCCGCGTTCTGCATAAGGAAGTAGGTTTCTGTTAAGAGACACCTTAAAAGTAACAGGAAGATTCATGTATATGGGCCATTCCACGTGAAAACGATCACTTTTGGCAGCAGGTCCTTCGATTTTGTTTAAATTGTAGTATGCTGTAGTTTTTGCAAAATAATCGTAAGTTTAATTCATCATTTCGCTGAAATAAAAAACGTTAAAAAAATACGGGATGTTGAAAATCGCGAAAAAGTGCATTTTTGCCAAAACTTGACCCCATTAATGAATTAATATCTCCGTAACTATGGCACTTATCGCGAAGTTTTTTTTTTTGAACTATACGAGAAAGAACCGCCCTTTCTGAATATATTTTTGTTTTTGTTATAGCAACCATTTTTCAACCTGAAAATTGTTAATTAATTTTTATTTTACAAAAACGACGACGTGCTCACGCTTTTAAAAATCTGAAAAAAAAATATGTTGTTAGTTGGACTTTTCTCGATCTCTATAGTAAATTTCGTTTTATTCTTTTCATAATTGTGGTCAGGGTGGAGCTCCAAAGGGAGTCAGGTACGGTTCCAAGCGCCGCGCATTAGAGCATAGGCCCTCGGATCGGGTCCATACTACACCGATATTGTTGATTTTAATGAATAAGTGGATTCTGGGTGCGTTTTTACGATTGCTGTTTATCGTATTATTATCTAGTATTACGGAATAATTTATAGTGCAATAATTTATGTTTTTTTTCCGTCATGTATACATACATGTGTAGATCCTGTGGATCTTCGTAGCACAGAAGATGCACTGGTCGCTCTTAAGTGACCTATAAAGACTCGCTAAAGTGTGCTAATAGAAGAAAAAAAGAAAAAAAAGAAGAATGTTCCGTTAAAACGAGAGTTCGATTTACGTCCATCAAGCAACGATAAAAGCCCGATTGTTCCCAGAAAGCTTCGATTGCTGGTGTAAATGCGTCACGTGCCCACTGGAGAAATTTAAACACGCTCGAAGGAACAAGAATCGATCGTTATCCACGTTGAAACCCATTGAAACAACGTCGACGGTGAAGACAAATGAATTTCAGCGGGTCGCAAATTAATCTCCTTCTCATCCTTCTCCCTTCTAGCCGGCGTAATCATGAGGCTTTAATGAATAGTAAAATTCGTTGGAAGAAAAGTAGCCGTTCGAAAGCCGAAGAGAGAGAGAGAGACTCATTTCTTGGATGGCGCAGTAAGAAATCCATTCCAATAAGTTGTTAAGAACTCGCAATAACGATAAGCCACGACAGTAATTAATTGAGTTTCCGCTCGATTACACAATACTATTTGTCCAAGATGCGGATGACTTTTTGTGCCAACTCTCTTCTCGGTTGTCCGTCATCTTCCCTTCCAATTAATCCGCGTGATCCTCCCGAAGGAAGACCGATCAGACGGATTGGTACGTCTCTTGCGAGTCCCAAGAGTAACTCGCCGCCACTGCTCTAATTAAACTCTCGAATTTGAAAGCCTACTCCAGACACAACATATGACAGGAATCATAAAACAGTCGGATCTTTTTAAGACCCTTTTATCCTTTCTAAGTATCGCAATAAGCTTGAAAATTAATTCCGCACCTGCGACGTCTGGTTCCATAAAGAATTCCTCTTTAAACATTTATCGCTTTCTCCTGTCTGACCACTTCGATCCACCTGTCCATAGCTTCTAAAAATACTTCGCTTTACTTATCGTTAGCGAAGGAAGCCACGAGAATTAGCTGAAAATCGAAGAAACCGCTGAGGTAAATGAACGAAAGAAATGATAAGTAAATAAACAATATCAGAGTTTGTTGTTTTTTTTCGTCTGTAAATAGTTGATTACTTCGCTCAGAAAAGCGTGTCTTTTCCGCGAAACGCATCGAGTTTCCATTAGTTTCGACCGATCGGGTTAGTCGAGTTCAGTGCACCAGGTCTGTCATCGCGTCGCAGCGCACCAGCCAATTTCTCAGAAGGGTTCGTTCCTTCCCCGGAGCGAATGAGAAACGAACTCGAGTCCTCCGGTTGCTCGTAATCATTAACCCAGCGATCGATCGTGCTGCCTCACCCTCGAAACGCACTGAAAGAATGACGCGGAAGCTAGGGGCAGAAGTTTCGGTAGAAGTAAGAGTTCTTCCGAATGAGTCGCGACCGAGAGAGAGAGAGAGAGAGAGGGAGAGAACGAAAGTTTGCTATAGCCGGAAGGAACGACTGCACCGGACAAGAATTTATTTCGCGCATCGTGCACACCAGAGAGACCAACGCTCCTACTATCTGTGCGCTTCGCTTGCCAGTGATTATTAATTATTGCAAGCGGCTGCTTTCGCGCAGAGAAAGTCCAATGAAATTCGAGGGTGGATGGCTGCGTTGCAATCCGTGCAAGCTTCCATGAAATTGCCGAGGCAAATTAATGCGGGAATAAATGTTTCGTTGGATGGTACGCATTGTCGCCGTTTTCCGTGCAATTCGAAGGGGAACACCTATCCCGATGATACTCGTCACTCTCGTTCGATCGATGTTGGACCGCATCATTTTCCTACGAATGCTATATTTTACCTCGCTTCCCTGCTTGTGTACCAATGCCAAAGGAAAATCCACCGTCGAGGGTAAATTAAAGAGAACGGCTTTCGCGACCCCGGTACGCAAACTCGCGATTATTACACAACCCCTTCTTCTTCTTTTTTCTCTTCCTCTTCTTCGCGCGCGCACAAGGGCGCAATGAAAGTAGACTGGCGCGAGGGAAATTGTAATATCAGGCATCAGAACGCTGACGCACAGTGAAATAGTGTGCAATGTAATATTAAAAGGAACGCTTTACAGTAGCAGTATTGCCTGGTGTGAGAAACTCTCGCGGCCGTGAATACGTTCGCGAATATATATCCTTTTCGAAATAGGCGTCCTTATATCGCACCTTGGAAAATCTACGCTCGCCGCATTCCTAGGATCGTGAACGTAATACTTCGTTCAAAAATCGATAAGTACGTGTATGCCTGGGAAACTTATCTGGTTGGATTTTCATCGACATTCCGACTTTACCAGTAACACTTTTCGCTGCGTCAATATTTAGTAGATGGGAAATTTAAATGGCTGCAATTGCGAAATCATTGAGATCCGCGTATTGGAAACGAGAAGGACGCTTATCTCACGGATGCATAATGAAGAAGCATCAGTCGCTGCGTGGAATTCTGGACGGTTAAACCGGTCCCTATAATTCAACGATTCGAAATCGTGCGATCGAGTGAAACGCTCCCTGCGAATCAGAGGAGGTAAATAGCCCAAAATTGGAAATGAAGCGATGGAAAATTGCCTGCTGGCCAGAATAAGTCCGCTACGTTCAATTTATTGTGGATATTGTTACGTGCCAGGACTTTTCGCTTTCAATTGTTTTTTTTTTTTTTTTTTTTTTTTCACCCGTCAAGCTGACTGCGGTCGAGCCGCGATTTTGGAAATGTCACAGGCAGCATTCCTCATTTTTCTGCTTAAAATAAAATACGACTCCCGGACGTGAAATACTCCACGAAAATTTCACGAATGGCTTTTGCGATTATCAAACTACATAGAAGACCGAACGTATTCTGCCACCAGATGCATATTTACTATTCAAAAATCTCCCGTCTTAGTCATTTCTACTCGCCCTGCTCTATTTACTCATTCGGATTGATTGTGCCGATGAGAAATGAAGTGTCGGAAAAAGGAGGTAGGTAAAAGGCGCCGAAGGTGCCACCCGAAGGAACTAGTCGCCTCTTTATTGCAACGGAAGTAGGAAGAGGTCACGGAAAAGGGAAGGAAACGAATCGCAAATAAAGGGAAAAGGCTGTGGAATGGAAAAGGTGGCAGAGAACCGTATTTCACGCAGAAACTCAAAGATAGCTTAAAGAATACCTTCTGGCCGAACTATCGAATATAAAATATTTCCTCTTCCAATGGAATATTTCACAGGGCTCAGAATGATATTCTATGCGATAGGCGACTAGCTGCATTGCTTGTAAATGAAGTTACCATTGGAATTCCCAGAAAAGAAGGTTAACGATCATTTACACGATCCCAGCGAGTTGGAGGACAGTCAGCGCTTTCCAGGAAGCTATCGACGAAATCGCTCGCAGCTAGGATCTGGCAAGCAGCATTTTAGGGCATAGCTTCCGTCTCGCGCGAGTGCAGAGAACCGCCACCTTGCAAACCGCTGACCACGGTGATCGATAAGAAGCTACAGCGGGTGCAACTTTAAACGGAAATTGCTTCAGGACACGCGATCTGAAAGTGATCGCGAACCTTCGAGAGATAAAGATTTAAAAAGAAAACTAAAAGTCATGTGCTGGTTTTTTTTTAAAAAATTCACTGTTTTATCATCTTGTATCATCAAGATTGGCATGAAATTATGATTTAATATTGACTGACATCATTCGCTTGTTCGAGTGAATCTTGGATCACTGCTCTTCGCAGAATTATGTGACTGCTATTTGGACGTGGCCAGTATTACCTTTGGGGACTGAATAATTCGTAGCCTCGGAACCTACGTCTACTGTAAACCAGGGCAGATCGCGGTGAGCTGATACTGTAGCAACGAAAGAACAACATGCTTGATAGGAACAAATCTTGACGTAACACCGAGTTACTAGCCTCCAGTGGAATTCCAGCCTTGCACCAGTATCTCTTACGAATGGATCACTCGATTTTTTCAACCTGACGCACATTGCCAATTAGCGCGGTTCGACACGACTACCAATCTGGTTCAATTTCCGACGCTTATCTGCCTGGAAACATAAATCTGCCGAATGAAAATTGCAAGAGCTTCTGAAACGCTCGCAGAAATCGTGTAATCTTAATGCGCGAAATTACCGATATCCTCTTGACACTTTAATATACAACTTCCCGGTTAACCGAAGCGCTTCGAGAGGTGAATTAATCCTGTTGGTAGAATCTAACAGACGAAAACAGATTTTCACAAGGATTCGGAGATACGTGAAACATTATGAGCGGCAATGTTCATCGGTAAGATAAAGTGAGGCTTATCAAAGTTGCACTTCGACAACGTGTTCCCAAAGTAACCATGAAACTGTAACACTGCCATTATGGCTGGTGAATGCTGCCAAGAGTATTAAACACAATCAGATTATTGGTGGACGTCCGATATCAGGCATATTTACCCGAACGTGTAAGTGAATCGACCAATCGCAGGGCATATATGCCTTGTCTCGATAGCAGTCGAGTTCCCTGATTCCATTCTGTCCGGTGCACACGGCTTCGCCAAACCACAGACTAGGTCCTTAAGTACAACGCACGGTCTGCTTTGATTCCTGCCAAATACCGCAGTCGCTATCACCTACAAAGGACCCTCTGAGCTATAGTAGCGATATCACTGAGGCGCAAACAGTTTCCGCATAATCCGTTCGGCAAAGTGACGAGCTCAGCAGTATAAGGACTAAACTGGACACCGAAGAGTCTTTAATAAGAGTAATCGGAAATTTTTAAAGCGACCTGATCACCGTGAAATTGGAATAAATAAGTGTAACGAGAGGCGCCGCATAGTAACCGCAATATCGATTATTTATCGCCGCAGCGATGGGAAAAACATAGCAACGGTTAAGTATAAAAGATCGTGCGAGGATCACGAATTTTTGCAATTCATGCCTTGAGTCTATCTCTTTTAGTTTGGAAGATATTTAACAAAACGTAATTTTGCGCTGATTTTAAACCCCCATTTTCAAGTCTTAAATATGCGACTCAGCACGAAACAAAAAATATGGGTCCGATATTTTTATGATATCTACATGTGGTATAAGTTTCATTAAGATCTGAGATTTCACGTTTGGAAACCTCCCTTGTTAGCTTCGGCCGCCTGCCGGCAACCGAAGTGGACAGGAGTTTTGTACCTGAGGCACCTATTGGTAAGGAGAGTTCGGCTAGGAAAGCCGAACACCCAAAGAGGATGGTACAGGACAAACTGCCTGGACGCCGGTGATAGGAGAAATCGGCTAATACGGCCGGTCTCAAACCTTTTTTATAAACTCTGTCCGTTACATAACGAAAATACCCCAACAACGAATTTTCCCAGCAGTTTGTTGCTATCTGGTTACTGGGACTCTGTCAGGCAGAAAAAATACAATAACGCCGGAGGTAGATAAAACTTTTCCATAATGCAGACTGCGCGAGGGATCGTGGGTCACGATGCAAAAGCCTTCAGAAACTGTGCCATCGGCGGTGGTAATTTAAATTCCTCCCGAATCACCTATTCCATTATTCACTTATTCCTTTCATAACATGCAGCGTGGATAAGGAATCGAAACGGTGGCGGGCATCAGCGGAAAAGAAGCCGTGAGAAGAGTCGAGAGGATGATCCTCGCGTTAACATCTCGACGAATAGAGTGAGGTGCGAAGGGCGAGAAAGGTAAAGAGAGTGACAGAGGGGTGGTTGGTTGGTTGGCCAAGTGCCATCGCGAGCGTTCCCGACAATCGAAAAGATACCTTGGGAATGCGATTTTGCTCTTCGCTGATTGACTCAGCCGGCATTATCTTTGACGAGGATTTTCTTCGAGGTTTCATCCCCGGCTCAGAGTGAATCCTTCTCGCGACGTTGGCGCGATCAACCCAGATACAAAGGAGAGCGTCGGGACCGTGATTGAAAAGGGCCGAGTGATCGAAGAAACATCGTTACTCCCGCAAGGGCCTCTCGTCGGCTTTAAGCGAGAAAACCGGCCGGTACGCGAGCCTGTCCGGATGCGATGGAGCGATTAAGAAAACCAAGGAACGAGGGCAAGAACCCACCAAAGGGAATACTAGCTGGCGCAAAGAAAATTTGATAAGAACAGTTCGATCGCTTGATTCGACCGAGGCGGATTGTATCCGGCTGCGGATGAAAGCTGAACGCTTAAATCTAACTGTAGCCCGGGTCGAGGTACTACAGGAGCTACTGGTTTTTCTCTTGGCAAGAAACGATTTCTCAGGAATCCTCACTGTAAACCATTTGTCCTTGCTACCAAAGAGGACTTAAGCTGCTAGTACTTTAAATTAGGTAATGGTACTTTGCGGAACGCTAAACTTTATGTAACTTCTCACTCGACTTACTTCCGAGAATAATGCGTTCGAGCGACGTTATTGCAACTTTCTGCCCAGAGTTTTTTTTCGCGTTGTCCCAACTATTCCGTTCTTCGGTGTACCATCATCAAGGAAGAAGTGCCGAGCGTTGCCAGCGACGACGAGGAAATCAAGAAGCTCGTGTTTCCTTATCGAGCAATCGCCTTATTTCCTGGCATAGTTTTCAGCTCATGGAATCGAGTTATTGTGGCTCAACTCATGTAGCAACTAGTCGATCCCGAGCGCTTTGCATTTTCGATCGGCTCGCCTCTGATAGAAGCGAGCCGCTGGATCGAGCTGACAGCGATACGAGCCGATGCATCCGCGAGCGAATGATTGCTTCTTGCACGGATATCGCGTTTGCTTGGTGAACGACGCAGCGTTGCCTCTCAGAGGAAAATATAAGCACAGATAAGGAGGTGGGTGTATTGCCTTTTTATTGGTGAAGAAGGAAACGAGGAGAAGAGCAGCAACTGTAGAGATAAAAGCATGAGAGAAGCGTGCAAACAAGTAGGCGGAACGAAGGAAATTTGTTCGTTTGCCGGAAGACACGTTTTTCTCTCGTTTGCCATCTCTGCTTCAAAATATATAATTCACCTAAGTTTTCACCTGACTGAATCGATCGATCGCTAATCCATTTTCCTTCTTGACTATTGTCGAACATGTCCCGAGCAACACGCGCGTGGCAAAATTAATGCGCGCTTGTATAATTCCCCTGGCGATTTTGGCCGAGGTGGTTTGCAACGGAAAATTTGCTTTGAAGCCACGAGAGTAACAGTTCTCTGTTTTGCATTCGTTTTCCTGCTGTTAACTTGCCTCTTGCTCGGCCAGATTGCAAATTGATCGATCGACCAGTCCCTCCATCCGCGCATACTTTCTCCTCCTTCCACCAGGGGGAGGGAGACGAAGAATCGTGTATCCGTTTCATGGGGTCCAGCGAACTTGAAACACTCTCATAAATTCATTAAACCACGACACGCGCTCACCTCGACCATCCTATCCCCATAATGATAAACAGTAGCCCCACGTGGCGAGCTTTCACCATGTGTACAATGCGGTTCTCCCTCGCGAGAGGGTGAGTGCAAGGGTGAGAATTCATCGACAAAACGACAAGATTCACGGGAGAATTTGGTGAGAAGAGAAAGAAGGAAAAGGGTCAGAGAAGGAGGGGAGGGAGGTGATTCTGCCAGTGTTGTCACAGAAATGTGCTGATTCGGGATTGTTCGAGTGGCCGATGGGACATCGGGTACCTCGGAAAATCCTCTGGCGAGGCTGACGCGTGCAAACACGACGCGCGGGGGGGGGGGGGGGGGGGATGAGCAAGTGCTTGATTATATCGAACGACATCGAAAGCGGATGGAGCGAGCAGGAAAAAACAGAGAACTTCAGGAAAAAAAATTCACGATAGAGTGAGAGGTCATCGGGCAAAAAAACATTCGATGTACGGCTAACTCCGTTTCCGCGCACAGCGTATAAATCTTCGAAATGTCGGGAATGCGATACAAACGTCGATGGACGAATTTTGTCAGCGACCCGACGATTCGACAACCTGAGCGAGACGAGTCGCGATTCCGGTGCGAGGATCGCGCGATTCGCCGCGGTATGCCGCTTCATCGGCTATTTTCCGGCTCTCGCATTCATCTCGTCCGCGAACGCATTGTTAGGCACCGTGCAAGCGGTGAACCATGTACTATCAGCCGCGAGCGAGCGAGCGAGTGCGCGGCCGAACTATTGAATCCGTGACACATTGCCGCTGTAAACCGACACAGTTTCTCCCACGTGCTCAGTGCAATTTTCTATCGCACTGTCTTGGTTCTCATTATGCTTCAGAGTCAGTGAGGATACGTGCCCGAGAAGACTCGCGTCTTCGGCAGTAAATTTTTCCCCCTCCAGAAATCTGATATACAGATACATATATATGTATGTTCTTCCGAAACCAACTCTGAGAACGTATCATTCTATTACTGGGAACAGCAGTGTAATACTACGCCGGAAATATGTTACCCTCTGAATTGTATCGCGCGACCCACGTGACGGTAGGTACGTGTAACACACGCACCACTGGCGACCGATGCGCTTATCGAATTTTAAAAGCTCCCCAAGTTTTGTATTGCTCGGAAAAGGAGATTATCGTCCTCGTGAGTAAAAGGTAGTTAGGGTGAGAATGCGAATTCTCATGGGCTCGTGGTAACTCGCTCGAGGGTGCATACCTGGCTCTAAGGGACAGTAACCGACAGTAATATTAATTGCTTTCTGTCCATTGGTAAATAGATCCTTGGGAGAGGATGTCTACCCTACGGAGGGACAAGATAATCCGCGGCATATGCCTTCCCATTAACGTTGTTAACGTCACCCTTAAGCAATAATCTTAGGGTCCCTGCTTCTTTGCACGCTGTCGGATGATTTAAACTACCACATTTATAAATTAATTAATTAAAACTTGGAAGCTGGAATTATGAGAAGATCACAAAAATATTAAAATAATAAAAAGTATAATTTTTTATATGAGCTTCAAGTTCACAGAGCAGAGAACAGTGTCAACAGAAATGTGTCAATAGAGAGGAACTCGCAGAAAGTATCCCAGTGCTATGCTACCGTGTGCAAAAAATCGTTCTAGCTAAGAAGAAAGACGCGTCTCGAGTGCGCTCTATTGTTCGGCGCGACGCGTAGAAACCGCAATTAAAAGTAAAGCGAAATCCACGGTTAAGCAATTAATCGACGGCGGGTCCGAGCGCACTGTTCTCCTTTCACAGCACTGACTTCTTTCACACGCGAAAAACACCTTTTGTTTTTCTATTCGCGCGCAAAGTATCGACGCCCTTCGACGACGGTCTCCTCTATCTTCGCGTCACTCGCGACTCTAATTGCAAGTTATATCTACTTGCCAGCAGGCTGTGCATGTATTCGAAATGCAAGCGTGAAGCCGAGGTAGTTTTTATTCACGCATCGCTTCGCGAAAGAGATTTCGGAAAATACGCAATAACGAAGCACCGCTCGAGCTCCGACGAGGCGACGTGCCTTTGACGGCAGGAAAATTATTTAATGGCAAGCGGTAATGCGGATATGTTTTGGCAGTACGTAATGTCCACGCATACATATTTAATGCCCCATTGCCGGCCACTAATTGATTTCGTCGACAAAATAACCCCGACTCTATAGAGGGTGGATTCCAAAATTCGATACATCACGAATGAAACGCTGCATGCGAAAATAGCTACAATTTTCAAACGACGCGTCTAAGGACAAACACTTTTCGTCAGGGTACCAGTCGTACTTATTTGCTTTCAGAGTAGTGCAGTCTGCATTTCCATATTCAAAATAGTTTCGACATTTACTAATGCATTTCAATGACTACGTCAATACGCTTCGCATCCGACCGGGATCCGCTGAAACGTTCGGTAAACGTGTGCTCCTTAATTTAACGTCGAGCGCAATGAATGGGCACCCCCCACCCCCCTTTAAAGACGATCGCGAAACCCTTGCGTTCGCAAAGTACCCCCGAGATGCCGTCGCCTGACTCGGCTGAAATAAAACCAACCCTTCTCTCGTGATGCGGCCATTCATCTCCGACCGACTAGAAGAAGAATCGCGAGTCGAACCAAAGGAAAAATAGGGAGGAGTAGCAATAATATAGAAGACTAGCTGATCGGACTCGCTTCGCTCGTTACTCGACGAGGGCCCATACCGCCTTATGCCGCCAGACAAGACAAAAGTAACTAAAAATTAATCGTTCTACACGTAACTCATTCTCGGCTCCCCGACGTGACAGCGTTATAGGACGTGTACCATATTATGCCCAAGACTTTTAGCTTTCGAATAGTGCAAGTATCGTTGAAATCGGTTCAGTAGTTTTTGCGCCCAGTCGGAACAAACAAACACACAGAAAACGCCTACAGATTTATACAGGGTGATTCTTTGAGTCGTACCACGGTTTAAACCACGTATTCTGGGCACCAATAGAAGCCTAAAAGTCCAGTAGCAGAATGGCGAAATCTCAACCCTTTCGGAGATACAGGGGGTTGAAATTTAAAATATATGTATATCTACAGATTGGTATTGAATTGAATTTGGTACCTTGAAAAGCAGCCTCAAAGGTAGTCTTCTCCTCGACGGGGTTCTGGCCCAGCACCAGGACGACCGCCAGCTGCCCTAGGATCACGATGAACCGGCAAACACGCTGTCCAGCCATCGTCCAGCGATAAACATGCACGCGTCTCTGCAGTACCAGTTCACTCGCGCATCTCCCTCGAAACAATAATTAAAGAGACAACATCCGTGTCACGTCTCAAAGGTCCCACGATGGAGAAACTGCGATGCACTTCGGGCCTCTTCTTCTACTTTCGCGGTAGCACTATCAATCTAACGGTCCAACACTGAGAAACCACTGAGAGGCTCAACGACACCTTTGCCCTTTCGTGCGAACGCGGAAAGACACTGGGTGAAAAGCAGCGCGCGCGATCCTAGAACGTCCGGCTCGAGCGAAATTCTTGGAAAGACTGGCTCGTGTCAGCGCGCGGCGCTTACCAGTGCCGAGGTCGTCCGGTCGACCGACACTATTGACGGTTGCGAGTCTCGTGTAATAAAGCGTCCTACGAGCTTCGAACTTCTTCTACGAGGACGAGTAGATGAGAACTAGTGTTTGAAAACAAGAAAAATGCTTGTATTATTTAGATAACTATTCACTGAAATCGGAAACGTTGGTTTGATGTTGTGTTTTTCGCGAGGTATTCTAACGATGGATTTGGTGACTAATGGAGCTTCTATGGTATTTACGGTTCTTCTGACACCTGGAAAAATGATCGGTCTCTATTCCCCCTCTACGCGATCCGATGCAAATCCTCTTGACACGGTATGCATATCGATATCGGCATGCATATTTCACGGGTAGCCCGTTCAAAAGGAAGACACAGCATTGCAAAAACTGCCGACTGTGGAAAGCGAAATAAAACCCTTTGTGCGGCTTGGTGGGCTACTCCAATACCTTTTCGAGCAAACGATACAAATAGCCCGATCACCGGCTTCCGTTAAACTCGTTACGAATGCCACAATGACCAATTGTAATTTAAAATTGAATTCAATAATTACGGAAGGCAATGCTCGAACAATTTATTGAAATGCTGACGTTTCATTATCCGACAGGATATTATTAACCATCGAATTGATGTTTCACGCGGATGTTGAACAGAAGTATCGATATTCTGACAAGCCGAACACGCGTCTCCGCAAGGATGTCCGAGTACGCGCGTACTCGTGAGTAAACTAAACGCTAGTAATCTTATCCGGTAGGACCCTTTGGTCCGACCCCATGACTTAAGCCCAAATGTCAACTATCGACTAGTATGACCCGATACCGGACTCTCCGCACCTTCCCCGATCTAACGTACCAAGTTCGACGGCCACGATCACGCAATACCCAATGGAACCAGTTACACCGGGGGGATCGGATTTCCCTGTTTCGATCGGGTAACATCGTCCTACGACCCATGTCTATCGAAACAACATCTGCCCGCGAGGACGGCCAATTTCATTTCGTAAACCTGTAATTTGCGCTTCGACTTTAACTGGTATTCGATTCACTGAATTTTAGTCCAATTCCATCGAGTCTACTATTTAACGAATTACGTAACGAGTCAATAACATCGTGTGTATTTCTTAAGTTTTACCGAATACGAGGAACGCGTATTACATATCGAGGAAGGCTACGGATCCTCTCGGCAAAAAACGGCGCGCCAGCACAAGTAACTCGAACCACTCCTCGCGAAAGTTCCTCGAGCCGACAGACGTTCGGAATACCTGGAACTAGCCGGCTGGTGCTGGTTCACGGCGCGAGAGTATTCGATGAGAACTGAAAAAGCCGCTGGTAAGTCCCGAGCACACACGCGAACACGTAGATAGAACGGAGCTCCGGGAGGGCCGTCGACGCCGGCCGGTGTCTCCAATCGAACTGCGGGGGTTGGTCGACGGTGGCGCCGCCGAGGGACGCCGAGATACGCCGAGAGACGCCGTGCGGCATGCGTCATAACGCCACCGCCTTCGATCGGCCGCCATTTTTTTGAGGGTGAGCGTTACTAACCCCCTGAAAACATTCCACCCCGACACTGTTGCCTTCCGATCGCGAGCTGCTCGGAGAATCGTCAACCGAACTGTATAGTAGACCACTTTAGATTATTCATTCTTATCTACGACATCCAAAGTCAGCGATCTGGTGTACCATGCATCCTCATTATTCCACGAGCAACATTTTTGGGCCGACCCTTTCCCATGGGTCTGAGAACCTGCAGGATGTCTTAATCCACTTAAAGAGATAAGTGGTGGTAATTATTCTTCTGCTGTCGGAAATTTTCTTAAGAATATACGTTGCTCGAGGAAAATCTGGCGATTGTAGTGTATATAGTTGTGCGGAGGAAGAAGTTTCACTGGCGCCTTTTTAACGGGGTGGTTGAACGAGCATCGTAATCCCTTCGTACAAGTAGTATAATACCTCGACGAAATATGAATACCATCTGTTCGTCGGTTATTCATCGACGGTGGTAATATTGGCGAACACTGTATGCCAAATGTATAGAGGCCAAGGTCTAATCCGCCAATTTCTCATATAGTCGACTCAAGGACGAGAACCTCGTGTGGTTGGCAGGGATTTGCCCTGAACCGCATATGGCTCATCGAAAAAAGAGAAGTGGATCGCGAGATGGCCTTAAGTCTGCACAGCTATTGCCTCGTATTAAGCTCGTCGTGAGTGTCCTCATGGACGTGTGCCTCTTGCTCGCGGAAAATATCCACAGCGAGTAGTACTCGTCGAGTGAATGGAAATTTTAAATTCATCCGAGTATAACAGGGGACAATCTTCCCATACCGGAGGGATGAAACGCAATGGGAAACCGTGTCAGCGGGTTGAGAAGGTGTTACGTGTCGGGCATAGCTCATCCCTTATACCTGGACGTCCTATGAGCTTTTACAGCTTATTTGTGTAACTTAATCTAAACGGATGAGCCGGCTAAATAAATTGAAGGATACAAACCCTCGGACATAATGAGATTCGATTTTTCTTCGATCCCTCTTAAGCGAACGACTCACAAAACAGTCTCCTTCTTGTCCCCCTCCTCCCCCCCTCCCCTCCCCCTCGCACGACTTTCGCTTATCGTTTTACTGAATTCAGATCCAATTACGGGCCGTCTCTCGCGGTTAATTGAGTTCGGCTGGCAACTCCTTCCACGAGATCTTCACGATAAACGGATAGTCTCGCTGGGTTGAATTGGAAACGATGGGCTCTCCGATGTTGGGTACTGTCGCGAAAGAATAGCTACTTATACCACTAGTGTTTTCGCAATCGCACATTATGATAAGCAAACGATATCTCTTGCATAATGTGCGATCGATCAGATTTATTAACAATCAGTATTATAACGTATGAAAAAATATTTTATCGGTTGACAATTGGACGTTAGCTGCGACGACTCCTCGTTAAGATTCGAGGAGTACGCGAATGAAATTAATACTGTAAACGCTGTTATAAATATAGGCTCTGAGGGTACTACTAGAAACGTAAAAATAATAGAATGTAAAAAGCACCTTAAGAATGAGACTTCTAAAGAGATTCTAACAACATTGGAATTATATACTGCTAATAGCACTGTTGGCTATAAAACAACTCGATGCCTGGGCCGGCATTCTTAAGAAGGCAGAGCAAGTATTCTCATCTTCCCTTTAAATTACCTTACGACTGTTTCTTCTTTACGTACTAGGCGGTTAGCGGCGTAAAAATTTCATTGTGCCTTGATGAGATTTTGCTCGTGTTACGAGTCTCAAAGTCAGTCTGCAAACGGAGTAAAAAGATTGGCCGTCGAGTAAAGAAAAACCGTCACGAGAAACAGAGTGACAGGATAATAATATCAGCCTGTAGATTCGATTGTCGACGGTGACACAACGCCCGATCGCAATTGTAATTAATATACAAATCCGTCGATCCTCGATCCCGAAATATTCAGCAGTGGCTGGTTCAGCGAGCATTATTGTTACACGATTTGCATCGCGGAGGATCCACGCAAACAAAGACTTCCATCACTCGAAGGTTCATTTACATATAGACAGTAGCTCGGCGTTGCAGCGCGTCGAATTCGACACTTATCGCGTTAACGAAACCACGCGACATGCTATGCGACGCACTAATGTGCAATCAACCGATGCAAATATCGGCTTGCGATCGGCCGCGGGAGGCTAATAACTCGAGAGAGTGTTCGTGAAGGAGGTCCACGTTTCCTCGATAGGTGCGAGAACGGTGATGACGATGAGAGCAGCAACGAAGAGGGCGATCACCACGAAGTAAATTCCGAAGATGAACTTCCTGGCTCCCGAGTGCTGTTGAGGAAGGAAGGGAAAAGCGCATAATGAGATACTGGTGGAAAACGTAATAGCGAATCGCAAGAAAGTTTGATCGAGCGAAGATCTTACCGGGGCATCCTGTCTAGCGTCCGGATGGACCATCGAGCCACGGGAGTGCATGTCTTTCATCGGGAACGAATTCACCCTCTGGCTGGCCTGTCTGTCAGACGCGCAATTGACGAACTGGAACAGTAAATGGATTTCATTCTACATCTAGAAATTCGATCCTGCCGATTGAGAGACGTTCTCGTTATTCCACATCAAAAGTCTGCTCGCTCTCCTAATACGAGTGTGGAGTATATTCCTCCAATCGAGCGAACATTGCAATATTCTCAGCAAGAAACAAGAAAAGCCACCACACTGATCCTACGTCCTGTAGTTTGATAATTCAATTTCCAAATTCGTGATATTCTTACCGTGAGGATGAGGTGAGTCAGAATGTGGAACACGACGTAGGCGACCAGAATCCAGTCGACCCATTCCGGGAGCTTGGCCTTGCTCAGTCGGACCGCGAAGAAAATTGCGATTACTGTGAAAGGAATTTCAATGGAGCGCTTCGTAGTCGATATTGTCCATAAGCTGAATGAAGAATGCCGAGCATTACGGCGGAAACTTACTGCCGCAAATCTGCGCTGCATTCCCAACGAACCAGTGCGCCCAATTGAAGAGCGACCGCCGTGGTGCTCCAGGATGCGGCCTCATCGCTGCCATGAACGGTTGGATGAAGGCAAGAATGGTCGTGGCTAGACCAAGCGACGCGTGGATAGTCTCCGAACTCCATTCTCCTAGTTCCACGAATATCACAACGAAAGCAGCGATCGTCATCACCCAAGTGAGCACCATGAAAAATCTGTGCCACTGTAAGAAAGAGAGAGACAGTAATTATGCAACCCTTCGAGAACAAAGGACTCTCATCGTGAATATCAAACAGACACCTTGAACTTTCTCCACGTCATTGCGATACTACCGAGACGATTGTCTAACGATTATCCAATTATTATTCTCGAAGCTCTTTAAGTGCCGTATAAGCGAGTTTGCCAACCCCTCCTCCCAAAAAAAGGACTTATTGTTAGTGTCACTTTTTATCCAGTTCGGAATCGCGGTACGCTTCGATTATCTACGACAAGTTCGATATTATCCCTGGCACAACGCCAGAGAGTCGAGGGTTCTTCCTGGACGATTACGTTCTCCACTTCTGAATGACGGTCCTCATGGCAGCTACGCGCGGTATGTTGTGCCAAAGTTGGATTAACTGGTAATGATAGGTGGCAGGTAGAATGAGATGCTCGTAAAACCACGTCGGAGCTCGTGCAATAGCAGCACTCTGCAAGCCGCTCCCGGCAACGCGGCCGGCTAATGGAATAACAGTAAGATCAACAGTTCATAATCGCTTGGAGATTGAGAAAACAGCGAGTAAACAGAGGAACGAGAAAGGTCCTCTTTATAAGACAGTAAGAGAGAACCCAGTGCTTCTTGCTACCGTTCCAAAAGGACCGTAATAAAATGTACCAAGCAATTGCAACTGCTTTCCGATGAGACTCGCTAAAGCGATAAACTATTTCTCTTCAGCGCCGTCGAAATTTCACCACCGATTCCATAATAGCCGCGCAACCGAAATCCTGTTTAACTTTGGGAGCAAACATTTATCCGCGGCAGGATGTATACGGAATTCATTTGCGAGGGTGGAAGTGTATTATAGTTGGCGGCTCGTCATCCGGTCGAAGGTTTGTATTAAGTTCAAGTCCCTAAACTCATGGGTTCACGGACAGATACATCGAGCTAGGAAATCGTAGCTATCAGATTGTAGTCGAGGGTCATTAGTTCGACTACCAAAGGATCTCGGAGTAGAAAAATAGGATACTTACGGCGAACCACTGGTCCTTTCCACAAAGCTGGGAACCAACCCAAGTCTGCCGATAGTACCTAGCCAAAAGGATGCCGATAGAGGCAGTGCCGATCCAAGACGCCAACATCAAGGCTCCGTGCACTCGAATCAGGACGTTGCTCGCTGTTGAGAAACCACCAACGTCGGATAGCAATTTCGCACCGCCCGTAGCGTCGTACGCCAAGTTGTGGAAGTCCAACCCGTTACCTGGACATTGCGAAAGATTCTTCTAGAAACGTGTCTCCCTTTCCTAGTTTGCATCGTGCAATCTTTAAGACTGCCACTCGACAAGTTTTCGTCCAAATTTTCCACTGAGATTAATAGCAAGTCTAATCTCTCGAAATTCGTGCTATGAAATCTAGCGATCTTTAGATCCCAAGGAACTTTTGACATTCGCTCTTTGCGAACTACATGCACAAGTACGAACTTCGTCAGAGACAGTATCAAGGAAAAGGTGTCTTCCGGATGACAATAGAAGATTTGCACTTTGACGTGACAGAATCAACGTAGAAAGTGATAATGAAACTGTTTCGCGTAGAATACGTACGAGTGATATTTTTGCCAGCGGCAATCAGTAGATTATATGGCGTGTTGGCAAGGTCGAATTCGCGACCTTGGATGACGGTAGTCTTTTCTCTCCAAAATCTGCAACCGATCACGTCGTCCCGGACAGAACTGGCCTCAAGCCGAACAGCACCTTCCTGCTGCAAAATCATTGTCAATTAGAGCAAGGTCGTAGGCTGATTTCACTCAAGCCGCAGATATCAGCATCTTGATCGGTATCAAGGATGAATCGCGAATGGGAAAGTGAGTCGATCATTACCGCAGGCTTCATTGATACGTTGCCGTATTAATTTCACCTGGCCCGAAGGCTGACTCAGCTTGATCCAGTGGCGCTCGGCCTTCCTACGGGCCTCTTAACGAACTGGCCGCTGTAGTTAGTGTAATTGGCAATTTAGATGGAGTAATCCGTAAGAAGGTTCAATTCCATGCGATATGACGACTGACTCAATGTGGACCATGCGCATAGAGTCCCATTAATCCACGCAATAATACGTTAGCTCATTATTTCGAGCGGTAATACGGAGCATATTGTGCGTAGGTCGCATCCCTGCTTGAATTTGCGAACGATGCTATATACTAACCATAGGTTGCCGGGTATTATGCTTTCCAGAATTCCAAGACATGTGCACTGCAATCTCACCCCCTTCGTTTGCACACTCCACGACGCTGTCGTCGCCCTGCATAAAGTACATTGGGTTAATTAATTATTTATGTGGCAACTATTGAAATTCTGCGCTTTGTGGTGATGAAGTACACAACGTGTTTCCCTTTCGGATTTTGGTCCCAACACTACTCCGCGAATGAGAATTGTTTTAGTGAATTGACACTCACTGGATGAATTATAATGTAGAAATGTAAAAACATAAGTTTAATCGCCGCTGGGATGAATACTTTCTACAATATACATACTTTAACGTTGGAAACTTTTATTTGAATTTTATGCAATTAACGCATATGCAAGTATTATATCTACATGCTATTTGCTTAGCAATGTTTGCTAGACTTGCGAAACTCAATTAATAAAAATTAATATTAAGCTCTTTCCCTGGAAAATGATTTATACAGTACACCGCATTCAATTTATTTAAAGTGGTTATGAATGAGCAACCGGCTTCCTGTCGTCTGCATCAAAATTAAAAACGAAACCTTTCGTTACAAAAATTCACTAAAGCACACTACACTAGTATAAAAATTGACGTGCGTGGCTCGTCATTCCTGATCAAGAAAGAAATAATAATCAATCAACCGTGAAGTGATATAAAACGCAATAACCGTGTCACAGTAATAAATAAAAGTTTTTCTGAGAGTATTACGTATCTATACATGTAAATACTTATGCAGTTAGATATACAGGGTGAGTCAGTGACCTTCCACCAAACTGAAACCACGTATTTTGGGGGTCAATAGAAGCCTAAAAGTCCCGGAACACAAAGTTGAAATCTCAACCCTTTCGGAATTACAAGGGGTTGAAATTTTAAGTTTTAAAAAATCATATCTTCCGACAGGATAATACTAGAGTCACGGGTCTTTTTCTAGAATGTGTGGGAGGGCCCGAGGTACCTGGAAAAAAATATAAACGACGTGAAAATTATTATTAAGCCACATTATTATTGATTTTCTCTAAACGGGCAAATTTCACGTTCATAGAAGAACTACAAGAAAATCAATAATAATGTGGCTTAATAATAATTTTCACATCGTTTCTATTTTTTTCCAGGTACCCTGGGCCCTCCCACACATTCTAGAAAAAGACCCGTGACTCTAGTATTATCCTGTCGGAAGATATGATTTTTTAAAACTTAAAATTTCAATCCCCTGTAATTCCGAAAGGGTTGAGATTTCAACTTTGTGTTCCCGGACTTTTAGGCTTCTATTGACCCCCAAAATACGTGGTTTCAGTTTGGTGCAAAGTCACTGACTCACCCTGTATATTCACAATTACAACGCCGATAGGTTTACTCGAGTGGGCGGAACCAATACCGATTAGGAGTAACAAAGACTATTGTTCATCGAACTAAAATAAATATTAGGAGTGTCATTACCATTTTACTATCTTCGGATAAGCCGACAGCGACGTATCTAGCCCCACGCGCTTGCATCTCGAAGAGGTAGCGTTCACCACGAACGAGCACCGAAACCATTGCGATGCAGTTCTTGGTCTGTATGCATCCCGATGGCGTGCCAAAGCAATTCTTCGTGGTACCGCACCCGTCGTAGACCGGGTCATCGGCTTCCTTGGTCTGCAACACACGAGCGCACCTACCAATGACGTGGCTCTCGTGGAAATTTATGTCTCTCGTTACTTGGCTAACCGGCTTAGCCCTTAATTAACAATTAGAGCTTTCCACGCTCGCCTTAGAATTAAACTTCCAACCTCGATTTTCTTCCAACAAATCATCAAGATATATCACATATATACATGTATATACTCTGATGTTACTTTGAAATGATGAAGTGATATTGGTAAAGCGAGTGACTCGACTCGCCACTCAAAATCGTTTTCCTTAATTAGATATTATATAACAGTAATTGTTTCAAAAGTAGCTCGCAAGATCTTCGCTCATAATTTTCCAAATACGAGCATCGAGAGTCTGGGGCGCGGTTAATGGGGCAGTTTGGACCCACTTTCAAACTCCTCGATAAAGGCACCATCCTGGGAAATTGATGAAATAGGATCGCAAGGGCAGCTTTCCTCACGAGAATTCTATTTTCGAAGAAGGTTTGACAGAGTGGAAGAAACGTGAAAAATGTTTTTTCGAAGGACCCTTTACGATTGATTAGACCGTGTAATTCGGGAGGTGTTGGCATCAAGAACCTTCAACCTAGCCAGTGACATTAAAAAGAATACGTGTAAGTGGTCGAAGGCAGTTGGCAAACATAAGACTCGATCAAAGACTCAGACGAACGAAATGGAAAACCGAGGTCGAGTTCCGAGCAGGAAGAAAAGTTTGATGACCAGCCTTCAACTTAGCCACGCTTCGCGAAGCCTTGCGTTCACGGTACAGTGACTTCTCTCCGTGGCCATTACCAGTAGCTGCCTTTAGTACACTTTTACGCTGTTCGTATTAGACTGCGTCACTCGGCATCCGATTAACTTTGCCACGAACGCGCTGCGTCAATATTGTTTCGGTACAATTCCAGCCACTTCGGCCACTCGAATTATTGACTGGCGTGAACTCAACTGGTAATTTGTGCTTTGAGAGTTCTCAACGCGACAGTGTACAGGATTTCGCAGGCTTATTGGCGAGTAGACTTTTCTACTCGCTTTGTTATTACGAAGCACGATACAACTGGGTAAGAAAAGAGCTCGAAAGGTGAATAAATGTAAAGCGAGTCAAAATGTTCCTTTTACAGAGATTGCAACACTGCTCGATTTACTGCTTATGGTTCCTGTGTTGCAATGAAGCATTGTAGTGGTGAAGTCAAGAACAAAGTAGCCGAAGGCGTCAACAAAAATCTTAACCACCGATACGAAAGTGAATGGCGAAAGTATATGTATAAAGCCAAGAGCGTGTTTTACTATCGGAATAAATGCACTCTTCCGTAGCTAACGTAAGCTGCGTGCACATGTATAACGCAGAGATCCAAGAATCGCGTTTCGATGAGCCTCGGACCGCGAATTTCCCGCTTTGCTTTCTCTAAGAGTTTAAGAATAACTCCTCGAGCCAAAGAGATTTCATCGATTCTTAAGATGCAACCATCCGCGAACCTCAACTGCACTTCAACTGTTTCAGCATCAAAGTCAGCTATTCCTCATAATTAAAATGCTCGCCTGGCTAAAGCTCCGAAGAGAACTTTAAATAGTTCGTGGAAGTAATTCTAACTGGCCATTTGGTACTAACTACCCGTTGAATCGCGAATACTGGAAGTAATCTTCGCGAGTAGCCCATAAAAGAATCCTTTCTTCGAGGAATAGTTTAGAAAGCGGGGGGAAAAATTCAGTACCCGAGGAAGCTGGATTTTCGAAAGAATGCGAGGGTTGCAATTATCAAGGGTGAAAAGCACGGTTGCCTCGTGATCGACAGTCGGGCTTGAGCCGATGGTGAAACCACTTACCTCGTAATCGACGGTCGGACTGTAATACGGAGGAGTTGTGGTTCTGAAGGTACTGATCGGAGTTGAAGAGGTCAATACGTCGATGGATCGCTTCAACACCGTCACCCTTGGAGATTCAACGCCGATCCAGTAGGTCGAATAATCCTGAGCGAAGGTGGAGCTGTGATCATAGAGAAATCAAAGCGGATGATCAGTCAGGGATCATCGGACACTAGGATTAGTCCAACTGATGGAACGCGAAATTAGAGTGAAGTCCGATCACGATGATCGAGATTATCGATTAGGCCACATCAAACACTCAAAATTACCACCCTCGCGCTACCTTGTACCGTCTCGGTCTCCTGTGACCTGCGAGATGCGAAAGACAATTGATTCGCGTTGTCGGATAGAGAAACTCGTAGAGGATAGCCTTCCGGGACTGAAGCGTGATGCAAGACGGTGCTAGCGTGGGAACTAGGGATAACAATGTGCCACTGGCATCATCGTAAAATCAGATATTAAACGTAGAACTGCCAACGATTACTCGAGTCTATTTCTTCCGTACTCTTAAAAATGTTTCGACCTTGGAAATATCGTTAATTCCGGAATTATATCTATTTCTTAATTATACTGGAACAATTACAATTCCAAAGAGTTTCCATACACACTTAAAAAATGTCATACGTAAAGGCAAGAATAACGCAGGGTTCAAATTTTCTTGTCAGGTGAAGCATAATTATTGCAACTATAAGATTGTGGCTCGAACAATACAAACATAGTTATTAGTGCTTCAACGTTGACAACTATTCAATATAGTTTGAAAGACCAAACTATATAGTACAAAGAATCAAACATGTTCACATAGTAGTAGCAACAACAAATTAAAGTGTATGATTATGATGCTATGGTGTTTGATGGTACAAGATTCCTATGACAAAAATATAGTATTGTTATTCACGCAATAAAGATAGTATAACAATAAGAATAATGTAGTCAACTGATTCCTTGACTATATTATTAATTGAAATATTATATTATTAACTATGAAAATATAGGGGAATGTGGAAGTATAATATAGTTCAAAGCTGCATTGTCGATGTTAACATAATTGATTGCATTGTTTGGATAATCCTAAAGACTCGATGAATAATTGTACAATTTATAATTTATCTTCCGAACCCTCGAAACGATAAATTGATATTTTTCACTCATACGTAGTATGCAACGCAGAAATATTTCCATGGTTATCCTCTGAGCAATATGAGAAAACCCTAATAAAGAATGTTACACGCGTCTCACTGACCGTTACTCGCGCTATACCGAACGCGGTGTGCAGGAATATAAGCTCTGCCTCGTGCCACGCGTTAATTCCTAATCGTGATTCATGAGTCGCCGGATAGTTACGCGTCACGTGTACCGAAGTAATACCTGCAACTCGAGCAAGACCAATTTCACGAAGGACATCGAGTATTTCCCAATTAAATACTTCGATTATTAATTTCCCCTGGTGAAACGAACAAGCAGAATCGAAGCAATGTCGAGAATCAAATCTGTCGCAAACCGAGAGTTACGATTTCTACTATACTAACGTTCGCAGTGTTTCGCAGGCTTAAAATCACTCGAGGATAAAAGCAATGGAACAGAGCGGTGGATGCGGAAAAACTGAAAAGATTATGCAAGCGTTAGCCAACAGCGAGGGTGCGCGACCTTTACGACTAACACGGTGCGCAGCGAGCTGATACGGATTATGAGAGGATTTAACGTGAAAGTACGGCCGGCTGTTGATTTTCGTGACTCGATTCACTATGCTTCCGCATTCCCGCAGGCCATTCCCTTTACACACCCATCTGTGAGACCGCGGTACAATATCGCGATGCAGTCGGTGCCCCGACAAAACCACCGGCTAACTAAATTCTTCGACTCGCTGGAATTTTTCCGCGAACGTAGTCTCGTTCTAGTATTTTCCAGAGACAATTTTTCTCGGGGGAGGATCAGTGGAATTCTGTCAAGAGTTTTTTCGAGGGTTCACTTACTTGAAGATAATGGTACCCTCGTAATCCACGGGCGCCTCCCAATCGAATTCTAGATTGTGCTTCTTGCTGGTGTTCGAATGAGTCACGGCGTTCTGTAAGTCGAAGGAGGAAGAGCGTCAAGGAAAGAAAAAAAAGGTCCTCGTCGCGCTTGTCCTTCGCGTTGAGAGCCTCGACGCGTGATTTATACAGCCTTGGAGTTCCCGAAGATGATCGAAAGGAATCCAAGAGGATAAAAAAGAACACGTTGTACTATAGAGAGTCGTCTGGTGTGCATACCAGCTGACCAAGGAAAATCTCGTGAATCTTGTTATATTGTTTCTGTCAAATGCTCAATGAGTCTTCGCGGTCTTCCTCGGCCTCGAAGCTCTCTTCGTAGAAGCGTGTACGTAATAACATCACGCTTCTTCACCTTAATCGCGATTCTCTACGGCATCTCTTAACTCGCGAAATAGAGATAATCGCAATATTCAAGAGCTTCGTCCAATGTAACAAGTAATACATTATAAATAATTAACGAGATACGAGTAAGAGATAAATTTAATCATATCTAGATAATCATAGTAAAACGTGCATCATAATTAAACAGATTAAACTAAACGATTCTCTTCCAATTATTACATTTGATTTCGATTAATCATCTAACTTATTCCTTATTTATCGCACTTGAATCGAAACGATTTTGCCGTGTCTCGAGTCCTTAGAAATAATTACAGTGAAATTTCCAACTGGTTGATTAATAGCTACATTGAACGATTATTCTCGGCAGCGAGTTGGTGAGAAACTAAATTACTGAATTAGCATGAGAAACAAGAGGGCAATAATGTACCTTTACACCACGTATACACTCGACTAGTCTCGCAGTGTCTGGTAAGTTAGCAAACTCGCCAACGTATTCTCCAGTCTCAACATCCCTCGCGAGGATCATGAAGCCTTCGTAGGCAAGACCCTGTGGACTTCCCAAGATGAGTCGTACTCTGCCTTGCCCAGCAGCCGGCAAAACCTGATAAGGTGGATACGAGGACTGCAAACCGCTTCCTGGATGTCGTGGCGTTAAATCCACGCACGTCTCTGCTGGTGCACCGTTTGGTAACCCCCCAACCTCGCACCAGAGGATGCTCAACGCGAGACAAAGCGTTCTCCACATTCCTGAAACAAGCACACACAAACACACACACACACATGGATGAATGCCACTAATTTGACTGCAAGTTGATTGTTACGCGGCATGATAACGAATTAATTAGAGCATACGAGATGCGGCTATTCATGTGCTGAATGTAGCCTCCTTCTCGATGTTGCTTGGAATATTGGCAGGAGAGCGCTACAAAGAGTGTCTCATAATGAGCATTCTCTTGCTTAATTCTTTAATAATACGTGACAGTAGAAAAATGTATGTAACTACTTTTCTTGAATTTTTTTAAATTATTCTGGGGTTTCGAGAATATTTCCAGAAATCTTGAAATTTAGAAACAAGTTTCGAATCAAATCTCTGTTATTTTTAATATTTTTATTACTCCTGTATTAATTATTTCTTGTGGCTGCAAACGAATCGATATTTATCTCGTGACATCCTCTATTTTCGTTGAGTTCTGACAAGATCCTTTCGCGACGGTTCATTACTGAAGTCTGATAAATCGCTGATGCACGGAATGCGTGTTTGGCGAGTGACAGGAATTTCTGCTCTGGTATTTTGTAGAAATTTAGAACGGAGCCCTGTATCCTTGACTGAATAGTCGCGGAATGAAATCCCGTCGCCCGGCATTCGCGTGAAACTAAACTCGTTCACGGCGTGTGCGCGCCTTAACGGTAATAAAGTCGTCGGTACAGTGACATTATTGATTCTTCAACCTTCGCGAAAACAAGACGCGAATGAATTTAGTTTGCGAAGAATGCAAGTAACTTGGTATTTCTTTCTTTCACCAAGGTTTAAGTTAATTCGAATTGTCATTTTTATGCGTTTTGGACGCTATTCGAAAAATAATATAATCTACGATCCTCGACATTAAGTAGAAACGAAATGCTATTAAGATAGAATAAAGGCCACAATTTCCCTTCTGAGAATATATCTCTATAATTCACGCGACACGCAAACATTTTTCTCTATTACAATCACGATCCAGTCACGTTCAGTGGTTTTTTTTATATTCCGCGAGTGAATGCGTGAGATAGAGAGTTTCCGAGTTGTAAATACGTCACGCAGACTCTCGCGAGGACCAGATGAAATCCCCAAGGAATTAGTCATCCGAGTAGTCTGACCACACTTCCAATCTCCTTCTCTTCGTTCAGTACAGCGCGCTGTCTGTCCGCGACAGTCCGTTTCCACTGAAAGCATGACGCGCGAGCCAGCATTAAACGGTCCACGCGATAAAACGACCTCAACTGTTAGACTCTTTCAGCTTGTATCCACGTCTCTACAAAAAGCGTGAATGCGTCAATTTACTCGATGCTGTTGCTTTCGTTTACACCATGAGAATAACATTCGAGGCTTGATGTTGCTATCCGGCTTACACAAGAAATTGATTTACTTGTCGAGGATCGAATGAACAGGATGTCCCAATCGTAGATTACGTAACACGATGGACACGAAGAATACGATGGTCGCTTTTGAGGAATGTGCTAGCGAAGAACGTTAGTACGTTGGCAGCCAAACCCGATAGGAGAAAGTCAGCGTCTTTCATGCGTGGGCTGCCGCTGCATGACTTACATATCCTCGAGTCATTCACTTTCCATGCACACTGTGCCTCGAGAAACCCGTCGAATCAGCTCTTCCACCGACATCACTCAACTCACGCGAGTCGCTCACACGGCTTTTGTATGTTTGCACAATTGTTCGCGGTGAATCCAATTGGGACCCACTGCTTCGAGTATTGCCAAGATCATGCGCCATGTAGAGACATTACTGTAAACTGCAATCCAATGTCGATCGCAGAACGCAAATCCCTTGGAACTCAAGGATCAAGACTGTACGATATTACACTTTGTGGTGGACGATTCAAGGGAGCTTTGACCATTCCGAGACGTAAGCTTCTATCGAGGTAACCCATTGAGGTACCATGTAAGGACAATGACCCAGATTTTGCATTCAACTTCCGCGAGAACCGTGGAAAATGATTGCGAGTCCCGATTAAATATCAAAGGCGAGGTCGATCGTGCGCTTACTCAATCTACGAGTTTTGTAATAGCAATCTCGTGTCTGGTAAACTTTCGCGTACGTACGACACGATCACTGGTTTGTTCCTCCGGTTTCATTGATCCTCGTGATCATTACAGTATCGCGGACAGCCCACTCTGGCCGGCGGCGCGACAGCAATTTGCGTGATTGTGGGACACCAATTAACTCTGGCACGTGAATTTTGCGTAAAACGATGCTGGAATTAAGTATTGCGCAAATAGAACTGCACGCACAGTGACCACTGTGTTTTTCATAAAGACACTTTTAATGAGATCATTGATATTGGTATATTCGTTCATGTTTGCTTAAGGCTTTATAACAATGTCTGTTTTTTCCAATAATTTCCCTTTATAATTGAATTACAGATATGAATAATAATATTGGTAACTGTGATGATTTTGCCATCGTTATACTTTTGGAATAATCAAAAACCATCCTGCGCTGTAATTTTATCATGGAAATCGAGATATTCAGGATTTTTTCACTTTGCTATTTGCATCGGTGAAAAATGCGCATAATCAAGAGAATTCGCAATGCAGCCCGATCAAATTCGGTTAGATTTTCACAATGCCAATGGAGCGCGACAGGAAAGAGGTCCCACAGGTTTTAACGACTGTGTCCTGTAAACAACGAACGATTTTATCGATACGAAATAAGCGCCACTCTCGCGAACTGCGAAACAATACTATCAAACTGCCACGACCTAGTTTTTTTTTTTTCACGAGTCTCCCATCGAAAAAAAAGCCTCGGGATGAAACTCCATTCATTAACCTAGGATTTGAATGACAGATCAAGAGTTAAGGAAACACGGTAATCACGCACCGTCAACTATTATCATATAGGTATCATTACACCATTGTTCATAGGAACGAGCACAAGGCTTCCCGTGTCGTGTTCGCGGTTTACTCCCGCGTTCTTATATATATGTGTATGTGTGTGAGTTGGTAATTGAAATACTCCATCACAACTTCGCCAATTTCCACCATCCGTGGAATAAAAATGACAATTGATCGCTGCTGTAATTTATTAAGAGACACTCTTTCCATCGTTGACCGAGTAATAATTTTTGCAAATGCGAGAGAAAATTTTATGCGACTTCATACAGACACAATTTCAATTTGAATCGATGGGAACAAAATATTGGCGAGGAATTGAACGAAGCTGTGATAAAATCGAAAGATCGGAATAAAAAGAGCTGTGTGGATTTTATTAAAATTTTCAATGGACACGATATGAACGATAATCACGGAACCACGGAAAATTCGCATACGGCTATTGCGAGAGTATTCGAACATGCAGTCCGAACACTTCTATGTCCTGTACTTTCATTTGCACGCTTTGACAATGCAAGCGAACATCCCCTAGTACGACCCGGCAAATATTGAAATTCTAGCTAGAGCGTCGTCTAATTAATCTTAGGAATCCTCATTTCGCGCGCGAGCTCCGGAACCGCATCGAACCGAGGTAGAAGAAAAAAAAACTGTTAATTAAGATGAACTTTTTTACGCCAGAGGAAAAAAAGCTCGCGATGCACTCATTATGATTGCGGTGTTCGTATTTGCTACGCTGGCGTTCCGCGCGATAATATCCAGAGAAAAGCTGAAAAAATTCAAGCTCTTCTGTACATTTAAATGAACCAGCATTATCGCATCTGTTTAATTTCACCAGTAGATGTTTTTCTTCCGATCAGTTATTTTCCATTTATCGACAATGATGCCAATTCTGCTCACTCAATATTCATTTTCTTTATTATTGATAAATGCCAATTTTGCAAAAGAACCTAATACACGATTCACTTCCATATTAATTATAAGTCTACACGAAAGTCACCTGAGATAATAATCATCGCAGTATGAAACTGGTGACACAATTTGTCTACCTGTTCAAAAATGTATCCCTATCTTCATGAATTATGCATGAATCAAGCTATGACTCACTCGCGAGACAAACGCTACGCGTCAGTTGTACAAATGCGGCAGCATTACACTTTGTCCTCTTAGCTAATTGTGATTGCTAAGGAGTGTTGTTTCAGAGCTTAAAAACCATGCCGCTCGAGCGCGTGGATTGCGCTAATCTTAAAAAGAAAATCCATCCGGGTCGAACGTTATGACGATTAGACGCACTTATATTATATTCGCGAATTGATCTTAATCGAACTATGCAATCGAGTCTAATAAGATAAGATGGATGGAAAAACACGAATGATCAATGGTGATTGATCGAAGATACGCGTTCTTCTATTTGCATGGTTCAATCCGTTAAGGAACTCTCGCATGCCACTGGGTCATGAACCTCGTGTTTGGTGACCAGGTAGTCATAGTAACGTTCCTCTCACGGGCCAGGAATTCCCATTTCTATATTGACAAGGCTTACATCGAAGCCAAGCCGCAAATTACTTTAACAGTCACGCAGTCTTAGTCCGTAACACGTGTAGCGAGGTTTTCGGAAATCCCTTACACGTGCTCCCTTTCCACGGAAGTCTGGCAAATTGACGCCTCCGCAAAGCTGTATTGCATTCCATCAGATTGCGACTACATCGTCTTTCCTTTCACTCATGCGTGAATTTGTGTCTACGTTTACTCGACCCCTTGGTTTTGATCGATGAAAAAAGAAGACACCTGGGAAATTCACGCGACAAGCATTTTCATTTTCTCCATAAGCTGTGAATCCTGCAGAAACGAGCAACGTATGTCGATGTCAGGTTACGTTTTAAATAGCCGCTTTGAATCACACGGTCACGATTCAATATCCGCGGAGCGCGAAATCGCGCGACCTGCGCACAGGGACAAGGGGATCGCCACTTTCTCGTAGGTTTATTTATACCGATATATCGGTCAACAACTTTTACCATGTGTACACGTAGCTTATTCGCAAGCAATATTCCAGCTACTTTCGCATTCGTCAGGGAGAAATATTTTTATTCATACTCACTGTACTTGATGCTGCACAAAGTCACGTGAGGAAAGAACACTTTGATACTTCTTACACTTTATTCCAAGTAGATCGAGACACTGGAATTCAAACGTTCGATGTACGCACTATCTCATCCCACAGAGTATATATATATATATGTATATTCCAAACATCCACAAGGGTTCACAATCCAAGGATCAAAACTGATCACCAGAGATATTCAATCTCACTGTCACACGAGCACAGATTGATCGCTATATACAATAACTCGATAATTCAACATCGACGATCGACGTTCTAGTCAGCGAGTTCGAGACTTCACAGTACGATTGTCGCATTCGTCGAAGAAAGCGGCACGCGCGATTCGAGAGTCTAATCGCGAGGAGGAAAGATCTGCGGCTAGGTCAAGTGTTTCCCCGGTGCAGCCTCGTGGAGCACTTGTTGATTCCGGACGAGCATAGTTCTGAGAGCAGAACGTCGAGAACCACACCTTACGAGAGACTGGGCTGGATACGCGGCCCGAGTTGAAAGGCCCTCGCCCGTGAGACCAGATCAGGACCGTATCAAGACAGGGAGACTTCAGGTGAGAGGATCGTTGCAGTGACTCGATTCACGATCAACCTGCTCCTACCACCTGGACAGGCGAAACGTGGACTCCTATGTACCTAAGGACAAGTTACAAATTTGTGGCAGCCTTGACATTCGCGGAACAGGCTAACGCAACTGACCTTGGAAATTCGAGGGTTTAGCGGAACTTGTTTTACAGACTATCCCACTCACGAGGATAACACGTTGTGACTGATTCTTGTAAACGGAGTCTTATGTTTGAATAAATGCTTTTAATTCAGGACGCGAATAAGATCGAGTTGTCCTGTGAGCGAACGTTTCGTTTAGGCAATTGTGTAAATTGTAGATTTCAAGGAATTCTCATAGGCTTTACCTTGACACATATATATATTCCATTAGCATTCGTAGGTAAACTGCTAGTTGTCCCAATGTAAATTTTACATACATATATCTATATTTAACGCTTATAAAAATATGTGATTTCGAAGTCACTCGATGTATGTAATTTGGGATAATGTGTCAGTTACCAGTTCTCATCGAAGGCTACAATTTTCATATGAAATTCCTGGCTAAATTAAAGCATAAAAATCAGCCACTCCTTTGAGTATAATTTCACGTTTACGCTTCCTGTAAGTGTATTCGACTTTTACTAAGAGAATGGAGACAGAGCGTCACATTTTAAATGGCATATCACGATTCAAGGTGAAACGCAAGTGGAAACTACTAACTACCAAGGTGAAGTGCACGAGGAAATTTACAGCAGTTTTCCAACTATTACAATATTGACGAATCTTCCTCGTTACTCTAATAATCATCAAGTATGCGATTTTCATGTACATACCAATTACTCGTAATAGTAGAGCCTATGCGATACCATAGTTGCCTCTTGCAACACAATCGAAAGTTACAAGCCAAATTGGACGGAACAAATTGGTAGATTAAAAAGGAATAAACTTTACAGTCTCTCAGTATCGTAGACCATTTTTAGTATCCAATCTATGTGACAGTAGTCAAAGTACCTTTTGAAGAGACGCATACTGCCAGCCAACTATGGTTCTAAAGATGGAACTTTGATATTAAGCTTGGTACGTGGGTCTCAGTCCCAAGTGGAGTTTGCCAACGAAATAAATAGTATAAAAGCTCCGTTATGCTTAGGAATAAATAATTAGTAAGCAATCGGCGTGCCGGTTTAAGAAGTTATTGAGAGACATGATTCTCGAGCCGGCCCTGTACTACGATGCGAAGAGAAAGAGAGGGACTACTAACGACTCGCCTCCAAAACGGGGGTACCAGCGTACCGTACGTTCACCGTTCGGCGTTCACCTAAGTTTTATCGACGTACTTTTGTCGTGTTCTCTCTTTCCTTCTCATTTCTACCTCGTCTGCTCGCCTGGAATACCGCTCGGCGGGTACACCTCCTTCCGATAAGCGGTTCGACCTCGAAAATTGCCTGTTATACCATGCGAATTGACCAATCCGACCTTAGTATGTATCATCTTTGAAAACACTATCTTTCCATTTCGATAGAATTGAATAATGGTACCAGATTAAAAATATAATAACTGAATAACAGATATTTCACTAGCAAATTTGACGCTTTATCCAGTCAAGAGACGTCATTAATAGACTAGAGATACAGGTCGCGATTAGAAAATCCACGCGTTCGGTGAAAGAATGCGGCTTGCTTTTACCGATATTCGAGACGGTGTGAATTGTGAAACCGGTTTTCCGTCAGGAGGGCATCCCGAAAAATCCAATCGACGACCAGGTGTACTTTTTCAGGTGTCGAGACTCGTCGGATTACGTTAGCGCTATACACGTGGGACAGGAAACGTATCCGATTCACCTGTATGTCGTGTATTGTATATATATGTACATTTGTATACAGATGATCGTTGACCAGGAGGAAAGCGAACAAGTGAGTCAATGGGAAAAGCGCCGTCGGTATCTCTTTGTAGTTGCATCGTAGCTCGTTAGGTGGTAGCTTCGCCAAGCATCGCTGCAGTTTCTAACAACAATCGAAACTCGCAATAAAGATTCCGTTAATTAATTAACTATAATTAATTGTTAATTAATTAACAAACAATTTCTTAGATTTAACTGAATGAATTTAAGTCTTTCTCAGCTTCTGAATTAGTCTCGGAGAATCTGACTTCTGATCAGACGACGCCCTCGATGTCGCTATTTCCTAATTCTACTTAATTGCACCTGTTCGACTGTTATTACTGGCAATTGTTACTGCCGCCGTTCACACTCGGTTGCATTGTCTCGCTAAACTCCTCCCACGTCGTCTAACTAATCTGTACAGGTATACTACGATTATCTTGTTACGCGTTGCATATTTTCCAAACACACCGGTCCCGAATAACGGTGCATACCTACCTGCGTGTACACACGCTCCGCGTAGTTTAATATTCCACGCGACGTACTCGGATGACGCGTACCATGTGCGATTCCTGTGGAAGGTTCCCTATATATACGATTGATAATCCTGATTCCACGTGACTCTTCTCGGTGTGAATCGTATCTCTTAAAATATACTTATTACCTTTTATCCTCGTCATACGAGGAAACGTTTTGCATCCTAGAACTGGTATTCGACGTAAGCAGATGCTCTGCTCGCATCGTTCAAGAATGTCTCCTAATTAAAATTATATCTTGATAATCACTCACTTAAGTAAAAATCCGTTAATAGTACTCGTTTGAATTAACTATTCGGCAAAATTCCCAGTAAAAAGCAATCTTTTCGGATAAGAATTTCACGGAGGATTCTGAGATTTCAAAAGAGAATCCTGTACGTGCGCTCTCGCGAGAATCCACGGGCGCATGTGCATTTAAACGCCAGTCCAGAAGTTGCGTTCGGTGGTTCGTCCGGTGCGGACGCGCGTCAGGAAGAATCTCCGAAAAGCGTGAAACTCTGAAACGTACTGTTCGTTAAAATAAATCGAGAATTTTTTCGGTAACGGTCTTGAATATCGTGAAGTATATCCGCGGTAACAGCGACACCGTTTTCGGTAAAGGATCAGTGAAAAACTGTCAACTTTCGACAAGGTGACATGTCACTGTTCGCCTGTTGCATTCGACGGGTGAGTTAGCATTACCGCTACCGATGATTACTTCCTGACACTGGTTCAGCACTGTACATGACTCTGCACTTACCCCGAAACGCAATTGACCCCAATGTCTCCTATTCGGCTCCTTTCACCAGGATTTCATAGAATTCGTTTCGCCGCAGGAGTTAAATCAGCCGGGTATCCTTGTAAACGAACAATTAAGTACAAGTAACTGGTGACTCTGTATGTAATCTGTCTGGTCAATTGGTATCAAGAGTAATAACAAACTCTATCAACCAGTCACTCAATCAATAGAACATCTATTCCTCACACTTCACTGGCATTGAAACAAACCGCGTTATTGTAATATAGCTCATGGTCATTTTACTCTATTGACATATTATTTATACCAACAATAGCTCGCGTTACACCCGTAAACATCAATAGTGTCACTCGCACGGCTCAACGTGAATCTACGTCTCTTACCTTCCCTATCAAGTAACTTTTCCATTCTCTCAACAAGCGCGATAGCTTCGCGATAAAGAAATAGTGTTCTTAGATACTAATGTATCTGCGCTCCCGGATATAGCTCAGTCCGCAGATTCGGGGGTACTAACAACCAGCTGAGTTCCTAGAAAACGTAAGGGGTAGATCATTTGCGGTGGTTGGAAAAGAGATCGTAGGGCCAGTTTTTCCACGAGTGTAGCCTTAATTCTTGCTCACCCCTGTCGCTCAGGTGGCAGAATCGGTAAACAGAAAAATGAAGTTAACACGCGCGTTCATGGGGCTGCCCCGGGGGCATGGGACGCACCGGGAGCTGCTCGCTAGGGGTGAACGGATACATTTTCCGCTACTTAACGGATTTCATGCCCAACTATCAAAGAGATCGCGTCCTTGTTCTAATCAGCGCGTGTATTAATAGACACGAGACTTAGGTTTTACAAATTTTCTTAACGGCGCCGTCGTTGCGCTTCTGCGCGGAATCTCAACCCTCTGAAAAAGTGATGAACGTAACAAAAAAAACGAGGACGGGATAAAGGCTGGTTGTTAAAAAAACGCGACCTTGTCACGTGGTAGATTGTGGTGGCCCTTTTTGTCAGGGCCTAACAGCGACTAACTCGATCATCCGTATGCTTACAGAATCAAAGTTACATGGAGGATGCACGTCAACAGGCACTTATAAAAGAAGCACCCGAAATCTCATGGGAAAATACTCTGGGTGCACCGGACGGGGTGCCCTTTGACGATGACACGAAGGAATTGCTCAGAACTTGCGTCGATGTGGTGACGCCGTTACCGACTACCCTCTCACAAATTATCAAACGTAGCGAAACATTTCCAATTAAATTTCCTATCAATACAGTGAGGTGCTCTACCCTCAGAGACAAAGGTGTCAGCATCGACATCCTCGAGGTTCGTTTCCCAAAGGTTTTCTAAACGGTAGGATGAAGATAATGATTCGATGTGTGTATAATCAATTCGAAATGATTTGTGTCGCAGAGGAACGCGAACTCGGTGTATCCTTTGATCCATGAGGCTTCCTTGCCACTGATAGCACGATGGCTCAAGTACAAGCAAGATTATGGCAGTGCCATCGAGAGGTCCATGTACAGAGACCTGGGTCTAACCCAGTTCATTCAACGGCTGCTCGATAAACGCGCCGTCCACTTCTTCGGCTCGGAGGATCGATGGAAGCTGGTCGACGGTAAAACTGGTGTCGACGGATGGGAAAACGTGGGCTCCGATTATGAGAAAGATCCTCTGGTCAGTTTAGCTTTCGGTTGACGCAAGGAATTATGAAATAATTCACCAGCGTTAACAAGCTAGTCCCTCAATTCCTCGGTTAATATTTTCCAAGTATTATCTTCGGATAAAAATTCCACTTTGTTAACCATTTGTGCTAGGCTCAAAGAGGCTTGGCTAGTAGAAGAAAAAAAAAAAAGTAGTAGCCAGGAAGATATTTTTATACTTGAGGGTCAAGTAGGAAGATTGATAGTATAGTTGTTAGAATGCTTATACTATTAACGCTTATTTTCTACCACTTTAGGTACTAACGAAATGCTTGTCGTACGACGAGATTAAATTATCCGCGCTGATGGCAATGTCTTCTCACAGCGAATTCATAAACGACGGAGCGCGAGAGAATAGAGGCGTCGCGACCCTCGATCCTGACTCTATTGAACCACGAGGAGTCATCATAGGCGTCGTGGGATCGAGGTTACACATATTTTTTCTTTCTCTTCTACTTACTAAAATTATTTCCACAACTAGCATATATATATACTAAAATCACCATCTTTTTCTTTATTTAGATTCGAACGACCGCGTGTTATGGAATACCAAGATGTCCTTATTACACCGCAGCAGAATACCACGGATAATGGGTATGATTATTGCGAAATTCTTGATATAGCTTCGCGTGAGTAAACGTGAAAATATGAAGAATTGTTTGTAAAACAGATACGGTCCACCTTCGGAAAAAGCATCGGAAGAAGAGGAAGAGAGACGCGGCCTGAGGATGGTATGGGCAAAGTTTTACGGAGAGGAATACCAGCCGACGTACGAAGAAGCATTGAAGCGTATTAAATCGAAAGACAATAGGAGGTACCTTTCACTTACGAGCCAAACAGTTTTCGACATCGAGAACTACATGAAGAGAACGCTACTCACAGTGGAAATTATTCTGCTCGAGGCAAACACTCGTGCCGAAAAACAAAATACCACAGCTTTCCTACACGTTGTGGGTTTTGGCCTCGGTTAGTTTGTCTCTCTCCCACGTTCTTCTTCCTCTCTACCGCAACGATTTTCAATCGTTTTCTTTCCACTTTCCGTATAAGATAAATAAATGACAAAAACGTTTGTTGCACACACTGATTAAAAATCGCTGATGCACTCGATGGTAATAAGCGTTTGATAAATGATAAATTACTTTTAGGTGTCTGGAGAATAATTCAAGATCAAGAGATATACTTTCTGAAGACCTTCGAAATCGCGATAAAGAAGATGAAGAAGAAGCTAAAATACGTCTCTGACATCATGTTCGCCTACTTCCGTCAGCAGAAATGTGGCCACGCCGGAAATGGAGATTACCTAGGAGGTCTGTCTCAGCAATTACTCTCTGGTCTCTGATTCCCTCTGCGACTATGGTCACGAGTAATTTCTTCTCGATAATTACAGACATAAAAATCCACTTCGCACTGAGAGAGCCGCACACCAAGCTTCTCCGAGCCACCGATGCGAACAAGCTTCTTGTCGTGACGTACGCGTGGGACGGAAACTCATTGCCAGGTTGTCCATTGTATTGTCACGCGAGTAGTCCAACGCGCACGAGCTCGGATGTCTGAAAAAAAGAGACATCGAATTATTATTATTATTATTTTCTCACGTAATCCTTCTGATCTAAAGAACAGTTTTTTTTTGCAATAGGAAATGAATTTTGGAGCGGATACCTTGCGTCGAGTGGCGATCCAGCAGCGGCATGTAGTTCTCAGATATCCGAGTTGCACACTGCTAGAATCAATCCTCGCGCTTGTGGGTCCAGCTTGCACGTCGCTTCCGCGGAACACGGTATTCTGCACATATCCGATTACGCGAGGCTACACCTTGCTTAGGTAAGTTTTTTTTTTTTTTTATTAATCCTTTGAATTACGCATAATTGTACAGATAAAGAGAGATAGATCAATGGTCAAATCCTTCGTACAGCAGGACCGGGCTTGCCCAATGGGCACTGGTCAGCGAAGACCCTCTCGATCTCCTCGAAGTCAGAGGAGTCGCAGCGCGGATGTGGACTGTTTGAAGAAGTACACTGAAAGACGAGTCGAAGACCGAAGGCATACAGACCTTCCCGACACCAGCAAGCTGGACCCATCGAAATGGATTCCACTGCCGAAATCGAAAACTCTACCGTGTGGAAAGAAATCTCCTCAGCAGCAGTCGAGAGACGAAGAAAAGCGCAGCGACCTGACCAGCGACGAGCCCATTGGCGAGCCCTCAAGAAAAGTTAGCACCAGTGGTGTGAAAAGGATGTCTCCTACGAAGGAGGAAGAAGGAAACGAGACGGAAGAAAAGCAGGAACCTCGGACAGCTTTACCAACCAGGCAGGCTAGGAGTCTGAGCGTTGATCCAAATCTAGGAAGGCAAGAGAAACCTCCGGCGAATCGTGGAATCACCGGCAGCCCAGATGCCAGAACAGTCGCGACGAGGTTGACAGAGCACATTTTTTACGTCAAAAAGAGAGCACCACCGTGAATAAGAATCCGTGTTGTTGAATTCTGAATAAGTAACCGAACATAGCACTAACTGTAATTCGATATAGAGGTACACCACGCTATGTTACAATTTAGACAGTACATAACAGTAAACGCATATATTCGCTGTCGGATTTCTGTATGGATAGAAATGTATGCGACAAGCTCAGCTTTCGGTAACAAATACACTTAAAGAAAGAAAGAACTCGAATTAACTGACCAATTTCTGGCGTTTAAGCGATCATAGTTTCGAGACATTGGGTTTCTCATACCTACTACCCTTAGGTGGATACCGCAAATTAACACCTCAAGGTTCCGCTGCGACGCATCTGCGCTCGCCCGGATCGGCAACAGCTACGATATCACGAAAAACGCGGCTGCCAGGTGGATGATGTTTGCCAAGAATTCTTCGCCTTGTCCGATACCGCGAATCAACGCGGAAAGAAAGCCTTCCGCGCTTGAGCCATCTCGCTCATGCGAAACCACGCCGACTAAAGGCGCGAAAAAAGATCCGCCAAAGTGGGAACCAACGCGAAAGTTCTCACCGGTGCACACAAAGACTAATAAAGAAACCGATTCGATCGAAGGTAAGTGTAACATTTCGTTTGAATTGATCGACCGACCGGGGTTCCACTAGAGAATATTCTAGAATCAATATCAATGGTCCGACGATCCTCAGGATCCGATACATCGCGAAAAACAGTGAAGAAAAGCGAGTAAAACATTGTTTCAGACAACTCAACTTCTCGCGAGGTCATCGAGAAGAAACCAACGCCGCTGAAACAGTCTCCGGAATCGGCACGACTCAGCCAACGCGTTCGAGAATTGTACGATTTCAAGATGGAAAATGAATGGCCAAAGAGACTGAACAATAGTCGCCGCGATAACACTTGGATCAGTAAAAGTAGCAGCGAAGAGGATAGACACGCGCAACCAGTGCGCAGAAACAGTCAAGATTTGGAGTTCAACGAAAGAGTCGAACACGTGAAGGTAAGAGTGTGTACTGATCTAGTGTATCGCAAGTTCCTCCGTGAGAATTTAACCGAGAAAAATTCGCAGCTGAGAGAAACGAAGATAGACTCTGTGTATCAGGAAGAGACTACGAGAAAGTTAGAGAAGACTCCACTGGACAAGAGTACCGAAGTTTTCGACAGTGAGTTTGAAGAACGCTTGAAAAGATTCCACGAAAGGCTACGATACAGCGAGGATCTTAGCCACTCTCGACCGAAGATCAAAGAGAGAAGAACTTACTCGGACGATTATGCTGAAAAAACGCGGCGAACTTCGCGTACAATGCGCAGTGAAGACATAAGAAGAATTCGTGCCTTCAGAGAACAGAAGAGAGTATCCGAAGCAAATTGCGAGATTTGCGAGGCGCGCGATAATTGTATCGACGGACAAATCAAACGTAAATCTCTCCAATCGCGTGCTAGCTTCTCGCACTACGAGAATCCGAAACGAAAATCGTCGGAAGTTCGTGCCGATTCTGTAGATATATCGTATTTTAGAAGAAGATCGTCCGAATCGCGTGGCAGATCCTTCGAGGGCGATATTCCAAAACGCAAACCGTCCGAACCACGCGGCAGTTCCTTCGACAGTGAGTTTCCCAGACGAAGATCCGAAGCTCGAAGTAGCTTCTCCGAGTTCGATTTTCCAAAACGAAAGTCTTTCGAGTCGCGTGGTGGTAGTATTTCCGAAGCTGGATTCCCAAAACGAAAATCCATCGAATCTAGACACGCTACGAAGACTGACCAACTGACTAGAAAACCGTCCGAACGCAAAGGATACTCCGTCGATGACGACCTTTTAAAACGAAAACCAAGCGGGTCGCGAAAAACTTCGGGCGAAGGTGAAATTCCAAAACAAAAGCCAACGCAATCGAAAGTTAACTCAGAAGTCGAAGACGAATCTGCGAAGCGAAAAGTAGTCGCGTCGAAGAGCATTTCTGTCGCAGCAGAGCTCACGAAACGTAAAGTACTCGAGTCTAAAGCTAGTTCCGTCGAGAGTGATCTAAAACGAAAGCCACTCGAAGTACGAAGTAGCTCTGCGGAAACCGCGTTGCCCAAACGAAAACCTATCGAGCCGCGGGATAAGACTACAATAGTCGAAGCTTCAAAAGCAAAACCGTCCGAGTCACGAAATAAGTCTGCCGAATCGGAGCAACAACGAAAACCTCTCGAATCAAGGGGTTGTTCAGTCGATATTGACCTCGCAAAGCAAAAAACTCTTCCGCCACGCGGCGGAATCATGATTCTCAGAAGAAAACCTCTCGATTCAAAAGATAGTTCAGCCGAAAGTGAATTGACGAAACGAAAGAATCTTGAGTCACGAGGCAGTTCAACCGAATCGGAACACTCTAAATCAAAGCCTCTTGAGTCAAGAGATAGTTCCATCGAAGTAGAACCACCAAAAAGAAAGCCAGTCGAGTCTTCAAGTAAATTAATCGAATCGGAGAAATCAAAGGAAAAGCTTCTTGATTCGCCGCGAAGTTCCTTTGAAACTGGGACTCTAAGGCAAAAGTCCTTTGAATCCCGAGGAAGTACATCCGACGTTGATACACCAAAGCGTGCCTCACTCGAGTCCCGTGGCAGCTCCTCAGACGTTGAACTTCCGAAGAAGAAACCAATCGAACAGCCACTACGAGGTAGTCACTTTGACATCGAATTTCCAAAACGAAAAGCTCTCGAGTCGCGTGGTAGCTCCACCGAGACTGACTATCCAAAACGCGACTCTTGCACCAGTTACACGGACACCGATCGTTCAAAGCAGAGTCCACGCACCAGCACGACAAGTTACAGCAGTGTGGATCTTCTTAAGCGAGACGTGCGCAAGAGCGATGCAAGCTACGCTAGTGTTGGTAACTACACTGCGAAACGAGGAAGTATGGATTACAAGAGTAGTCAACAAGTTGAAGTACCACCGCGAAGAGCATTCAGTCAGACCGACGACAAACCTTCTGCTGGTGTGTCATCGGCAGAGTTTAAGGATGATCATCATCCCACGAGCAGCGATCTGATCTCCGAACGCCACAAAAGGGGCAGTACGAGATACAAAGTGTACCTGACGTGAATGAACAAATTCTCCAGTCTCCATATAATTCAATTATTTTACTACAAATCGCACGCACTCCCAGTATCACGCGGATTAAAAACTCACTGTTTAAACAGTTTCTAGTTAGCGTATAGTGGTTCAGTGACCCCTCAAACCGCGCCATAAATACAAAATTTCATTATGGGTTATTCTTTCTGTGGGAATATTTACATCAATTGGCGGAAATTATAGAGAAAAGGACAATTTGAGGAATAGTTGGACATAATATTCTATATTATTAATAATTATAATAATTATATAATAATTATATAATTATATAATTATATAATAATTATATATTATATATTATATATAAAATTATATAATAATTATATATTATATATTATATATAAAATTATATAATAATTATATCGCGTTTTGTGCCCTTTTATTTTCCGCCAATTAAAAATGAGCAAATATGAGCAACTCTAGTTACCACAGCCTTCAAGCCTATAATTCTACCTTCCGAAAATTTATACGAGTAGGTGGAACTCAGTGCAACTCTTTTTAAAACTCTAAAAGAAGTTTTATATGGAAAATACACGATAGCGATTTCCGAGTCCCAACTTTCACTAATTGTGTAGAAGTGTGGTTGCAAGGTATCGATCAAAGAAAAGTGATTTTAAGTGCATTGGATATTCCATTGAATATTCAAGATAAAATTATCCCAAAAAAATTGATGCAACTTGAAATTTCTATTTTTGGCACAATCTTGAGGGTATCTGGACCACTGTGCAACGTGGTAAACGACAAGACTCTTACAAACTATTGCACTTAGTCCTTAAACATTTCTAGTCTACCGCATTCTTTCTGCAATGTTGAATGTAAAAGTACCCTGTTCAAGTATGTTACTCCGCGTCACTTCATGCGTGACTGTGGTCAAGGATAATTTAATTAGAAGCGTACGTGACATTATGGGAAACCGGCACCGAAAATCATTCCGAGTATAACTTTTCCACTCTCTGTACAATGATTAAATATCCAATTTCACCGCCAAGCGGAAACTTCTATCTACTGCTGTAGAAAAAAGTGTACTACGAAGTCTGCGAATAAAATATTCTTTGACAGATCCGACCCCAACAAGCGTCCCAGAGTAACATCACCAGAACAATCGAAGTCGACTACGTACCAGGAATCAACCTAGCTTACAAATTCGTCGAGAATACTTTCTTTGGTTTATTCTAGAGTTATCCAGAGTTGAAAATATTATAATCTACTTCCTCTCGGACGTTCGGTAATCGCTACGAAATCCTGAGTCCTTAACAAAAGTGACCTTCACTCTTTTCCGAACTGGGACACTGTGAGCTGGTGACAATGGAAGTCTGCATTCCTTAGCTTGCACCGATTGTTCTTCGTCTTCTCTCTCGACTTTCAGCCTCTTCTGAGCACAAGTTGGTCCAGCGCCGTTAACGCTAGATGCCCCATTCGCTAAGGAGACAATCGGTGAATTGTTCGTGAGGACGCTCAAGCTTGTCGCAGTCTGCACACTGATTTGCGGTGATTTTGGAAAAGTCGACGATCGCGGAGCAACCGGTGATCGTATAATATTCGGATTATTTATATTCCCCGAGGAATAATTGTTCTGTGCATTTATCACGGAAGGGGTTGAACTAGGTTTTGTCGTCGAAGTAGCTATATTGAGACCATCCGGCGCGATCATTAATAAATTGTTCCCATTTTTATCGCAACTCACGTGCGACACTGAATGCTGCAATTGTCTTTGGCTTGCAAAGCTCGATCGATATCCCTGAGGATTCTCTATAGTCGTTTTTTCTTGTTTTAAATAAGTCACAGTCTTACTGGAATAAGAGGATGGATTCTGATTGTTGAACGTTGGCTCGCACTTTATCCTCACGTCGTGTTGCGCAATTCCATTCCGATCTTGAGCTTTTTGCCAATCGATTATGTTGCTTAGTAATCGTATGTACCTAAGAAAACAGAAAAGAGAAATTAAGAAGCGTTCTGATAATATTAATGCATAATTTCAATATTGCACTCACCTAATCGCCATCCGTAAAATCTCATTTTTCGAGAGCTTTTTATCCGGAGGATGAGTTGGTACCAGTTTCCTAAGTTCTGCGAAAGCACCACTGACATTCTGCTGTCTCCAGCGCTCGCGACTGTTAGTGAACAGTTTTCTCACCCCTAAATTGCTTGCTCTCGGAGTTGGTGAACCTAAGTGACTGCCACCGGTAGGCGATATTCCGTCTAACTGAAAATCAGTGAGCTATCCTGTAAATAGTCACTAACGAATCATTGATCAAGGAATATTTCGTTACTCACCGAATTAGCACGATCCCTTCGTTTTCTACCCTGATCGTCTTCGTCGTCTGTGTCGTGCGAGTAAAACTCGTCGGAGAGGGTCGCTTCTTCCTCGGTGTCTCTTGGAGTCTCTGGTGAATCTCCAACCTCTTCTCCGAGCTCTCCTTCCCCGGATAAGAGAGATTCTGCTGGTGAACCGTTCTCCGCGTCAACGCTACCACCCGCACAGCCGTTGTACGTAAGCATCGGCTAGAATTAATCGATTAATTTAATCCTACACCTCTGATCCACTGCCTATATCGGAGTCAATTACACTAATGCAATTGATTATCGTGATCCTGTCAATCACTTGACCGATGCTGGTTCAACGCGTGGATTATGGAATTGATACGTAAAGGGGGTTGTAAGGTTTACGCGAAATCTCCTACTGATCGTGGAATAATTGAGCTATTGAGGAATAATTGAGTCGAAGGCGAATTAGATTGGAGTCATTGCGAATATAATTAGCGTTGATGGCGCCAACGGGACGTTAATATCGTATCCTGTCCGAAGTCCTGTCCCTGACATTCAACAGATATCTCGCACTTTACTATCTCACGAGTTCCTGCAATAGTTAAAGCCGCAATCTATTTTTGCTAAGAGCAGAAAAAACTTGCCGGAATAATTCTACATTTAAAAACACAGTTAAAACATTTCTTGCCACTTTAATACATCGAAGTTAAGACAATCACGAGACAGTAGATTTTTATAGGATTTCGCCAATAATATTCACTTGGGTAAAACAAAGTCCTTACCATGCTTAGGGCAAACTTGAACACAGTCAGTTTCGTAGCACCGATTAAACAGAGGCAAAGATCGTCAAGTTGGTTTAGTTGTAATTTATTATTACAATCAATTCTTGACACTTTAAACGAGTTTTTTCGGACAGATTTCCTCGTGTTACACTTGTACCAGTATCGAAACGACTGACGAGCCGAGACGGGCCGATTTGACTAATAGAAAGCCCAGCACAACCCCCGGAGAAATGAATTTTGCGAAGGCGGAGCGCAGGCCTCATGGGTGGAGCTCCTCTCCGGACCGTCCCATATTGCTCCATACGTATCCCAGCATCCCTCCGCTCTCCCGAGGCTCTGAGCCGACTGTCAGAGCATTTCCAACTAAAATTTAACGACCAGGGTTTTACACAAGCCCATGGACCACCCCCACCATATAAAAATATACACTTTTATAAATCGTTGCATTGGAAAATCAAAAAACCCTAAACTCTAAAACATAAATTAATTTTCAAAAATTATTCCAGCACTTCGAGTGCAAAGTTCCTTTGTTCAATTTTTGGTTTATACGGTTAAATGGAAATTTTCATGGGAATTGGCAGCGTCGCAGGATATTCTTTATCGAACGAGGAGTTTCCCAAACAATCAAATTCTTATTAGCGCAGCCCTAAGGTTGACTCAGGGGATGAACAGGAAAAAACTGGAGGGCTGTTTAATATACATTAGGGGTGAGAGATCAGGGAAGCCCACCCGTTGTCAAGTGGCCACCAGTCACTCGCTGTTTTATTGTGACACCTCGATAGGGTGCTGGAGATTTTCCGGCGGGATGCACTGCCGGGGTGGCGAATTCAGCATAAAGCAGGGTGTCATCGTCTAAACCCGATTAAATGATTATAGCCTCGAGCGTGTTCATTCGAGCGCTATTACCGGCCAATCTGCGTGGGAGCTGCACTAATTTTATTCTACTTCTTGAATATTACTTTAAATAAAAATTATCCCTCAACAAAAATTGATTTGTCAGTTTTATTACTCACGTAAATTGTTTTCTACTTCCGGTGAATTATTTAAAGCCCAAGTGAATATTTATCAATGTTCAAATATTGCGAATATTTATCGTGTTTGAGTTTACTAATTGTGCAGAGTTCGTAGAAAAAGTGGCACGATCGCGTTGGTAAATATCGGAAAATAATATTAATTAATTTAATGGCATAATTATGATAGAAATAGAATAAAAAGAGGTAAAAATTGTGATATCGGTCAGATATGATTCCGGTTTAAAGGGTTGATAATGTAGCATGTGATGATAAACGTTATTTAGGAAAGATTCAATGAATCGAATTTATTTAAATGACAAAGAGTCTCGCGAACTATCCAAGGGATTTAAGGATGAAATGCTGATGTCTAGCGAGCAGTGCGCGGACAATCGTTACGCGATAAGATAAGAAATGACTCGGGCCGGATATGTTATTTAATTGCACAGAAAACATCTTCGAGGCAGATGCCAGTAGAATGGAACAGGAAGAGGGTGGAGACAGATCTGCCGACGATGCTCCATCGTACACATGACTGACAGATAAGAACGAATAACTTTCCTCCCACTCTCCACACCGAAATTAAATCCCAGTAGCCTCCATAAGTTTCTGCCTCCAACGGTTAGTCGAAAATTGAAGGATAGATTTCGAAAATGCTACTTAAGTGGGATATTTAGTAGCTGAGATTTTTTAATACACACTATTAGAGCTGGAGTTCGACGTTTTATCGACACCAAAATCTAACTGATAAAAGGCATATAAATGGCACGTGTTTTACCCTTGAATGGAGACGCGTGCCTTGTTCGTAATGCGACCATAAGAGGGTGACTTTTTTTCTCCTTCGATGATGCATTAGGGTGACCACATATGAAAAAGATTAGGAGAGCAAATATTTGAAATGAAATGTAATTTTGCTAAAACGCAATATTGTAAATTAACGAAACACATTTGTGATTATGGTTGATTAATCAAATAATATGTATTAACGTGGCAATAGGAATTCTTTAATTTTTTCGAAATTCCCATCGAATCAATAAAGCCACCCTTCATAGGTCTTTCTGACGCGGCAAGAACTATTGTGGGGTCGATGTTGTAGCGGTTTCCCACAGGTCACCTAACACTTACGGCTCAATTTGATCGTGCCAATGAATAAGAATTAGGGATCAACATTATCGCTGTAAGATGCGATCGTGCGATTTCCAATTAACCAAGATAAATCGCGAGCACATTACTGCAGAGTAATCTGATTTTCGATGCCACACGTCCACGCAAACATGCTCGGTCAGCGGCTCTTAAATTCTTATGAAACTCACGAGTCTCGTATCCAACGCTTTCAAGAACCATTTTAATTAAAACACTTTCCTAGACTAAATTTCCTAAACCACTAGATTCCATTTCTCAGGATATTTGAATTTTAATAGCGAGCACTTAATAGACACATAATTAGACTCCGAATTTTTATGCAAAATGGCCAGAATTTGATGTTACGATTCTCCACAAATTACAAATAATTATTGAAAACACAATTTGAAGTGTTTCTTGCAGTGTATAAATTTCAGAAAGATGGATGACACGTTTTAAAAACAATTCCATACAATTTTCTATTAATAATAAAATTCATATTTGCATAAAGAACCGGAATCTAATGATCACGATCGGTGGTTGAAATCTGACAAAAATTGAATATGGTTGGGTGGGTAGAAGAATTATTATCGGTTCAACCGGGTGTGCCAATAGAAGAGAGGCGTGTCGCAGGGTTTGCGCAGTGTCCCATGAAACGTCAACGGGTCCGAATGGGATCCCTATGCCGCTTTGAAATCACGTTGGCACCGCGACGCCTACCCCTGCTACCATTCCGGTCCAAAGGGCAGCGGCCCGAAATCAATTTTCGTTATCGCCGTCAACCAGCCATCCCATATTAATCCCATTATTAGTGTTTGTTTTTCGCGTGTGTCCGTTGACGACTTGCCCCTTCTCGCAGTTTCCTTAAGATGCTATTCAAGGAACTACTACTAGCCACTTATAAAGACACTCGCGATATCAATATCGTTATCTCACTTTTTTCCCGAATTACATCCTTGTTACACTGCTTACCCGCTCTTTATCTCACCGTTAATACCCCGCGTTTTATTATTTCTATTGCACCAAGTGTATTAAGACAATTGCTATAAACTCAAGTATCCCAGGCACGCTTATCGATTTATAACTCGATTGCACTATATTTACGGATAACGGGATTACGCGCGACAAAAAAATCCATCTGAAAACTGACACCAATAATATAATGCTTCGTAGATACTGTTGAACGACGGTAAATCATTTTAGACAAATGGGTTAGGGAGGATCGCGTAACCACAAATGTTTTCATACACTCGGGAAATTAATCTTTCGAAAGTTTCTCACGCGATTGGTTATAAATATTCTGTACTTTTTGATAACTTGAGAAAGGATTGTTTATTAATTTAAATATAACTGGAATTTGGAGTCTACTGACGTGTGAACTTTGGAATAGAATTTTGCAATAGACCAGATAAGACATTAGGGTTGAAGTAATATGCAAAGATGAATATCGCGGAGTAACATTCACGGACAAGAAGGAGAAGCGGTAACAGTGGATCCGAGTGGAAAAGGTTTGTGAATGCGAAGGAAGCGAGGGAGCGTGCGCGGGGGTGCACGAGTGTTCGTTGCTGATAAGGGATGCTCCGCCCTCTCACCCTCTTGAACCCACCTCTGGCAACAGTACCGCCATCGAATCGTAGGGTCAACTTGTCCAAGGGTCTCTGCATTGGCACCAGGTATTAATCTCGATTAAAACTAACAGATAGGACGGAGATTAATTTTTAAGATGCCAGCAAGTATAAAGGATTACCCAAACACTTAATTAGCATCGTAACAGTCACGCTGTCTTTCTCAAGAAAAATAAACCTGATATAAATGTGCAATTACTGTCTTCCATTGTTTAAGGTTGGTTATTAAATACTGAAAGGATTAAGAATAGAAATCATTAGCAATGATATCACCATTTATTTTTTAACACCGCTATCCTTCTCCTATCTAGGAATTAATACGATAGCAAAATATAAATGCGCACCACAGTCTCGGATTTAACATCTTCTATCTCGTCAATATGGAAATTTAATTAATATGTACAAAATTATGCACTGACCTACTCAAATCAATATCTACAAGAGTCAAGTGGAACCAACACCTTTTGCTAATTACGATCTATGTACCAGTCTTCACGCGTATCACTGAGTAAACAATAAAAAATTACCCTTGCTGAAAACTTGCTCAATCGCAAGTATCGATTAAACTGTCGTTCTTTCGAGCATTGATACTCAATTGAAGCGAGCGATTCGTTTCGAGTGACGAATTACGTAACGCCAGTGTGAGTTAGAATGGAGTTGCCAATTAAAACGTAGTGGCGAAGAATACTGTATTGCACACCTTTTTCACTGCCACGGTGATTCGAGGCTTATTCGGTTACGTCAAACAAACAGACTTAAGTCTACTATGTACAAGAACTGAGCATTATCGATGACTCCTTCCCATGAGATCACAATACTGTCTTACCACGAGTAAATATAATGTATTTAATCGCGAGTTCAGTGAAAGGCGAATATCAGGATGAGTAATGGCACCATAATAATGCAGACAACGTAAACAGCTGTCCTAGGCTCGCAAGTGGAAACAACGACGAATTCTTCATTCCACTGTGAATCATTGCCACTTAAAGGCAGCTCCAATACGGTTCTCTCGCTACTGAAAATCTTAAACGGCAACGAACACTCTTTCGTTGTGTTCTTGCACGCATGGACCGGATTGGAAATATTGTAAACTATTTTTAGAAGGTCAAACTGGACGCGAAGGTAATTCGGTTGTATCTCGTTTTCTGAGTTGAAGACGAAGAAGTAGTAGCCGTCCACTGGAACTCTAGAAATAAATAAATAAATAATTAAATAAATTCGACTTGTTTCGTATTAGATTTAAACAATGTTCAATACAGTTTTCATAGTGATATGAATAAGTAGGATTTATCAGTAATTTTAATTCAGAATTATTAATGGAGATTACTGACATTTTAATTATTGTTCTTTGGAACAGAAATTGTAATAATTTGGATACTTACCGATAAGTGACGGTATTGGCGAACGAAGCAACGGAATGATGGCTTTCATGCTGCGGTGTGCAATATCTATGCGGCGTTAGAGGCAAATTCAGAATAAGACCTTTGCATTCTAAGAGTCGTTCCTCGGAACTGCTAAACGAACTCCAGAATTCTGAATTACTTTTATCGTTCAACGTTGTCTCGTTCATGGTCCCTCTGTCTTCAGCGATTCCATCGGGATGTAAAATGCCCTGATAACATGTATTATATCACCCGTAATTCTACATTCATATGAAACAATCGTGATCTGCTTACGATAGAGGGCGAATTAAGAAATTACAGTTTCAATCTTTTTTAGCTACTTCGATGACACTTTTCGCGAGAAATTTGCGAAGATAATAATATACTCGACACAATAAGGTGCTTATCTTGGCAAATGTGCAACTGAAGAATTCAGGTGAATTGCCAAGGATTTACACCCTGCAATTATGTGCTTTGATAACTTCTAATTGTCTGCTAGAACGTTCCTATCTTTATGTGTAACATAAATGACGCGAACGATGAGCCGGTAGTGCAAAACTGCATTCAAATCTGTGACTAATGTTCCGATAAGACAGACGAATCTAATCTATTATTCCTCTATCAGGATTTGAAATCTTGATATCGCTTTACAACTAATACGATCGTTCAGGTTTATTTCTATCGTTAAGCAGATTGTATTTGAGTAAGTTAGATGGTAATGGAATCTATGATACTAGATAGAATATAGGGCAATGAATAGCTCGAGATATAATTGAAATTTTAAGAAAATTTTAAGAGAATTGTATAATATCTTACTTCTTCGATCGCCGCATCAGCGTCATCGTCTTCCTCGGTTAACTCGGCATGAAGCGGCGACGAGAGAACCAAGTCCCTGCGTCTTCTCAGTTTCTCGTCTTGCGAAAGATCACCATTGTGCATCGTTTCGTTTACCATCCTTCGTAATTCTTCGGGTTCGGCACCGTGACCCTCAATTTCTTGCATCAGCCGTCGCAACATTTTCTTCCCACGATTACCCAAGGAGTTGATTTTCTTCAAGACGTCTTGAAACACCTCTGCCGAGGAAATTTCCAAATTTTCCAGACTGCTCTGTGCCTCTGTTAGAATTTGTTTCTCAGTCGCGGTTTCTAAGTTAGCCTCGGTTGTCGAGGATTTTCTGTGTCCTTCTTCTTCAGCCGGTTCTCCAGTGCCTGTGCCAACTAATCTACTTCCCATCTCTTCCGAATTATCCGACTTGAATTTACTAGAATCTACAAATTTAACTGCTTCGCTATTCTGGTTCCGCGACGTAAAGTTCAAAGGATATTGAGTAGTGTAGGAAGGTGGTTTATCGATATTTGCTGCCTCGACGAAAACGCCTTCGTAATGATGATGTGGATTCTCCTTTTGCTTGTTCTTCGTATCGAGAGTCTTGGCGAACAGTTGAGTGAGAATATTCCGCATCGCTTTCGCATCCAGCTCGTGACTGCTGTGATGAGGTGAGGTTGAACTGTGCTTGGTATTGTTCAGTAGAATTGTATTCTCACCATGATGGAAATGCACTCCTTGCAGGACACGTCTCATCTTTTCTGGCTCGTTATTCTGACCGGCCTGTAGCGATAAGAAATTGGTACATGACAATTGGCCTCTCTTGCTAAAAAGATATTTGATTACCTCGAGAGAAGCATTCAACATGAGAAGACCGGACTCTTTGGCAACTTCGACGAGTTCTTCCAGTTCCTCGCTACTGTCATCCCCAATAAAAGCGCACTCGTGAAGATGTTTGTGGCCTCGAATAATAGTCAAGGACGCTCCTGGCCACCTGTAAGTCAATAGACAGTCTAAGTGAAAGCCCTTGCATAGCGGTAGTGTTTGTTCGTTCACCATATCTAATCTCTCTTCCCATTATATTCTACCTTACACAAGTCGATACGGTGACGCTGCTACCCCGCAGAAGGTAAAAGCCCCAATACTCCTTCATGTCGTCCTCTAAAATCAAGTGCCTCGTCATTGAAACCGGAAGCACTTCGTTCCTCACTTTTGGCTGATCGCTCATCAAATAAGCGTTGAACGTAGTGTTCACTCTGACCACTTGGCTCTAATACAAAATATGTACTTATTGTTAGTTTCTATGGATATAGCGAGAACGCATCCGTTTCGTTTATCTATATCGGTTTTTCATCGCAGCTTCACCTATCTGGCGCGTGCATGAGTTTATTTATAGTAATACAAACATAACGATGAATGCGAGGGTGTTATCGCTCGCTACGAATCCCTATACAGATATTAAATTATTTAGAATTGTTTAAAAGTTCAATAATTTGACGATCCATATTTATTAGAAATCCTATATTTTTAGAACTCTTCTTTCTAAGTTCTTTCTTTTACGTAACAAAGGGTTTATTACCTAATTGGTAGAAATTAAGTATTGGAATATTAGACCTGTACCTGCTTACCTGGCACCAAGTGGTCGAGACCCTCGCGTCGATCAGTCGCTGATCGGACATAGCTAAGGGATAAAGCTGTTCCGAGTAAACTCGATACCTAAGGTACATTGGTCCAGCGACTAGCATCGATGGCAGCAACATGCCCAAGAGACACAGTCGCAACAATCTCAAAGGCACTTTACATCGCGACGGCCGAGGTTGCCAATCTCTCGGACGAGCTCCTTCCTCTGCAAACATCATCCCAGCAATAAAGTTTCCTTCCTCCTCAACATTGCGTTAATCTATACGTCGCGTTAAATGCATTCTTGCAAATTAAATCGCGCGGACAGACAATGTCTCATTGCGACTTACTCCAATCGAAATGAATATTCATGCTGGCACGACTTTATGCAATTCTAACATCGTATTTGCCCGATGTCGTGCGACCAAAGACTCACTCACTCTTGGCGCGTGGTATTTTCTCGATCTTCTATTGCGACGTTACAATTTAGACACGTAGAAATTCGCGTAGGTTTTCGCTATGCTACTCGTGTGACAAATGCATCGTTATTAGACTGATGTATGTGTATGTATGTGCAGATTGTAAAGCCCGACGGCGATGGCCGAGGAACAATGATCCTGAGAAGAAGCTAAAATGACATTATAATCGGCTCTTCCTATTTACCAAGCGTCTCGAGCACCGTTTGAAAAAGGTAGACTAATTTATCTTTCATTATCTCTTAGACCTCACAATAAGATACAGTGTGATATGTCTGTGTATATGTTACACAAATGCGTGGCCGAGTTGTGCGAGTTGATGAGAGAAGATACTGGAAATTCCCGACAATTGATTCGTAAAAATCATTCATAATATTTAACCAAAGTATATAAAGTCACTGTAAAACCTTTTGAATCTCACAAAAAGAGCTTCACGATGAACCGTATATGTTTGTTATTGTATTTTCGAGTATTTCGTGATGCAAAATGCTGAGTGGTGCAAATTAGCGCATAAGCAAATTATCTTTTTGACGTTGAGAGGATGGATAAAGTCGGATCAAGCGAAAATGACTCACGTGAGAGCGATTGATCGTATGTGTATAGTACGTGAAATATCGTGTAATTCGCGAGCAGCCGTGGAATTTCACGAATGTCAAGTACATCAATTGAGTATAATCGTGTGAACTCAATAAAATTCTAAATTGCATGTGCAAGAAGTCACCAGTCTCATTACTTACCTTTACACTTACAATAAAAACGATAACCCACATCTACAAAATCAACTTGACGATAACTTATCGACTATTGTTCAAGTGAGCCACCGATTTTCTCTCCTAACAGAGAGAATCTCGTTGTCGCGAGTTATTTACCAAATCGGTCAACGATTTATATAACATCGCTGACGATGTTGAAGTTCACTCAGGAAAATATCACTCTCCCGATAACACACTAATTACTCGAAGCATTAGCAAAGCTGTTTTGATTACCGCAAAATTGTTGAAGCAAGCAATTAGAATATTGCCTATAGATAAAAGCAACGAGGGAAAGTCGTGGCAATGACTTTCATCGACAGTAAATGTCATTTTACACAAAGATAAAAAAGAAATTATTTAATTACGCGAATGGTTTTATTATCGTGACGTTTCCTGCCAAGACGCTCGACAGTAGGATAGATGTATCAATGACGCAGCTATCAGAGTAGCATCGTGTTGGAGATTTAAAAATAAAACGCTCTATCTTCCGGTGCAGGGGCATACATCGCTCCCATTACGATTAAATGAACTACATTAAAGGAGAATGTACGATTAAGGAGTAAATGTATTATACTCCACTTGAAGAGACAGCGTTTCCACGGTATTCGCGACTGTGTTAAGTAAATACAACGATTATATAATGATTTCATTCACCGATCAATGCTAATGTTGTCTTTATACCATTCTGAGACTCGTTCGATTCACTTGGGATTGCGTTCGGCGCGAAAGAACCTAGGGAGCATTGTACTACCACGTGGTAAAGCCTGACACGTGTGCGGTTCAAGTATCATTGCGAAAGATTCAAGCGATCAAAACCGCATAAGAAACATTTCTTAAAAACAAGCAGCTTATTCGTCCAGTTAAATTATGACAATAATGTCACTGTAGATCGATCACTTGGGAACGCATTTTTGAAAGCAATTCTCACTGCAACGCGCAATTATCGCAGAGTGAACCCGATAAAAAAGATATGCGATTGCATCGTGATTTCATTATAATCTGGAGGAAATAAATGTGTTATTAAACAAAGACGTACCAAGTATGTCGATTTTTAATGGTGTAGTTGGCATTTTCTTTGTAGAAAATCGTTTATAGACACTAGACACACAGGAAATTCCAGAGCAAAGAAGAACACACGCGAACACTCATCGCGATCAACTTAGAGCTACGAGTCAATTTCACGATGGATCGTTTATCCACTCGTTACAGATCGATTAGTTAAACAACAGTGACGAGAAGCGACGCGTTATTCCACCCGCGTTCCTCTTTGTACGAAACTCCGAAACTGCCAGGATAGTGAGCTCGCTTCTCGGAAGGCTTGCGAACAAAGCAACGTTAAAAATAACGTTGGACCCGCGTCGCTTTGTGCAACAAGAGTGATACTTGTATGCTTAAAACGAAGAATTATTGCAACGCGCGCAACAGATAGAGTCAAACGGCACTAGCGATATAACGATCTCTGGGAAAGTTACGTAAAGTATGCGATGCGTATCGTTCGCTGTCAGCAGATCGACTGAATCCCCCGACGGATGATGCCTAGCTTTGTATCAGCGCCTTATCAAGTTTTACTGTCCATAGGATAAGCTTCGATCGTTGCTCTATTTACACTAAATCACCGCGTTTTACTGTCCCTGCTGCTACTATCCGTCAAAATATCCCTGTTATCTCTTAGTTAGTACATGGTAAATACGACCATACGGCACGTTGAGCAAACGACTACAGAATTTCGCCTCGTGTTTCTCCTGGAAAAATTATTTCTATCCTTTCGCAGTGTCTATTGTTAAATACTCCATCAACGAAAATTCTTTTGACTATGTTAAAGAATATTTATAGGTATTCAAACGTATAGATCGTATATTTTACATGACTTTATACAAATAGGAATATACGAGTAAAGTAAGATTCTTTTACTCGCGTAATTAATTTACAGATCACTGATTCAATTAATAATTTATCATTTTTGACGGGAACGATGTTTACTGCTGCCATCATCGTTTGTTTTCTGCAACTTTTCACCCCTTCGTCGCTTGTTCAAAGGATTTCGAGGATCGTAGATTTCGAACCAATCGTCGTCCTTTGTACTCGCATCTTTCGCGAGGACGGGTGTTTTCTCCTCGCAACGCAACGAGTGAACCATCCAGGACTCATCTTTCGGGTCGAAGTCGTCTCCTTCTTCTTCCTTTTTCTCGGGACTCGGTGATCTCTCTTTAACAGTTTCCTTCGCGCTGTGAAGCTTGTTTTTAAATTTATTCAAAAGCTCCATCGTAAAATCCTCCCGCGTTTTACCTTTCTTCGGTAATTTTGATTTTGCTTCTTTGTACTTCACTTGTGTTTCAATATATTCTTTCATTATTTCAGATTTCATTTCTTTTTTCAAATCTTTCTCGATTTTCTCCTGTTTCTCAGTCTCCTTCGCTTTCTTTTCATTCTGAACGTCGCGTTTTAAGCTCCGAATTTCTTTTCTAATAGCTTCTCTATAAATCAATATTAAACGAATAATCATCATCCATATTAAACGATCATTAATGAATCAATATTTATCACTGATCAATTTATATTACTACGATTAGTTGTTAAATGATAGAATAAACTTACGCTTGCCGCTTCCGTTCGTCGTCTCGATCTTTGCCAAGATAATATTCTTCCTCATCTTCATCCTCCGCTGCCACGTCATCTACTTTTGAATCTTCAACCTTCTTAATGCTATCGGATGGTTTCTTTGTCTCCTTCAATTTGTTTTTTATCCTTTCTTTCATGTCCCTAAACAAAATCTATTTAGAACAACCTGTCTCTAATAAACATATGGAAACAAAAGTAGAAGACGCACTCTGTTTCTTTCTTCCGTAAAGCAATTTCTTCTGCAGTAAGGTTTTCATCTTCGCTCTCCCAATCGCTACTTCTATCTTCCTTTTTCTTCTTACTTGGTGGTCCCCCTGATTCAACCGCTACTATCGAACTCAATTTTGGATCAGGATGATCGTGTGCTGATTTTCCCTTACCACCAAACTGTTTATTTAACACAGTAAATTCTTCTTCGTCTTCCTCAGCTTCTTCACCGAACGACAAGAGTTTAAAGTTTCTGTAAAGCACATTATCCTCTAAAAACACAAAAATCAGATATACTTTTGCGTAAACTTGATATAATTCTCTTACTTAACACCAGATTTTTTTTCTTTCTTGCTCTGTTTCTCTTCAGACTTTTTGGGACTGATTCTTGGTACGATATCGGAGAACGGGTTACATAATATTTCTGTTTTGAGAATTTTTGGAGGATAATGAGGCCTGTCGTTCTATGGGAAAGAGGAAAAAGTAGTATTAATAACAATTACAAAGCTATAGTATTGTGATACTAAAGTTCTAACGATATGCTGTAAAATTTACTTGATCGACGAGTCCTTCTTCCAGCTTCAACATATTGTATATAGTTTCTCCGGCAACTTTTCCAAAAATAGTATGTTTATTTTGCAGCTCTGGAGTAGCTCCAAGAGTAAAAAAGAACTGAGAGCCATTATCGTCCTTGCCAGCATTCGCCATTGCCAACAGGCCACGTCGGCAAAATCTTAATCTGGTATGAAATTCATCCTGTAATGAACGTATCATTATCAGCCTTGATTCTCTCAAAGTCTTATTCTTCGCAATTATAATTTGTTTTACCTACTTTGAATGGTTCGCCATATATACTTTCGCCCCCTTCGCCCGTACCAGTCGGGTCACCGCCCTGCGCTATGAACCCTTTTATAATCCTATGGAAAATTGTGTTATCGTAATATCCTTCCATGCACAATTGAATAAAATTCCTGCACGCCTTTGGCGCCTCTTTCGTCCATAATTCAAGATCGAAGTCTCCTACCGTCGTCTTCATTATTACCTGTTAAACGAATAATCATCATCCATATTAAACGATCATTAATAACTGAGTACAAAAGATATATATGTAAATACACGCATGAAAATCTGACAATAATTCCAATCAATTTAAGAAAATATAAATCAATTAAAAAAATATATCTATTATTCTTGAGAAACATTAGAAAGTATAATTAAAAGTTTGATTAAGAAATAATTAATGTGGAAAAGTTGTATTTCGTTGACACAGTTAAAGGACGAAATAGGTTATAAACAGGAAGGGAAGTTTCTGTCATAGTATTAAGCATCTTTAAATTATACTCACTTTTCCCGTTGTGGGTGGTTCTTGTATATAAATGTTACTCATCTTTTCCAAGTATGAATAGACTAATTAAGAGACAATGTTTACACTTTGGTGCACTTTAAGTAATTGATGTTTGTACATGCGCAGATGATGCCCCAAGCGAATATTGGCCCCTTAAGAGTCTGCAACACACATTCTCGAACAATCAATATGTAGCACACCTTTATCATGTAAATTCAAATAATAAGTGTACAAGTACACTCGAATAAGTTTTAAAAATATTTTCTCGATATAGAAACACTCAAGTGTTGTAGTGATATTATAAAGACCACTGTTACATCAATTTCTAATTCAGCACTTTTATTAGAATATTGATAAAACTTTAGTAGCCACGGTGTCTTATTCGAGAACCGATATTGTGTTGCAAGTGTTAACAAATATACCGATTGCTTCAATATCCAGCTTTATTTAAATATGTTAAATCAACAGTCAAATAGTGTCAACGCGATACCTAGAAATAAAATTGTTTTATGGAGTGAGAATAATTGTCGAAAGTGCGAGTCTGCGTATAATCTAATGAGAATGTGTTTGGCGAAAGTGAAAGTAGAAGATTTTCCAACCGAATGGGATGAAAATATTCGAAACTTGCTTCCAAGAGATGATCGTATTAAACATAAGAAAAGTATAAATTTAATGTTGAAGGAAGTTGAAGATAATTATAAAGAAGAGATGAAGAGCTTTACAGCAAATATTGTTTTCGCTTCTTCGGTAGAGAAGCAGGATTCTATTGGAGAAAAAAAGGAATCCTGGTTCAACATAGGACCTGAAATTCAACGAAATGATGGACGAACTAATCGTGACGTATTTTTAACTAGACGAAGTTCCTTTAGGAAGAAATACTTTTTGTATCTCGATGCAGTTAAGGCGATAATGACTTTGGCAGAACTTAAGCTTCCAAGAGTGATTTGCAACTTTGAACGATATCATCAACTTGGTATGTTAAAACAAAAGGATCTTGAAACCATGATCTTCAACGACATCAGAAAAGGTTCATTAGCGGTAAGCAGTCGATTTTACGTTGAAGCTTCCAAAGCAATCGCGCGAACAAGAATCTTAAAGAAACAAACATCGAAGCGTTTTTCCAATGCTATGAAATGCATTACAAACGTTTTTGTGCAACAAGTTACCAATGTAATGATTCGTTCGATCGATCATATAATCGATACAATGGAAAAAGGTCAATTTTGTCCGCGACTACAATTGCAGCTTTTATTCGAAGATCGTCGATTGTACATAATTCCTAGTGTAGAAGAAATTTCTTCCATGTATCATAGCTTGATTGACAGTATTACAGAGATTGCTCAAGATTTGATACCTTTCGAGGAGTGGTTAGATGTGAAAGCCACAGAAAAATACATTAAGATAAATCTTCCTAAGTGGTACATCGAAGAATCTCACGAAAAATTACAAATTATTTTGAATAAACTTCTCGAACCGATAAAAAACGATTTCGAAGACATAAGCCAAGAGTTCCAACCCATTTGTGACACTGGTAGACAAATGCGAATTCTCTCTCTATCTTCCGACAACACACGCTTCGACTTATGCTTGCAACATTTGCATTTGTACAATTCGTACTTGACAAAAGCTGGATCACTGGTCGCAAACAGATATTACAATATTGGAAAACTCGAACAGAGTGAAGCGAAGAGATGCTTAAAGGAACGAGCAGTTAGTGTTACGAATACATTCACATCACAACTGATAATGTATCACCAAGAGTATAATAAAAAAATTTGTGAAGAATTTGAAGAATTAAAAGAAAGAGCATTGAACGTGCCACACGATGCAAGATCGTTAATAAAATTAACGGAATATGTTTCGAAAGCTTCGAGAACTTTGGTAAAAGAGTTAGAAAGTAAAATAAAGGAATCTATACGTATGTTAAGTGCTTTATTAGATATCACTGTTTTAACGGAAGATCATATTAATCTGAACCGAGAAACTATTAATTGGTTATCGAACATCGAGCCTGTGTTTGCTCAGAACAATACATTATCCGAAGCAATGAAAAGCGAATTGGAAGATGATATGCAGAGGACAATAAATATTCTCGGTTCAATGGTAGACGAAATCGTACCTCAGCTAAGTATCTTGGACGATATGAATGATATAAAAAGAGTGAAGGAGTATGTCGAGTATTATAAGACTTTTTTGAAGCAAGTAAATCGAATGGACCACGAGATGCAAACGATAAACGAGGAAGAAAGATTATTCAGATTTCCTGAAACTGAATTTCCAAAAGTGATGGAATTGAAAGAAATAATTATGCCGTTTTATTCGCTGATTCATACGATCTATCAGTGGCAGAGAGACAATGCAGTCTGGTTGGACGGTCCATTCGAGTGGCTCGATGCTTCTATCATCGAAAAAAAGACTTTGCAATACTTGAACGAAATCACTGAAATGAGCAAAACGTTTAAATCTCGCATTAAGATGGACGTAACATCTAACAAATGTTTCAAATTTTCTGGAATCGCGGATGATCCTGATCCAATGCAGCAACCTACTCCATTGAAATTATGTTGGCAAGTGATTAACGATATTAATGAATTCAAGACTTATCTTCCACTCGCAACTTGCATGTGTAATCCAGCTTTGCAAGAGAGACACTGGAAAGAAATGTCTGCTATATGTAACTTTGATCTCACTCCAAACGCTGGAACGACTTTAAGAAAAATCATCGAATTTGATTTGATGAACGATATTGAGAAATACGAGGCTATTAGCATAAGTGCCAATAGAGAATTGACATTGCAACAAGAATTGTCGCAAATGGCGAACGAATGGGAAGAAATTTCTTTCGCGACAATCGAGGAGGAAGAGTCTGGTGCAAGAAATCTCGAGAATTTAAGTGAAATCGAAATACTACTCGCGGAACATCTAGTGAAAATTGAAGAAATGAGAGCTTCGAATTTCGTAAAACCGATCGAGCCAGAGGTAACTACATTTCTGCATTCGCTTTTGCGGATGCGGGAAGTCATTGATTATTGGGAATCCATTCAAACGCGACAGCTCTCGTTCGATTCGATTTTCTCGTATTTCGCGATAGAAATTGCATTACCCGAAGAGAGATCAGTATATTTGGAGGTACAGAAGGATTTGGTGAAATTCCATGACAGAATATCGAACGCACCGTACTTTCAATACTTCAACGACCCTGCCAATTTGGAATCCTTAAGAGCAGCGAGTGAGAGTCTCGAATACGTGGACAAAGGAGTGAAAAACTATATGCAATCGAAACGAATAAGTTTCCCAAGATTTTTCTTCCTCACGGATAAAGAAATTCAAAGAATTTTATTTGAAAGTAACGAGATGAAGGAATTGCATGTTTTCTTAAAAAAATGCTTTAGTGGTCTGGAAGAACTACGGATTAGTAAACGTAGAGAAATTATCTCTATTTTCGGAAGCTACGGAGAAGAGCTGCGACTATCGAGAATTATTCCCATTGAAGGTATTATTAATCAAGAGGAACAATGGTTACTGGAACTAGAGAGAGAAATAATTCACGTAGTTCTGAGAAATATTCTTCAATGCTACGATTCAATGAGAGAAACATCTATACTCAACACTATCGCAAACTTCCCAAGTACAGCAGTTATATGCGCTCAACAAATTTCTTGGACTTTGGAAATTCATGACTGTTTTGCGAGAGATAATTCTACTTCGTTTCAATTATTATATACGAAGTACAATTCTTACTTAACGTTGTTAACGGGGCAGATTCGAAATCCAGCACCGCCTCGTCGACGGATTTTAATCTCTTCTTTGATTGTCGTAGTCCTTCGGCAACAGGAAATTACAAAGCTGTTGATTAATCGCAAGGTTTCCAAATCCACGGATTTCGACTGGGTCGCTCAGTTACGATACTACGTAGAGAATACGAGTGTTCAAGTGTCAATGTTCAATGCATCGATTCAATTCGGATGTGAATATAGTTATCATGAGCAATGTATAGTGAACACAGCTTTAACGGATAGATGTTTCCACAGTTTAATGCAAGCATACAAGTATCATTTATATGGTGCAGTGACTGGACCAACAGCAACAGGAAAAAATGAAACTATTAGGAGTTTAGTAAAAGTTCTTGGTGTACAATTTTATAGCTTCAATTGTCATGAAACTGTAACGTATCCTTTTATAATCCAACTATTAAAAGGGTTTATATCGTGTGGACCGTGGATTTGTCTAGAGAATCTTCATAATTTAAAAACCGAAGTACTTTCCGCCATCGCTGAGAACTTTGTTCAAATCACTCAAGCTGTTTCAGCAAATCTGAATACAATCTTTTTCGAAGAATCTTTGTTAACTTTGAATCCTACTGGTCATATTTGTACAATCATGAATCTTGGGCAGAATGGATATTCGAATTTACCAGATAATTTAAGAGTTCTCTTCCGAACGATATCTATGACAATTCCTGATATCAAGAAAATTGTAGAAATCGAATTATTTTCCGCTGGATTTAAGAATTCAGCAGAATTAGCAGTAAAATTAGTAACAATTCGTGAACTATTGTACAAGCAATTATTTTGTGAAACTCGTAACAATTATCATACATATTCTATACAGACGATTATTAAAACTGCAATATGTTTGAAACAGAATTTTCCTGATGAAAATGAGCATATGTTACTTCTACGATCTATCATCGACACAACTATCTCAAAATTATCCACTACAGATGTGTTAACTTTTCGAACTATAGTACACGACATGTTTCCAAATGTCGAATTACTTCCGCCTAATTATTCAGAACTTTTAGAAGGTTTAAGTAAAATATGCAAAGATCGCTGCATCGAGATGCACGATACGTTAAAATTGAAAATTATCCAAGTTTTTGAAATGTTGTACATTCGCCAGGCTTTGATACTCGTAGGTGAATCTTACACAGGAAAATCCACGATACTTTCGATGCTAGCTGAACTCATTCCTACTTTGCATAATTCAGAGGACGAACTTGATATTCCTATTCAAATGGAAATTATAAATCCTGAGGTAGCAACCTCCGCTCAATTATACGGCCACTTTAACAAAAACTCTGGTATCTGGATCGATGGTATATTTCCAAAAACACTGCGTTGTTTTACCAACAAATATTTAACGAGTCAAAAGTGGATCGTTTTTGACGGAGTTTTACGAGATTCATGGATGGAAGCATTGTACACAGTTCTCGATGTGAACAAAACCTTTTACTTATCGTCTGGAGAGAAAATTGATATACCAGATAACTTATCGCTAATTTTCGAAACTGCGAATTTGTTTGAAGCATCCCCTGCTACGTTGTCACGCTGTGGAATTGTCTATATCGAATCGATATCTATTGATTGGCGACCATACGTTTCAACACGCATTTTACAGCACAATTTCTACCCTGATTCGAACGAATCAGTCTATGCTTTATTCGATTGGGCGATCGATCCGTGTTTAAAGTTTCTCGAGAATAATTGCAAGCTAATTTGTGCTACGGGAAAATTGCATATTGTCGTGTCGACTTTGAATTTATTCGAGATGTATTTGAAAGATGCTTTGGATGAAAGTACTGATGAGAAAAGCAAAGGAAGTCATTTTCTTGTTTGGGCACAAGTTGCTCTTATTCAGTCTATTTCTTGGGGATTCGGTGGAAACCTCGATAATGAGTCTAATACGAAGTTTAACACATTTTGCATGACACTTTGGAGCGGTAAGAATAATACTTTCCCAAAACCAGCGGTAGTTAAACACTTTGATGTAACGCTTCCCACGGATGGATCGATACAAGACAATTTCTATATTTTCAAAGGCGTCGGAAATTGGAAGAACTGGAATGATTTATTGAAAAGCGAGAAATCAGTGGATATTCCAGAATTTAATCGCGTATTTGTGCCAACTACGATTTCTTTAAAATATACTAATTTACTTCTAAAACACGTGAAACATCGCGTACCTTTCATTATTCTCGGAGAAAAGTCCTGCGGGAAAACAATAATTGTTCATGACGCGTTAAAGAATAAATTATCACAAGAGAATTATATGTGCAATATTCTTAATCTCGTTGCTTCCAACACGCTCGAGAAAATGCAGCGATTCTTACTGTCGAGGCTTTATAAAAAACAGAGAAGACAGTATGGTCCTCCGAAGGATTTATTCTGCATTACTTTCATAGATGATCTAAACATGGAATATGAGAATTCTATTTCGCAAATTAATCATGTACTCAGCCTTCTAAGGCAATACATGAATCAGGGTCATCTATACGACCTTAATGAACCGGAAAAAATCATCATTCGTGATGTCATGTTCTCTCTTGCGATTACAGTGCACGGTAAATGCGAGATAGATCCAAGATTTTTACGACACTATAACGTATGTACAATATACACGTCAACGAGTGACGCGATATTTCGAGTATTCTCGAATACATTACTCAGTAATTTAAAAAGAAATCTCTTCGCAGCAGATGTGTTAAGCAGCGTAATGAGTATAACTAATGCTACGATTGATGTGTATAATGCGATAATTGAGACTCTACGACCGATACCTTCTAAGTTTCAATATTCCTTCAATATCAGAGACGTATCTCGAGTTATTACTGGTTGCAGTTTGCTCCAAAAGGAATCAGTGGAAACAAAGCTCACGTTTATTCGACTGTGGGTCCACGAAACCTGGCGAGTCTTTAGCGATAGAATATTGGATACGACTGATAAATCTTGGTTGTTTGAGAAAATTAGATCAACCGCGAAATCTAACTTCAAAGATTCCTTCGAAACTGCTTTCGATTATTTGCCGAAATTTGAGAATAATCAGCTGACAGTGGAAAGTTTTAATTATCTCATGTTTGGGAACTTTATGGATACGGAAAGAAGCTTGAGCAGGAAATATGAGGAAGTGAACTCTATTGACACGTTGAAGAATAAACTTGTTTCTCAAATTGCCGAGTATAATAATAAAAATCACAGAGAAATTGATATTGTTCTAACGCGATACGCTTTGGAGAGTCTCGTAAAAGTCGCTCGAATTTTGGCTACACCAAGTGGTAATTTATTGATGATCGCTGGCCCAGCATCCGGTAGACGAACGATAACTACTCTAGCTGCATATACTCAACAGCAAAAATTATTCGAGCCCTCGGTATATGCGTATCGTGATAATTGCGAATGGAGAAATTGTTTGAAAGCTGCTTTAATCGAAAGTGGTGGTTACAAAAGAGATGCGACTCTCTTCTTACCGAACAAAGAGACAAACGATACTCATCTCCGCGAAATTAGTAGTTTATTAGCTACCGGTGAAATCCCGGAATTATTTTTAGCAGAAGATAGACAGAACATAATTGATCTCGTGCGATTGGACGCGCAAGGTGGGAACAGAAATGCAGAATTAAAAATTCGATCTGTAATGGATTATTTCTCAGAACGTTGCAAAAATAAATTGCATATAGTGATATGTTTTACTCCAACTAGCGATGCTTTTAAATCCTGCTTACAAGAACATCCTACTTTAATGAAATATTGCACCATAAATTGGCATGACGCGTGGCCGGAAACTGCGCTGGAAGAAATAGCTAGCGCGCACATGCAAGACTTAAAGATTCAAGAAGACTTAAAGCTAGCTACGGTGCAACTTTCCGTAAAGTTTTACGGTAGTACTCGAGACATCTGCGAGAAATATCATCGCGACACAGGGAGAATCACCCACGTAGCACCCTCAGCTTTCCTACACATGTTGAAGCTATATATCCGCTTAATGTCCACCAAGCAAGAGGAGATCGTATTAACCAGAAACAGGTATCTAGCGGGCTTAGAGAAATTGGAGCTTGCAGCTAAGCAAGTCGAGCAAATGAAAGCAACCCTTACGATTTTAAAACCGCAATTGGAGCAGTCTGCTCAGCAAACGGTGATAACTATGAAAGAAGTTGAGAATGAGAACGAATCCGTTGAAAAGGCTACTATTATAGTGAAGCAAGAAGAAGAAGTCGCGAATAAGAAAACGGAAATAGCTGCTACCTTAAGAACGGAATGCGAAGCTGAATTAGCAGTAGCAATACCAATACTCGAAGATGCAGTAGCTGCATTGAATACTTTGAAACCTACTGATATTACTTTAGTAAAAGCTATGAAAAATCCACCGGATACAGTGAAACTAGTAATGGCAGCAGTTTGCGTGATGCTTGAAGTTTCAGCTGATAAAAGTGTCGATGCTGTCACTGGAAAGAAACACACGGATTATTGGAGTCCCAGTAAACGTATCCTCGGAGATATGAATTTCCTTCAGAATTTAAAGGAATATGACAAAGATAATATTCCCACTTCCGTTATGCAAACGATCAAAAAGACTTATATGACCGATAATAGCTTTATGCCACATATCGTTGCCAAAGCATCTAGCGCAGCCGAGGGTCTTTGCAAATGGGTGCGAGCAATCGTCTCTTACGACGATATTGCAAAGGTGGTTGCTCCGAAAAAAGAGAAATTAAATGCCGCTCAAAGAGAATGCGACGAAGCGGAAGCCTTTCTCAATGAAAAGCGACGAACTCTTGCTGCGTTGAATGCGAAGCTCGCTATATTGAATAACAGTCTTCAAGAAACGTTGCAAAGAAAATTAAAGTTGGAGTTAGAAGTTGAAAATTGTACCAGTAAGCTAAAGACTGCGGAGAATTTGATCGCGAGTCTTGGTGGAGAGAAAAGTAGATGGATGCAATCTGCCGATAGTTTGAAAGAGAATTATGATAATCTCATTGGTGATATGATTCTATCGAGTGCTATGGTAACATATATGTCACCGTATAGTATCACAGTCCGAGATGAAGTCTTGAAACTCTGGCATAGTTATTTAAACGAATTATGTGTCCCATCGACAAAGGAATACGACTTTATAAAGATTCTAGGATCCGAAAGTAAAATTAACCAATGGTATTTTTGCGGCTTAGCAAAAAATAGATTCTCAACGCAGAATGCAATAATTATGGATCATTCGAACTTTTGGTGTCTTTTTATTGACTCGCAAACGCAGGCTAATGAATGGATCAAAATGATAGAGAGGAAAAATGATCTTGAAGTTGTTAAAGTTAGCGATCTTGATTATATGACGGTTATTGAGAAATCTGTTGAATTTGGTAAACCTGTATTGATTGAAAATATTGGAGAGACATTGGAAGTATTACTGGATCCTTTACTTTTGAAGGAAGTTTATCGAGATAATGGAATTATGTATCTAAATACTGGGAAAAAGAATATAAAGTATTCGAATAATTTTCGTATCTACATCACGACGAGACTCGAGAATCCACATTATTCTTGCGAAGTTTTTAGTAAAGTTACGGTAGTAGACTTTTCTATTCCGAATAAAGCTCTGAGGAATCGTCTTCTGGACATCGTTATTTCGAAGGAGAAACCTGAACTACAGGAAACGTTTGAGAATCTCCTTGTACAAGACGCCAGGAATAAAAAAATATTACGACAGCAGGAAGAGAATATCTTAAGTACCCTTTCGTCGACCACGACAAACATCTTAGAAGATGAAAATGCAATTCAAACTTTAGACGCCTCGAAAAATCTCTCTCTGGAAGTAATTAAGAAACAAGAAGCAATTAAGCTAATGGCTGAGGAGATAAATGAATTTCGCGATTCTTATATACAGTTTGCAAAATATTCCGCGGGTCTATTTAGCACTCTGAGTGCTTTGTGCCGATTAAATCATATGTATCGATTTTCGTTTTCCTGGTTTATACAATTATACAGTCGCTCAATCGACACTTCGAATCGCAGCAGCGTCTTCGAAAAACGCTTAGAATTCTTAAAAACTTCTTTTATCCAAAATCTTCATTTAAGCGTCTCGAGATCCTTATCCGAACGACACAAAATTCTCTACTCCTTTTTATTGTGCTCGAAAATTCTGTTGGACGTCGGTGACGCAACGGAAGATGAAATAAGATTTCTATTGTCATCGGATTTCGATGGAACCATTGCTGATTTGGAATCTCCGAAAGATTGGCTTCCGCTCGATACGTGGATCAAAATCAAGCGACTCAGTGATACTTTTAGTATCTTTCGCGAACTTGCAGATGAATTTATAGATGAAAATAGCAAGTGGGAAAATTGTTACAATTTGGAACGTTTACAGGATAACTGGATACCTGAACCTTGGTTAACAAAATTATCCTTGTTCCAAAATCTTATTCTCGTGAAGACACTAAGACCTGACAAAGTTTTCCTCCGGATATTGAAACTCATAGATAATACAATAGGAAGTATACCAAACTATCCTCCACAACACAAATTATCCCAATCGTATTCGGAATCAAATTGCTTCACGCCACTTATATTCATTCTGCCGAGTTCCTTTTGCCCATTATCACTACTTTCGGCCTTTGCCATTACCAAAGGATTCTCGTCGAAGTTTACGTCAGTGTCAATGAGCGAGGGTCAAGAAGAAAAGGCCGAGATGTTGATAAAAAATGGAAAAAGCAAGGGTGGTTGGATATTTTTGCATAATTGTCATTTAGTTCCACGATGGATGGTGCAATTGGAAAAAATTTGCGAGAATTCCGATAATAAGAAAGTTGCTTTAGATTTTCGTCTCTGGATATCTACTTATGCTTTCAATGAGTTTCCGATAAGTATCTTGCAGAACAGTATCAAAATTGCTCACGATTGTCCTTTAAATTTTAAAGAACACTTGCTGGACATTTACCAATCGGAACCTGTAGCGAAAAAAGAGTTTTTCGAAGGATGCCCAGGAAAAGACAAAGTCTTTTCAAAATTACTGTTTGGACTTTGCTTTTTTCATATCATCGTTACCGAAAGACGCTATTTTGGAATTCAAGGATGGAATGCGAGTTACAATTTTAATTATTCCGATCTCCACATTTCTCTTATGCAACTACGAGATATTGTTAATGAAAATGAAAGTGTATCGTTAAATACCTTATTACACTTAATTGGCAACTGTAATTATGCTGGAAAAATGATAGACAATATTGACAGCGAATCGTTGAAAAGCTTATTCAAATATTATTGCAATTCTAGTGTCATTAAAGATTGTCAGTACACATTTTCCAGTGAATTCGAATCTCTGATACCTCAGCGTTGCGAATACTTACATGTACTTAAACATATTGAAAACATAACAATGAATCTATCGCCTGAAGTTTTTGGATCGAACGAAAACGGTGTCATTACCCGTGATACGAATATTACTATGGAATTCTTGTCTATTATATCCAACATGCACCAAATTCCACTTGCGTTAAATGCAAATGCTGTGTACGAAAAAGTTGCAAATATAGTTAACGATAGCATCGAGAAACTTCCTGATACAATTGAAATCGATGATAGAAGCAAATACAGTTTGAAAGAACCATTGAACAGAGTATTAATTTACGAAGTTGATACCGTAAATTATATTTTGCGAAGAATAAGCGATACTCTGAGAAAATTGAAATTTGCATTTGATGGTGAAATTGTGTTATCGGATAATTTGAGAATATTAGTGGAAGAACTTTATTGTTATAGAGTTCCAATAGAATGGAAACGTTTGCAGAATACTGTTACTTCGAATCAATTATCAGTTTACTTTGATAATTTAAGGATACGTATGCAATTTATTAAGAATTGGATGGAAATCGGGTGTCCGAAAGAATTTCCCTTTAATGTTATTTCCTCGCATCAACTTCTTTTATCTTCCCTCTTGCTCACGTATGCTAAAGAACGTAATGTTCCAATCGAAAAAGTTGAGTTTAAGTTTCGCGTCAGGACCGAGAATACAATTAGTATAAATAATTCTTATGCTATAAGTGGCCTGTATTTATGTGCTGGCCGCTGGGATACAACGAATAACCGATTAGAAAACAATCCTGTGAATGCGTTTTGGCAAAAAATGCCACCGATAGATATTGAATATTCTAATACCGATAAATCGATCAAAGGCAAATATTATAAATGTCCAATTTACGTTGCACCCGTTGATTATCATACGCTAAACGAAGAAGAATCTAGAAATAATTACATTATGAACATACCTCTAAATACAGACGTAAATCCAGCGCGCTGGATTAAATGCAAAACTTCATTATATTGTCACATCGAACAAATATAAATACGAGATACAGAATTTATCTCTTTCAAATGTTAAACTGATAGACCTATACTGATCATTGATCTCGAGTACACTTCGAACGTACTCCCCCGCGAAATGAACCTATTTCTCTAAAAAGTATGTGATTATAATCTGTAAACATATATATATATATATATTCTTTTACAAATACAATTAGTGACGTTATTTCGCAAATCAGGTGGATCTTAATTTCAATCCAACGCTACGAGAGATAAAAAATTAACTAGGAATTCGAAGTATAACGGATTAGGATGCGTAAGTTTCGCGAATCTCGAAAACTGTATACATCCGGTTCAGTTCCGCAAGAAGCACGAAGAATGACAGATATAAATTAAAGAGATTCGCGTGAAGCTACAACCACAAGTTATATGTACTAACGGGCATTGGGAAGAGGATCCTATTCATCAGAAGCAAAAATTAAGAGGGGAAATCGACGGCAGACGTGATTTCATAATTCATCGTGAGTGTCTTTAATATTTGCAGACAATGGCGAGCCACGAAGAGCTGGTTTCGCAATTTACCGATGTAACTGGTGTTGAACCCGAGAGAGCACAATTTTACCTTGAGTCATCCGCTTGGCAGCTCGAGGTGAGACAGCATATTTATTAGAAAAAGAATTGACATTTTTATTCGTGCTATTATTTACAATTAGCACAAATGCGATACACTTTTTTTGTCGGCGTTATTTCAGCACCAGTTTTATAACCTACTGCCGAACTTCGGCTGTAGGTTAACCTTGCATGACACAACTGATTGCAACGCACTAAATATTCGATTTATCACTTGTCAGACGAGTTGTTTAAAAGATTTATTTAAAAAGATGCTTTGACCTACTAAAAAACAAACTGTTGGGTTATAAGTGAAATTTTGTTGTTTTAATGTTACTGATGCTTTCGATCGAAGCAGATACAAAAATGAGAATTCTTTGTTTCTTGTTTCTCAACTTACGTCAAATAGTTTTTATGTATTTCGCAAATTTTAGGTTGCTATCGCTAGTTTCTATGAGAGCGACGAACTTTCCGGAGTACTGAACAACCTAGTAGAGCAATCGGTGGAAGAAGAAGAAGCGAAGGAAGTAGCACAGAAAGTTTTGCAGAGCTCGAAATCCGAAGATATGGATTCTAAAGCATCCAAGCCAAAGCCACCGCCGAAAAGATTTGCCACATTGAACGATATTCAACATAATGATAGTAGTTCGGACGAAGAAGAGGGCCAAGCGTTTTATGCTGGTGGTTCTAAATATAGTGGTCAACAAGTTTTAGGACCAGATAAGAAGAAAGATATTGCCAGCGATATGTTTAAATCCTGCAAAAACCAATCGATTGCCTTGGAGCAAAAACCGGGTGGTCATCAAAGACCAAATACGTTCGGCGGTACTGCGTACAAATTAGGACAGACTAATTCAGACACCGAAGGTAATAATTTATATCTTGAGTTGTTTGAAAAATGTTCCAAATGACTCGCACAAGTTTCAATATGTAACGTAGTCAGAAATGAAAACCCAAATTACTAAATACAATGTTTTCAGTGGTTTCTGCTACGTCCTCCGACGATCAGGCAAATCCTGCTATTATTACATTGAAACTGTGGAAAGATGGCTTCACCATAAACGATTCGGATCTACGGGAATACACTGACCCAGACAGTAGAGAATTTCTTGCGGCTATTAAACGTGGCGAAATTCCAGAGGAAATACGCCGGGATGTTCAAGGCACTGAAGTGAGGCTCAATATGGAATATCACCGTCATGAAACCTACGTACCACAAAAAGCCAAAGTCAAAGCTTTTACTGGAAAGGGACATATGTTGGGCAGGTGCGTTATTGTACAATATTACATAAAAATAGAATATAGAGTATCGAATATGAATTCCCCCTTAATTTACAAAATTATACATTCCGTATTGTCATGCTTTACGTAGCCCATCTCCAGCAACCGTTGGCATGACCGTACCTACGGATCCTGCTGACCAAGCTGCAAATGAAGCTCAGGCGAGAAAGGAATTGAATTTGGATGACTCGAAGCCTACCACGACATTACAAATTCGTCTTGCTGATGGGAGTAGCGTTAAAGCTCAATTTAACGTAACTCATACTGTCAGTGATGTCAGACGATATATTACCACGTATCCTTTTCTAACATGTATATATTATTCGAGAAAAAATTGATATCAATGATCAGTTAATGTGTAATCAGAATTTTCCTTAATTATGTAAATTCAGGATGAGACCTCAATATGCTATACGAGAATTCAGTCTGCTGACCATGTATCCAGCTAAAGAACTCCCAGAAGATAAATCGATCGAAGAAGCTGGTCTACAAAACACAGCGATAATGCAACGACTGAAATGAACTTTTCTAAATTCTTAGTTACAAAAAATGAAACTTATGTATATGAATCAATTAGCAATTATATACTTTTGGAGTAATCCAATGCAGTACCTTGAACGAAAAAATTTGTATAATTTAATATGAACACGCCTCGTCTCTTTTACTGATCAATGTTTAGGATTTAATTTATAATTACACGTAACATTAATTTCGCATACAAAATAGGAAATGTAAAAAATAATTAAATTTGTACACTTTTGGTATATATAATAACTATGATCAGTAGGATTCATGAAACGGTATGTGATTTTTGTAAAACTTAATAATAAAGTTATCTATCAGTTCACGATAGTTTCATTTGGAAAACACTTTTACGGCAAATTTCAAAGGCACCTATTTCAGTCGAGAAGTATAAAAAATTACATATTATATTACATTTATGTACAAATAAGAATATCGCACATTGTCAAATTTGCAATTTTTCTTCTGAAGTATCATGAAAATCATACTTCAGATTTAGGCTTATATTATAAATTTCGGACAGATATGATTTTCACATTTCACGATATAGTCACTCAGGAACCATACAAGATATTTTCATCGTTGATGAAAGTAACAAATAATTAGTCCTCTAACGAAAATACATTTTTTGCTAAGAACTTTTTAAAAATCGACGAACTCTGTATATCTTCCATAAATCGTAAAATTGAAGAATCTTGTACGCTTCCTTTCAAGCCTGTTTTTCCAACGCAATATTTATATCGATTTAAAACAACTAGTTCCTCTCCAAGATCATGTGTGATAATGTGAGATTTTGTCAAAATATTATGAGGAAGATAAATGTAAACAGGATAACTATTAATAATACTACGATCAAAATTTATTTTTCGAAATATTGTCAAACTTGAATTAGTATATTTTGTATCACTAGGTTGTTGCGTACAAAAAGTCAATGCTGTTAATTGATAACGATCAGCTTTTAGTCTGGACTTGTTAAAATCTACCATTAAATCCACAATGGAATGATGATACTTCATTACTATATATTCTTCCCACGAAAGTAGTGTTACGTACATTGCTTTATTGTACGTACGATATAAACAATCAACTTCAATTATCTTCCTCATTACGCTATAATCTATTCCATGAAAAGGAAAATTCCATGGTAATACGTTATAAGTAAATTTCCAATAAGGACTCTGAGTCATAGATACTTTCCTCATGTTACTGTTGAGCTTATTCGGCATACCATTATCGTACACAATAAAATTATTCATCCCTATCAAATCATGGAAATTGATAAAACTGATCATATCTAAGGGACTTGTGTCTCTCGTCGACGAAGGAACCACGCAGACAGCTGTATTGCTATAGTCTAAGTTTCGCGGTTGACTTTTAACTGCCAATACTGGCGCATCGTTAACATTTACAGTATATTTAGTAAGAAACGTTATTCCAATGGGTACTTTGTTCTTCGTATGCGTACAATGAAACTGGTAAGCCCCATAATTTAATTCTTGTTGAGTATTTAGAATAAATTCGGTGTTATTGATTAATACGTAATTCAAAGTGCCCAAAACTGGCTTTACGTCATTCTCAAAAAGCATAATACATTGCAAATCTTTAACCGCACTCGTAGAAGAAACACCAATAACTTCAACTTCATTATCGTAAATGCTGTACGCGGAATAAACATAGAGATTGTCGTCTATTCTCTGCCAGGAGGAGAACGGTTCCTCCCATTGCATATTAAATTTTGTGAACACCGAAGAATCATCAGTGCAATTCGTTACAATATCTTTTTGGTTCGGCCTTCCAAAATAATTGAAAACTTCCAGAACGTACCTTAGCTTATTGTATTCGTGTCTATAAAATAATAAACATATGACGCTGACCGCAGCGATTATTGCCAAAGCAGCTTGATAATACTTTCTCATGTTGTACCAGCGATGGATAAAAATATTTTCATTTGAACTACGCGGAGACTTCTCCAGTTTCAACAGTGGAGAATATTATTGACAGGTATTTCAAGCGACGAATGCTCCTGGAATATAAAATTTATAATAAATGGATTATTTTGTAAAACAAACATTTTAAGTATATTCTACAAATTAATCGTAAAACATGAGAAATTGTTTAATATACAATACATTATTGAGGTTTTTATTTTACCTATAACCATTTGTGGGCCACTCCCTGCTTGTAGCTTGTATGAATTATTGCAGCAAATAAGCGATCCACTTTACTATTTATATTACAAAGTTATATAATAAATGTGATATACATAAGAAATCGATGCTTTAACGTGATTTCTAATAACGTTACAGAACGTAATACGTCTGTTTATCATTGCTCCAACCTCACATTCGGAGAGCGACTGCTCGTTAAGGGGGTAGACACGCAGCGACAGCAGCGCCACTTCGAGACCGAAAAAGGGCTTTTTTCCCCGCGGTCCTATTTTCTTATATGACAAGATATTGAGCTCGGCAAGGGCTCATTGGAAAGCTAAAGGTTCAATCTACAGCTGTCTGGAAGTGGATTTTTGAAATTTTGTCGCTATTCGGAAATATTAGTGGCTAAAATAGGGAGAATTCGTGATTCTGAGTCGTGTATTTCAAGCCGATTTACGTCAATCTGAGACAAATTTTGAAAAATCTACTTCCAGACAGCTGTAGATTGAACCTTTAGCTTTCCAATGAGCCCTTGCCGAGCTCAATATCTTGTCATATAAGAAAATAGGACCGCGGGGAAAAAAGCACGCGGTAGACTACAGATTTTAGTCCTTTTGTAGACGAGTTACCCGAAGAACGTCATTAGTTCGGCTACATTTTATGAGGTGGAGCCTCGAGAGAACGGCCACTGTCGGTATTCGGCTGAGGGCCGAATGGTGCGGGGAAGCTTCACGGGGAGCGGGGAGCATCAGACCCTGCTTTCCTGGCTCAGGGGTATCTGGCCCGAATTAGCAGTGTCTCCGGTACTCGCGGCCCCGGGACTTCCGGCATCGCCCCCGCGGCCCCGGAACTTCCTTCATTGAACCTTCCTCTTTCAAATGAGCCCTGCCCCAGTCCGAAATACGCTTTATGAAAGAAAAAATCCTGTTCAATTAATTCTAAAACCTATTTTCGCATGATTGCGTCGGTAAATCTAGGGATTTTGTTGATAATAGTATGACCAGCGTACCCCCTTAAACATGCATCCGGTTTTGAATAACCGCGTACCTTGATATGTGACGCATGCGCGCGTCTTTAGCCCGTATGCACATTCCGTGGCTGAGCCGGGAGCTCAAGCCTGACATGTCTTGATTTGATTTGATTCTTTGATTTCTTCATTTTCTTATTTTACGTAACAATTGTGTACTATAATTATCGAACAGAAGTATTGAATTTTCTTAATAACAGAAGTGTGATGCTGAGTAGGTAAATGAATAAATTAGATCGACAGTATATGAAATCTCATCATTATTAATATAAAGAAATCTGTTTGTCATTTACACGATAGCGTATTGCTCATATAACAATTCGCGTACTTTGAAGTATTCTTCCGAAAGGCAACCTTCCAATATCACTTTTCCAGCTTCATGCTAAAAAATATCAAAATTCGATTTTGGAATTAATGTCACGTATTATTTTATAAACCAGTGGAAAATTGAGAATCGAATACTAACCCTTCGGACGGCAATAGTGTTGTTGCAACACCATAAAACTCCACCACTGAACTCCGAGGGAATGTTGCTCTTATTGAGAATTTGTTTAAAGTCAGAGAGCTTCAACTCGTTAATAAATGTCGTTTGATGACCTGGAACCTTTATAAGAAAAAAGAATTATAAAATTAGTATAATTTGTAAATAATTTCTAATATACTACCGTATATACTTGCCTCATTAAGTGGCAAAGGTTCCAAGGTCAATATTTTGTCATTTTTATCTATCGTGTCTTCCGGCTCAGAATCAGAAACCGCATCTCGGCAAATTTGATCACGAGCTGTTATCATTGCATCGATCCATGCAACTTCAGAGTCGCCTTTTCCCTTAGAGAAATTGAGCCCACTTACGAGAGCATCCGTCAAACGAACCTGATAAAAACAGTTTTTATTAAGATTCTTTTCAAGCGTATTAATTAAATATAATAATTAGACTCTGGATTATTATGCAAATATGTATTTTACTATTGATAGAAAATTGTATGGAGTTGAGTTGTTTTTAAAATGTGTTATCCACTTTTCTGAAATTCTAGCCAATTTACGTAAAAATCCAGAGTCTAATAATAATATAATCGAAATTGAATAATACTTGATAAATATGAGTCTCGGTTGTTGCATCAAGAGTTTCTCCTCTGCCAGGAATAAAAACGCGAGCTCCAGCTGCTTGTGCTTGTTGCGCAAGGACGTCTGTATCTTTTGGAGAACCTCTCACAAGGACAACCCTACGTGGTCGTAATTGAGCGAGAATCTTTTGCAATGATTCTCCGTCCGATCTACCTTCAAAATCTATATACGTAACGGATGCATTCACTGTCATTGTTCGAGTAACTTGTATACACTTTGTAGGTATATCAGTTGCCACTTCCGGATGATGCGCGGATTCTTCTTGTTTTAGCTCTAAATTGTCTTTACTGTCTTCTATCTCCGGCACAGTCTCAGCGATTTTATAATCTTCGGGTCTGCGATTGAATTAACATTAAAAATGAAGAACTAAAAAAGGAGACAATCTTCAGAATGCATATATGAAAAACTATAATTTACCGTATAATCTCCCCGTATTCATCCATTTTTATCTTCTCTTCTACAAACGGAAACATTGGATGCTGTTTCTTGTTTTGTTTAAAAAATCCAGGTTTACTTTCTTGTTTAACTAATAAATCGTGCTTTCCTCGGCCACCACCAACTTCGATCTCGTCTTCCGACTCGGAACTTACATCTGCTGTTTCCCTAATTGTATCAAGGATGTTTTTTATTGATTAAAATTGACTTCACATTAATCTATTAGATAATCTGTTCTTTTGCGAAACTCTTACATTTGTTCTTGTTTCATTTGCTCCTGTTTCAATTTCTCTCTCCTTTGATATTCTTCTAACTCTATTCCCTCTAATTTAATTCTTCTCTTTACGTCCAATGTTATATTCCTGTTACCACCTCGTTCTATCAACTCTCTCGTTAGCGTTCCCGGTGAAGTTCTGCTGGTTAATATAATACTGTTCTGCGGATTGGTACACCACTGAAGGAACAATTCCCTTGAAAACCCGCATTCCATATCTGGTGTACTAGCAAGCACAACCTAGGAAATTTACAAAAAATATTATATACGAAGCTAAAATTCATATAATATTTGAACCCTAAATTGAAGATAATTACTTTTGGACTTGGTACTTGATTCAACTCTGCCATACTGTGGCACAATTGTAAGTGTTTAAATTGAAACGGATTGTTTCTAGCTCCTTCGAAACTTCTCATTAACTTGTCGCTCATCCATTCGATTTGTGATTTTGCAAATTCAACAACATTGTAGCTAACGTTATTCAAAAGGGCTAATGAATATGCGAGTAGACCAGATTCTTTGTTCCGCCAAAGCTGATCCAACATATGTGCCAATTCTAATACACGTCCTGCTGTGTCTACGCTAACTAGAACATTGCCACCACCTCTTAGCGTCTGTAGTATGTTAGCTGAAAAGAAAATGACTGATTATTAATAAATTTTTCTAACAGTATTGATTAATATTCTAAACACTAGATTACGTACTCATTAACTTTTCGTCTCTGGTTCTTCTTCTAGCTTGCTGATAGGTAGCATTAAAAGCATCCGTTATAAGTAAGGATGGTCTTTGTAATCTCTCTAATTCGCATCCGTTTAAATGTCTCTCCTTTTTATGATTGAAATCAACAGCATATATTATATCTTCTTCTCCAATTTTCACAATTTTCCAAATGGTCCCACCGATCATGTGTCCTGCGGGTAAAGGTGTCAGGGTAACGCCATAGCCTTTCCCTTTCATCGATATACTCTGATTGTATTTCAATTGAACGATCTTATCGAATGCTGCATCCACGTCGTCAAGAGTAAACAAATCAAAATCCTCCATATTATGACGCGACTGTAACGAATCATTAAGTACACGTCACGATCGCTATAGTATTGTATGCAAAATAAAATTATATTCTTATCGAAATTATTATGCACCTGATACATATCGTACATGAACATTTGACCCATTTTGTAAACGGGAATCGTAGCATAAATTGGACAGTTCAATCCACATTTTCCTACTAGATATGGCAATGCACCTAAATGCAATGGATCTGGATATGACAGCAACACTGCGTCTATTTGATGTACGTGTCTAGAAAAAAACAAGGAATAAACTATAAGAAAATTCTCTTAATCGTAGGAATTGATCCTAGAATCTTAACGATGTACCGTTTTAGTTCTCTTATAAAATCCTGGTCAAAATTCTCATCCCAACCGCAATCGAGTAGTATCCTTAATTCGTCTACTTGTAATATGTAGCACGGAGGAGACTCATCCATTGCTCCGGACACAGCATGCAATTTTATAATAGACGTCATTTTTAATTTTAGCTATACTCTCTGTAACTATTTACAAGGTATACCTAAAATCAAATTAATGATAATACGTCAATTTGAGTGATAAGTTTAATAACACATTTTTATGTGTTAACTTAAGACTCCTGATTGGAATGTCTCTCTAACCTGTGGAAGAAGTAAACTTACTAAACAAGAATAAGTATCAAATATAAGCTTTTTTTAGATGATACAGCAACCGTGCGTATATCTCATATCTTCCTTATATCATTTCAAAGGAATATTTGAAGATATTCAAGACCAATTTTCGCAACGAAGAAAAATGATTCATTTTGAAAAGCTCCTCCTCCATCTGCTCCTAAGATACATATACAAAATCATACAAAATCAGCGCGGCATCTCAGCTCGGTCAACGACCGTTGTTCTCGAAATTTCGCTGCTACCACGGTATTTCGCGGTTAAAAGAATATCAACTGTGTCCAGCTGATTTTTTTCACGAACATTATTCATAGAAAATAAAATTCGAGCGAGCGCGAGACAGTTGAGCGATAGGAAATTGTAGGATTAAGCTTCAAGTTTTTATACAGTTCAAAATTTAGAATCAAGAATGCGCGATTATTGAAACGAATAAAACAAATTCGAAAAACATACGTTGATGATTCGTGCAACAAAAAACAAGAACAAAGGCTTGATATATATCGGTAAGTTTTTTGGAAACTTAGATATTCGTTATAGAAGGAACTTATATCTATCGTATCAGCTGCATCTGTGTTTCGAATAATAATTCATTCGAAAGAAAAAGCTACGATATTCCAGCTGGAATTGCTGCAACGGTAAAGTTCGAGTCTTGAACGATATTTCGCTTATATGTAAAGTCTCTTAAATTTCATAAGTAGAAGCTCGCGTTATAAGCATTATCTCTGTGAGATCAGATGGATTGTCTACGCTACGGATAATTATGGATCGAAATACTGCCGCCGACGACAAGGATGAGAGATGAGTATCACATACGGACACGAAGTTGTACCAGTGGCGCAAGATTACATGTAAATATCAGATCAGCTGATGAGTGACAACAGACGAACGGAACCCATTGTTCTCGTTCTTGGTTATGGCGACAAGCAGTTCTGACGGATCCTGTACAGCACCTGCAGATTTTCCACTTTCCTCCGAGCAGGAGGATGGTTCAAGTCGTTTAAGTGTTAATTTACTCAAGTGTCCTCTTTGCCATAACAGCCGTCGTATATTCTACTGTCGACAGTGTATTCAAAATGGTGATTTCATTCACTCAACTTCTGTTTACTCCGAAAGGTAAATTTCTATATGTTTCCTAATCGACGAAATTTTCATTTATTATCATTTTTCGAAATCTTCAGAATTTTCATCTTGTATATATATATCGGCGTTTATTTCGCGTATCGCTTTTCGGTAATCGTTGCCCTGTGTTATGTGCGTGCGTTATAAACGTAATTATTCATTACGTTGATTATCAGCTGCATTTGGATGTTGAAGCGTAAAAATTGCACGATGACATTGAAAATTAAAGTTTATGTCGCTCGAAAGGTTTTATTGTATAAGTATTGCATTTTGTTAGATTTGCCGATAAACAGTTGCGACTCTTACGGCTGAAAGCTGCGAGGGCACAATTGGAGGAAAAGTGTATGAGAGCTCTTGAGAGACACAAGCAACGAGATAAACTGGTATAACGGTTATTTTATATCATTTCAAGTAATGTACTTTAAAGAAAATGAAGAATTTTCTTGAATTGTATTTTTAAACACTTTGATACACTTTTTCAGATATGTGATATAAGTACGTGTAAAGAGAGAGTTAGGCTCTTGCAGTCTCTTGTGAATGAGACGAGACAAAGTATAACTAAAGGTTCGTGTGAATATTATTCGTAAAATATTTTATTTCGTACTAACGTTCTCGAGTCGAGAAATAAATAATTTCTTTTCACGTATTCAGGCAACGAACACCTGAATGTCCTAAAGGATATTAATTCTCAGTTGCAATTGAGATTGCCAAAGCACGAAGAACGAGTCGATAAATTACATCGCTTTGTCAGTGCGCTAAGGGCGCAACAAGAGAATCAGAAGGAAGCGGTGGAAAGAAAGAAACAACAGTTAAAGAAAGTAATTAGAACTGCTGCTAAACAATTGATTCAATACATTTTTCCATTGTCTCAAGTACAACCTAGCAGAAGGTAATATTATATTATTAGCTAGTAATGCGTGCTTTGATCCAAAGATTCGTAAATACTCATAAAAAATTGCATTTACAGTCTATGCAGCAGCGAAGAAGATTCCAGTTCGGATATTGTCACTTGTGCTTTGGCCGATGCATCCGGTACATCGTACGTCAGAGGAAAATGGGTTAACGATAGTGAAAATGCCATAGAAGTACAACATCGTATAGTCGCTCCTACTCTGCCAGGAACTGGAGATTATAGTGCTTACTCGCTCTGGGGTATTGATTATAACTTTACGTTATAAATATTTAAAGTAATAGCGTTCTTGAAAATGGAAACATTTTGCTTTCTTTTAGTCGCAGCGAATAAGGATGGAGTACCTGGTGCAAATAAGGAAAATGCAATGCATAATCCAGCGTACAATATCAGTGCTGCTTTAACTTATGCTACGCAGTTGGTGAATATTATTGCTTATTACGTTAATGTCAGACTCCCATATAAACTTGCTTACGGGTAAGTGTTTATTCTCATCGAGATACTACATCCTCTCATACTTTTTCTTTTACTAAATTATCCCCACTTTCAGAGAGTTTTGCGTAAACGAAATGTCTGAACAGAAATTTGCTAGAAAAGTAGCAAGATTAAATAGTAACGTATTACATTTGTGTTTCACGCAAAATACAAATACTACAGTGTTACATCCGATGCACACTTTACAGAACTTGATGCACTTGCTCAATACAGAAATTAGCGATCTCGGAAGGTAAATTTTCTACTATAAGAGAAAGAATTTTTATTTCCGAAATTCTAATTATTATCTACCAATAATTTATTGTTTTTCCAATTTTTTCTTAGAATCGGTCCAATGGAAGTTGATACACACGTTATAGCACAATTGCACAGTCAATTAGTTCCTGATTTGGAAAATAGTGATGATTCTGCTTCCGATGAAGAAGAAGACGCTTTTAACTGGGGATGGGAAGCTGTAAGTTAATTATTATCTGATATTGATGCAATATTGTTCCATGGAATCATCAGTGAAATTTATAGATAAAGATTACGTTGATTTGTCGTATAGGTGCCGAACGTTGCTTGTCCGGAAATGCAAGTTCCCATTCCTGGTGCAATGGCCAGTCAGCAATCGTCCAGTATGCAAGTTAATCAGAGTGTCGCTGGTGGCTTGGTTACAAGCGCAGCAGCAAGTATAGCTTCAATTTGGCGTGGTTGGACAACTAATAAGTAGAATGGTTCCATTGGACTGTTAAAGTCCATGTTTTACACAAGTTACAACTAAGTATTCCAAATGGACGTGCGTACCAAAAAAAAAAGACACAAATGCTCTAGAAAACCTGAATCACGCGTTTGTGAATGTTTACATACGTGATTTCTCGGTATGTTGGTAGAACATATATATATATATATCACGCAACCTGAACGTATTGAACGACAATGGTTGCTTAGCAATTGATAAAAGCACTTTGCAGGAAAAAAAATTCCATTAGATCTGACATCTAATTTAGTTTAAAATGAATTGCTGTATGTATTATATTTAATCGTTTATGTAACATAATCTTACAAAATTTTACGTTTGAATACACTTGAAATAAACTGATAGGTTGTTATTATTTGATTAAAATTTTCATGGGTGCATAAAAGTGAGTCTGCGACATTATGAAATGTCATGTCGGATTTTTAAGATTATCACAAAGTTTAACAACTGCCTAATTTTATGCTCATTTTCTCTTGTGTGATTAAATACATCATTATTATATGCAGGATATATATAGGTTTTGCTTCTTTCGTATTTGATTAACATTTTTATTTATGCTATAATACAATCCATCGGAAGATGAAATATTTTGGCAGAATATTGACCAAAACGCCATGAATTCGTTAGTTTTCTAAAGAGCCATTGCGGTTAAGGAAATTGAGAAAAAATTGTTACTTAAAACATCGTTCGATAAATATGATCTTTCTCGTCGTTATACGTTTCACGAGCATTTTAATATTTGAGAATGTACCATTTTGGTACCTTTTGAGGATGACATTATCCTTATTCGTTATAAGCATGATCGCATCAGTATCAAGTATATTTTCTATCGAATACCATACAAATTAAAAGTAAACTGTTAAAAACTTTCGTACTAGACAATTTAAGAATTATAATATAAGGTTGTGTATTGCGTTGTCTATTATTACTGTGTCGTGATGTTAAGTTACGAAGGAAGAAGCATAATATCAAAATGACTTTTATATTCGCTGTTGTTAATCATAAAAACAGTGATAAGATTATCCGTGAATAGAAAAGTTTTATTGTACTTTGCACCTTGAATACAATCGCTAATGAATCCTGATTTAAATTAATCTCACTGATATATATATATCGCTATCATTAATTTACTCATACTATCGATCATACTAATAGAATTGCTAGTGATTTTCGCAGTGAGACTCGAAATAAATTTAAAAACAGATTCTAAAATATCGTAGAACTTTTCCGACGATTTAACAGTTGACTATAGTGCAGAACAGTATTTCTAGATAAACACTTAAATTTCTGAATCTATAGATTATAATTGAAACTACTTTAGTATTAAATCTCAGAGCCAAATAACTTGCGTTCAAAGGACTAGCACAGACTTATAAAAGTGAAGACCTGACAATTGTGATTTTGTTCAGAATAACTCTTTTAAGTTTTCTTCGAATAATACATTACCTTTTGTTCGTGTCTCTCTCTTTCCCTCCTTTCTCTCTCTCTCTCTCTCTAGCGCCGAGTATTACATACCACTTAGTCTAATAATGAACGTAGATTACCTTCAATTAATAAGTAAGTTCAATACATGATATATCGCGTAAGAAAAATCTGTTGCGTGTGAAATTAGTCAAACGTATATATATATATGTGTATTGTCACCTTATGCCCTTATACACAATATAACTCAATGTAAATGAATGTTTTCGACGAATATTAAAAAAAAAATACATATAAATAAGTCTAAGTTTACGTAAAGTGAGCACAAAAAACATGTAAATAATAATTCAACGGATATATTGTAAAGTATGTAATCATTGTTGTTTATAGCTTGTAAACGATGAGATGTGCTACTGGACTTTCTTAATTTTCAGTCCATCGTACGATGTTAAAAACTGGTCCATAAAGATTGCATAATTTTACTTGGCACTTGCGTATAAGTGTATAAAATAAGAATAATTTTCTTTAGGATATAGGAACGATTACGAACTAATACGTCTGTAAATTAATGAGAGACACATGTGTGTGTGTGTGTGTGTGTGTGTGTGTGTGCACAGCGACATATGAACACGTGCATCTAAACAGATCAACAGCATAAACGTACAGTTTATATAATGCGTAAAAGTGACTATGTTTTATCTGAACAAAGTTTCATTGTGATATCTTGAATAAACTAGGATCTGTTTTTTTACCGGTGCTTATTACTTGCGTTATCGATAAATCGATAATGTATCACCTGTATACTAGGGTTTCTCATAAGAGTCGCAGCGCGAGTTCTTTGACTCGAGAGTTTTGCAATGTGGCATGATAAGGTGATTTTGCAATCAGGTGTATGCACGAAGCTAAACAGTATCACGTAAGAGCTCGCTAGAGGTGTTGGTATGTTGAGAAAGAGCAAAGCGAAGCAAATTTTGAATTTTTGAATCAATTTGAATTCTAAACCATTTCGAACATTCCGACACCTCTAGAATATAATTTATTCAATCGAACGAAAAGAAGAAGATGAAAGAACAGACAGAAAGAAATATACAAGAAATCTCAGATAAATATTTATTGAGTAGACTGAGTAGTAACATACAACATGAACTATATATATATCCAAAGTAAAAACCTATATAACGTACTGCTATAGAGAATTCGATCAAATTTTCATTTACTCATCAGTTTAAAACATCGAATGCTTTGTACATATTCCAGTTTATTTACGATTGACTCTACTAACACATCGTGCGAAGTAATTTTCCAGATTTGGCCAGGAGTTAATGAAGTACATCTGTGTGACCCGTGTGTAATTACATCATTCGGCAGAGTCCTGCCTTCTCCCGTGTATATATTTTCTTCGCTCTGGATTTTGGATTCTCACTGGTGGTATCTCATTTTCACGATTTTGGAGACCCAAATGTCCCAGTTTATTGTATACCACATATTATATTGTATACATATCGTCTACATTAACTGGTCTGTCCGTTCTGTAAGCATAGCATCCACACAGCTCTTTTAATGTTTACGCACACATACACGTTCCTAAGGGAGAAGATATAATATACGGTAACTAAATAGGAAGCGCTAAACTTCTGTATCCTCCAATTCTCTGTTTTTTTCAAACAGAGGTTTCGTATGAGGAACTTTTTCGTACTTTTCAATGATAAAGAAAATTTTGTATTCATAGTACGATACAGTTTTTTCCCTACGAATTTTCTATAAAAACGTAATATTAGTGTTGAAATACAAAGTGGTGCAGAATAGAGCTTGCAATTCGCTTGAACGAGATGCAAACGGAATAAGAGATATTATTTATTTTGGGATATTGTCGTGAAAGTTGATTGCTATATTGAAAAAGAAATGTGTAAAAATAGAATCCTGAAACATTATGAATTACAAAGATCGTACTTCGTATTGTATTACGCCGTATTGATGTATGTTACATACTTACACAATTTCTGTTTCGAGTATCGTTATTAGGCTGACAGTTATCTTGAAGCATTAAAAATGTCGGTATAAAATGTGATCATTGAGTTAATTCAAGTATTGCAAATGGAACAATAATTTTTTTTCCGCAGCTTTCGTTTCTATTTTTGCCCAATTTTTTGCTTCACGTCTTTACTCATTCTCGTAGCAATCTTTAGCCGCGAGCAATTTGATACGCATCGTTATAAACTTGACTCGTTCTCTCAATTAATAATTTATAATTACAATTGAAACGAGAGAAATACTCGCGAAAGTAATAAATAGACGAATATTTCCAAATTCGAATACACTACAAATTGTACAAAATGAATTGCGAGAGTTTAGTACCAATTTTGCTACCATCTTTTCTCTTATCAACAGCCAATTAATCGCTTCTGGGCTAACATAGTAAAATAAGATAAGGATCTTGCGATTCGAAGCAAAGTTATACCTTTACCGGGATAAATTCCTTAAACAAATACAGTTTCCTAAGCAGAGGCAGTAAAATACAATGAAATTCGAGTGTTACCAATTACACACAGTTCTTCCCATCAAATACGGCTTTAATTATGTATATTATATACAGTAACATAGATAAATAGTAGTATCGCGTAGAGAAATCTATGCAAGATAATAATATACATAGATTAGTTTCTTTAAACTTCTGTCAAATTCAGGAGACTAAAACTTTCAGTATAAAATAGGTACTCATCAAAGGACCTTAACTGATTTTTTGTTTTTGTTTTTTTGTTTTTTTCCTTCTATTTACATACATACAGTCATACATACGTACATACATACATACGTACATACATACTACATACATACATATATATCAATTATAGGTACTCGAGTTAGGTGCCGCGCTTGTTCTTGGCAAAACAAAAGGAATACTACAAGAACAATATATTGCGTCGTCGTGACGCTTCTTTCTCGCTTCTTTTTTATCACTATAAACATTTACCTGGCCTAGATTAATTTAATAGATACGACAGTTAAGGTCTGATGATCTACACTTAAGAGAAATCAGGATCTAATTATGTATAATATATACGGTATCAAGCACATGACATTCCGAAAAGGATCTGCATTTTTGTGATGGCGTAATGCGTTAAGTACACTGTAAAGATTGAGAAAGAGATAAAATTAGCGGAGAGAAAAAGAAGAAAATAAAAAGATTGAGGAAAGGGATTGTCTTTATTTACACACGCACGCACGCACGCACGCATTAACACATGCACACGCGCAAACCTACGCAGAGAGAAAGAGAGAGAGAGTAAGAGCGCGACGTGTATCATGTTCGAGAAGAAGAAAAGAAGAAAGCTCTGACTCGAGGGAAGATTTATCGCAGTCTCATAATTATCGAAGAAACAAGACTCCGGATGCAACTTCGGGATTTACAGAACGTCTGAGCAAATGTTCGAAAATCTTCACGTGTGAATTAATGTAGTAGAGTGTTAAAGGTTGCTTTTGGGATCAGAGGCCGTAGTCTGATCTTGAGCACTCGAATGCGAGGGAGTCGGAGATTCCTGCGACCCGACCTAAAGGAGAAGAAAGTCGTCACAAAGTTTGTCAACAAAAAAAAAAAGAATTTTAAATTCGAAAGATTTAAATTCGATTCTCGTAGAGTGGATCGAGAATTATTATAAACAAGTAGAGTTTCAAGTAATTTATCGTACATCGTGAAAAGGGACAATGTCACGGTAAAGCAAACAAAGGTAGCAGGAAGTAAAAAATCGTGCCCACAAAAGTCAATTGTGGTATACATATATGTATGTAGTTCGGGGGACACTCAAGAAACAAAAGGATCAACACGCATTCCTATATGTATATTAATGCATAATAACAAAATACTGCACTCGCAACAATATAGCAGAGAGAACAGTGGAAATTACTATGGAAACACATTGTACAGGCACATTCCATAAGATTCTTGAGAGACATCGAAGTAAAACCAGATAGAACTAATTCTAAACTCAACAATCTATATACAAAAATTATAAACGATGTCCCTCGAATTTTTTGGAGATTACTATTCTCCGCTAATCTAATTGTACTAAGGATCACATCTCTCAGAACCGAACCATCATGACCATCGTGAAAAAGACCTGACCCCCCAAGAAAAAAAAACTGCTCTTTCAAACTATCGTGGAAGAATAACACACGTCTCTTCGGTGTTTAACTCAAGATTTCATTCATGCAACTGTTTCCCGAGTGTTTAATCAGTTTTAGCGTTTTCTGTGGATGTCCATCTAGTAAGACGGGATATTGACGCAATATAATAGACAATTACTAGAGAGAATTAATATTCTTCCGGAATATCTACCATTTACAATTATACACTATATACATGTATATGTATATAGAATATGTTACACGTGATTTTAATGGTTTGTACAGAACTTTCATGTTTTCTGCTGATCACCGGCTCACATAGGACACCGCACAAGCGGGAAGAAGCTTCTTAATTACAGGGAAAAACAGCATTAGCCCACGCTGGAATTATACTCTGAATTTACTATCGTCACAATGTCATTGTTATAAGTAGAGCTAATATTATTAGTAGGAGCATCATTTTTCTACATTAACATAGGAATTATTAGTAGTTCGGGAATCTCAATTTCTGCCAATTAACGCGTTTCACTATTAAATTTAAAGTACACAGGTATTATTTCTTATTTCCCGAAAGAATTTACGCGATTCGAATCATATTTCATTGATATAAGTCGAAGAATCTCTGAATCAATAATATAATGTTTATTTAAATTTCTGTTGTCTATTAGTATGATTTTATAGAGTTATAAGGTAAATTCTCTTCGCAAGGATTTCGGTAACTTCCTATAGGCTGATTAATTTTCAATATTTCGTTATTGATTCTTCTCGATATATCCGAGGAAAAAAATGTTTCTCGTAAATTTCTACAAGTGAAAAGTTATATTCGATCTTCCGAGTACATCTAGACCTAATAAAAATTTTTAATAGTCAATGTAATTCTCTGCTATTAATCTTACGCGATCGTTGAGACTGTTAGTTTAATTAAGGAGGTGAATTTATCATTGGGGAATCGTTATTGACTTGACAATCGTTATTACTTTGAAAAACGATAATAGCTGATTAACTATTTTTTTGTTTTTTTGTTTTTTTGTTAATTTCAACACATTTCCATAACCAGAAACGGTGATATATCATACAATTTTGGTATGTATATATATATATGCTATATATCGTTTAGGTTTGAGGATGGCCTTGACACATAGTTTCTAGACATTGTTCAAACAGGGGTTCACAGATCACAAAACCACAATTACAAGAAGAAAAACTTTCTGGCGAAAAGCCTTTTACGATTTACCTGATATTCATCGTTTCTTTGATTGCGCGAGTTGACATTTGCGAGTCTTTTCAATGTCCTCAGAAGAGATATATCGACGTTCTGCTGGCGTAATAATATTTTCCGAACAATGTCTTTGTACGTGCATCGTTGCACTATTACCTATCGGTAATTCAATATCAATTCTGATTAGAACAGGACACACAGGTTTTTTAATTGATACTTCGTGAAACGTTGTTACTGAAAGAATGCTATTCGTACGTTGTCATATATTACCGTACGTATCACAGAAGATGGTAATGGAAATGAATTCGTTTACTATGAACTTCAATCTTTTTTCCCAAGTTTGATGAGAGAGATTTATTATTGAAATAAATGTATTTCGAAATTCTGGACACTACGTTCACCCAAAATACAGCATTATTATCTTAAGAAACTAAAATCAAGGCCTCCTACCTATGGTTCTAACTGCTTGAATTTAAACATTATGTACTTGGATAAGATATTGGTACACAGTTTCTTCGGACACAACTCATTTTTTTCTTTTTTTTTTTTTCCTTTATATGTATATACACAGTATCGATATTTCTAAGTCTAATTGATCAGTTTTTCTACTCTTCGTGTGTTTTATGCGAGAAAATTAGAAGAATTCATTTAAAAAGCATAGATAGACAGCCACACGAATATCCGAAGCTGATTACAAAAGGAAGAGCATGAAAAACTGACCGAAGAAGTAAATGTTCTGAGCGCAAATTCCCTAGAACTACAAAAATATATAATTATATATAGTAATATTATGCTTCTTTTTTCAACATGGCAAGAGGAGATGCATCAGAAATATTCTACAAAGTTTTCGCTTGTCGAACTGAACGAAACTTTAAAACACATGAATGACAGATGCTAAAAAGAACTAGACAGTAACAATTGTTTAAAATAAATGCAGCTGTAGCAGGATCGAATGAGCATCCCGCGAGAATAATAGTGTTATGCAATTCTAATTGGTCTCCTCGTTATCTAACTCTTTTTTTCATTCTATACACATTTTTATCATTATCTCTCGTTTACACTTCGTACAATATTTCTAATTCCCTCTGCGTATAATAACTGCAATATAAACATTTTTTTTTTTGTTCTTTTATTCCTTGGATGAAGAGGAATTTATAAAATCCAACAATAGATTGTGACAATGATTAAAATTCACCGATACCATTGCAAAAATTGGGACCAGTTGTAGAATGTATGTTTTAGTTGGCAATTACCACGGGACATATGTATAATATTGTATATATGTATATATATGAGACATGCGAAACAGTATCTTTTGAACGTTCTAAATTTTTTTTACAAGACATTTGTGTCGAACAATTGTCAGTACCAACACTTTTTACATGACAATACTCCATCGAAAAATAATTAGAAAGGACAGACCCGCCGTTAATAAATTTTGGTCTTTTGTTTTTTTTTATCACCCAAATACACGAAGAAAAGAAATCTTATCATAGTAATGAGTAAGTGGTGTTAAGTAAAGGTGATTTTTTCTTTTAACACGCTGCATTTAAGTTTCTGCCATATCGGACGTGCTAACTACGACAGTAAAATGCATTTGCCGCGAGATTTTAACCGCGAGAAACTATAGTGTTTTTTTTTTCTCAGCGAAGACAACTGTTTTTGAAAATCAAATTAACATCTGCTACCATTATGACACTATAATATATCATCTACAGCAGTTATCTCCGACAAAATCAACTTATACAGTTTCGCATCAGCGAATTTGTATGTGCAATATTTAATGGATTTAAGTATTATTTTTTTTTTCCCTTAAACTCTAATTTTACTTTGCAGCCAACAATTATCTACTTATTCACTGCCACGAATTTTGCGGTTTCGCACACTTTTTTTTCGCGCAGCGAATTCTTTAATTAACTTCAATTGCGTCTCATCTCAAATTCTAGTATTACCAGTGTACTTTGCTTTTAATTTGAAAAATGACTTTGTTACAACCGGGGGGTTACCAGTAAAATAAGGGTTTTTCTGGATTGAATATCTGCGTCGTTACCTGATTATGGTTCGTGTCTAATGATTACAGTTGTACATTTGATGCAATTTAGAAAAAAAGGTCAAGGGTTAGTTACATGAAAGGGAAATCGTATCCAAGACTTACACTACTCGCGTTGCTGGAACCAAATTTCTCATACACTTTTCGAATGAAGGGTTTCCTAGAACAGAAAGAAAACAGATTTTTCTTTTTTTTTTTTGTATATTCGATAATATTCAAATGTACCTAGTCAAACATGCCACGCGTGATCAATCATATTTTTTTTTTTTTACAACATTAGATTCCAATGAGCGGAAATGAAATTTACTGGATTAATGCCAAAATAATAATCGTTTGACCATGACTATATATAATGTCAAGGTTGACTTAGCTTACTACAATTTTATTCGTCAAATATCCGGATCCAACGGCAATTGGATACGAAACAAGAATTAAGAGACTTATGTAAACACTCACTTTGCAGAAAGACCACCACCGGGAGGCAGATTCGGGAACTCTATGTCGTCAAGCAAATAGTATAGCCTCAAAATATCTAGATATGACTCTTTATGCTCGTGATCGGCGATGATGTCTATAAAAGCAAGAGGTAAGAATTAGTATACAATATTCCATCAAATCATAAACCAACTTGTATATATTCGAATACAGTAAGGTAAACACATCGGGTGATATATATATACTGCGAGCAAAAAAAAAAAACTTCTCTCATCAATATAGTGCAATATGATTATTCTAATATAAGGTATATGTGCTAATATTCACACGTTACATTAAGAAGTGCTACCTGATTAAATTTCAGTTCAGTATTCGGCAGGTCAAGGATAATAAAATCATGAGATATCCTATTCGTTTCTTTACATCGACTAAGTATTGTATATATAGACATGTATATATATATAATTTGTATAAATATGTAAAATGAAAAATATATATATATATATATTATGTACATGCAGTATTGTTTCACAATACTTTACAACTGTACATTCATGGCTGAAACAAGGATAAACATAGAATAGAATGGCACTACATGTCCATGCATCTACTTAGGACTGGAATAGTTGGATTTATAGTACATTTCTTATGGACACTCTTGGAAGTACACTCCGGTCATAAGTAGATACATTTTTGCATATTTTTTTTCCTTTCTCTCTCTCTCTCTCCCTCTCTCTTTTATCGAATCGCACATTATTCCGAGCTTCTCTCTATGTCTTGTCCACCTCTGGAATTGCACCTTCATGTCTGATAGTTTTCTAATTATGTATCGTGATCTGTTGCAATGTTCCTCCATAAGAAATGCATCATTGAAGAAAAATAATATTTGTGTAATAATAATAAAAAACGGAAAAAAAAAGAGAGATATTTCTATGATTCCGTAACGAAAGTTTTCACCTACCTGTCGATATCGTTTTAAGATGTGTTTCAAAAGAGGAACAAACAACTTTTAAATCGTCAACTTATCTCTTAGTCATAATTATATTAATTATCATTCTGACTTATCAACTCCAAGGGTGGAACAGATTCTTAAGCAAAATTACTAATTCTGTTATGTTAAAGGATTTTAATTATGAGAAAACTGATACAATTCAACAGGAACAAGAATTAACATTAATGTAATGGATTTTTTCTAATATAAATATTGTTCTATATCATTTTAATATGGTTCTTCCAAACAAAATATTTAAATAATATTTTAACATAATACTGTGAAGGTAAACGACAATTTTTTTTATCTTTTTCTACACGCATTTTGGCGATATCTAGACACTTTGATCACTAGAACTGACTATTTTTTAAACATTGCACTATTATATCCATCGACAACAATCGACATAAAAGGTGCTTCGACGAATCTCTCCAATTACAAACGACGATAAAACTCTTTCGAATAAAACCTTTTACGTTTACACACATGATTCTGATGCACGAAATCTTCTTTTCGATAAACTACACAAAACGACTAGACACAATATACACAATTCGGATAGCTCATGATTATTTTCTGATATATATATATATCTTCCGTTTTTTTCTTTTTTTTTGCCTTTGTACTTTCAAACACATTACGTTGAGACTATACAACACTCTTATAGCGGGGATTTCACAGACTCGATTAGTACTATTATTGCATGTCGTATCAGAAAATAAAGTATTGCTATTTGTGGATTATATCAGACCACTAATTTACATATACTTATATTGATCGACTATACGAATGAGATACGATATTATGAATAAAAATGGAATGAAATCGTACGAACATCGATTGTGATCTATATTTCAGTAATGATGAAACTACTCATGTAGGGGTAGCTTAATTGAAAAAGAAAGAAAAAAAAAAATATATATATGATAATCATGTGAAAATAAGATAATACTCTTGTGTAGCTAAGGAGAAATATACTAATACTGAAGACTTATCTATCTCAATTTTAATTACACTGACTTTTCAGCTAACTGCTACACTTTATATTTTCACTAAACGTGATAAATTGTATTTAATACTTTGTGATGTTTAATATATATATATATATTACTGTAATACTTATGAAGTGATAAAATATTCTTGTTAGACAAAAATAACTTGATTTGACTTCTATAACGAAACACAATATTCAGGTACTTATCGTCCATCATGTGTATGTGTGTTTATGTATGCATGTGTGTATATATATATATGTACAAGAGATACAGGAGTAATACGTATACGAATTTAGGAAAAATTGGACCTGATCTATTAGGAAAATATTTTTGGCTTCTAATCTTAGTATTATACAATTATTAAATATTCTCTAATATTTCAATCCAAATTGTTATAATAGACAATTTGTTAAGTAATGTATATATATATATAGGCATGAAAACTATCAAAAGTTTCAATAGAATAATTACAAACTTTATCCAATTGAATAATTTCAAAAAAGGATTGTATCAGATCGTGAAGTGTTCAGTCAGTAAATTGAAGTTCCTTCTTGCGGAACCAAGATACGATGATGAGAAATGAGATTGTAAAAAGAACCAATGCGGAATATTAATTTTCCTTAAGTAGGACTTTTACGATAAGAGCCCATTGAGGATCAAGTTTGACTATGATACCTCGATTTCTTATTAATGCAACAGCAAAAGGAATATAATGTGTGTGAATATGGAAATGTTAATGAACCTTTAATTGCCCTTTCAATGACCATTTCCAGTTCGGCTTCCTTCTTCTGTGCTTCGGGGCTTGGCTTTGGAGCAGCAGGAAAAGTTACCAAGACTATGCTCATGTTATCTTTGCTACCCTGTAAAATCATTAGAAAAAATATCTTACATTTTGTTTATACGTATTATTGTACCTGACGGTACAAGATACTAATAGAAAGTCGAAACTTATAATTAAAATTACACGATAAGACTCTCGATCTTATATTACTTTATCCACAATGAACGTACGGTTTGCTAATTAATGCTAACATTTTCGATTAGTACAAATTTTCAAATTATAGTGGATCGTTAAATAAAATAAAGTCGTAGAGCATTGATCTGTACTTTAAGAATACAGATTGAAATAATTAGTCGATGAACAGAAATCAATTGGATAAAGAATTACCTTGTTAAGACAGGTGTCTATGACCTGGTTGGCAACTGCTTCTAAATCGTCCGTGAGTAGAAGCCTCGAGTGTATAAAACTACATAAATCTTCGTTGTTCATTACATCCCAAATACCATCGCATGCTAAAACCAGAAACTCATCGTGCTCGTCGTCTCTCTCTCTTAGAAAGATTTCTGGTTCTGGTGACACTAACTGTTCGCACGGACCCCGATCTTTTAAGCTTTTGTACTCGTAGTCTCCGAGAGCTCGAGAGACAGCCAATGCTCCGTTTACTCTTTGTATCATTACACTTCCGCCAGCATTTTGTATTCTTTCTTTCTCTGCTGGTAAACCAGGTTTATGATCTCTCGTCGCGAACACTGGATTTCCGCCTCGGCAAAGTACTGCTCTCGAATCTCCACAGTTAGCTATATATATATGCTTGGGTGATATGAATGCGCAAACAGCCGTAGAGCCAGACTTGTCGATGCCAGAAGTCATTTCTGGTAGACCGCGCATTTCGCTATCCAGTCTGAGAAAGCCCGAGTGTATGCCTTTTATGACATCTTCAGACTTAAATTCTTCCGTTTGCATTATAGATTCTAATAAGTGTTCGGCGCTATGCGCCGATGCTAAAGGACCCGCGTGTCCATCGAAGACGGCGAAATAACTCCAATCTGACAGTCCACATCCTAAACCAGTTCTCGCTCGATGAGCATCTTCCATTTCCGTTCTCCAACCTTGCATGCTGGCAACACCATAGCGTAGACCATTACCAGCTCCATGTTCATTGTGTTTCTCTGTATTTGGAGTGTCCAAAAATTGCCCCATAGTATACGTTAAATATTCACAATGTCAGTTGATCGATTTGCTTTCTCATGTATTATTTGATCAGCATCTTTCGACTGATCGCTCGAAACAGCACTTTCGTCAATTTTACCTAGAATTATAAGGATAAGGAAAGACGTAAAAACAAATCCAAAAGTATTATTCTCCGTATCACTTATTAATCCAATTGTCTGTAGTCTATTGCACGAAAACAAAGGCAGTTCGATGTAAAAATACTTTTAAGTAGAAATCGAGACACATTTACTAAAAGTCAAGTGTTATCGCGCTAACAAGGACTAATTTTTCGATCGCGACTGTTCTCGTGATGCTGCGCGAATAACACTACGTTCCGATTGGGGGGAAAAAAGAAGAAAAAAAAAAAAAGATTTTCATTACACACGCGGTGACAAAATCATAATTAGAACATAATAGCACTAACGTTAAAGCGATACACGAAGTAATATAGAGGTCGAAACGTTAGAAAGGAAACATGGTAACGTCTTGAATCGTATAAATCTTCGATCGTCGCCGGTTCTCACAGAAATGGAATCAGGAAGGTGTAACGGTCGTTCACGTAAACTAGCCAAGTCGAGGAACGAAGAAACCCGCGAGCATAAGCTACATTAGATTGAAATAAGAAATTTCTGGCAGGAACAAATTTCACGACTAAAATAGTCTTATACCTTAAGCTTGGAGTTTCGCGTAAACTTACGTAGGTATATCGCGAACAAATATCATTGTTACTTGATACAAAATCTACGCGTAAAGAGCGTGCCAATGCTAATAGACTAGTTTCATGTTTTCCTCGAGGCGTACGAATATCACCATTACCATGTCCCTTGCTAGCCTGGCTCTACACACAGAAGCAAACGAAATCGACTTGCATGAATGGCGGATATACACTGGTGTCGGTTGTTGCGCTTGCGTGGATTTATTAATAGAATTTCTCTCAGTGGCGTCACGATTCGCCAATCGTAAGCTTGCGATTTCCGCTCAAGCCTGGGCAATCTGTTTTATAGGATCACCCGAGTAAAATTAACCCGCGCGCGATACTGGATTTAACTCTCTCACGAGGGATATATACGTACATATAAATAAAAACCGTTGAATTTTTGTCGATGATCAATTGTACTTTGTTTTTGATCACGATGTTCATCGAGAGATGAACTATCAAGTTTATTATCGTCCAACACGGATTTCCTGAAGGAAATGCAACTTCTCGTAGATTCGTAGGTATATATATATATACTTATATGTTTCTATACTAGATTTCTTCTTCACCGAATGCTTATCGATCTTGAGTCTATATTACATCGAACTTTAGAACGCAAATGCTTTTGACTTTCGACAAAGATATTGTGGTATCTCTACGCGTCAGGATTGCTGATTCATCCGCGGAATGTTTTCTTTCTTTCAAGGAACCTTTCAAATTCAACTGCTTACTGATGGGTCTTGAGTGATTACAATTTTTTGTAATCGCCGCGCGCGTCAAGTCTATAATCTGTTTGCGCAGATTTCTTGGACTCTCCACGTATATATATATGAGAAGAATCACGTGGACTATGTCGTAAGAGTCATTTAAAACCATTTAAAACCAAAGAGACCTAACAGTTTGTCGTTCGTCATCTTAATATGCGAGAAACAGGACGGAACAGTTGATAATCACATTGGGTCGTTTCAAAGTTCTATATTCATTTTATAAGAATAAGATTTGTTTGTGTTGTTTTGGAAAATGATAAAATATATTTAGCGTGAAGACACTGCCGTTTTCGTGGCTGCACCTATCCACAATATCGAGATTTGCATCGATCTTGTGAAGACCTTGGAATATCTTGTAAAAAAAAAATCATAGGACATTCCTTTGCTTTCCTCTTAATTCTAGCACCTTTCAGCAAAATTAATTAAGTTATCTATGCTTGTTACATATGTACACTCGTTAAGTAACAAAGTGGCAAACACAGGTCGTAAGAATTGTTTCGTAGAAAATTAATTTAATTCTTTGTGAGTGCCAAGGAAAGAATAGTTTTAAACGAAATTAATATTTCAAATGATCAATAAATAAGTTTAAATAAACTAAAAAGAATGGTGCATCTGTAGTAGCGTATTGTATATACATAAAATATCATTCCAATATCGAGCAGTTATTTCTTTAGTTTCGTTAGAAAACCAAGATCTCTAGGAACCATGTATTCTTTCACTATGTCATCCGTTATTTTACTTCTAGTTTCTTGATGTGCTGCAATTAAAGGTTGCAGCGTATCGATTAGCTCCTTTTTCAATTCTCCAGTTAGAATTTCTCCGCTTGTATAGCCCTGGAAAATGTATTATTAATTAAAGTTGCATTCAAATGATTAAAATTAAAAAATCTAATATAAACATACTTTTCTTAATTGTTCCAACTTTTCATCATCTTCCAGAAAGAACCTAAGCCACTGGAACGATATATCCACTTCACAATTACCACCCAATTGTCTGTGTTCTTCTATAGTAGCTTGACCACCAGAAAATGCATGTTTATTCACTTTATTCTTTATCTGCTTGGCAGTGTCGGTTAAAAATATAGCTGTGTTGATATCGCTAGCAGACATCTTCGTCTTAGAACCTTGCAACGCAGGGAAGAATGTCGAGTGCAAAAGTGCAGGCTTCGGATAGCCCAATTTTGGTGCAACGTCTCTCGTCATCCTAAAGTACGGATCCTGATCAATGGCACAAGGTATCAAGCACTGCACTTTAGCATTCTTGAAGATAAACGGAAACGAACTAGAGATCGCCGGAGCTGCTTGAGTCGGTGGGAATGCAATTTTTCCTATTGGATCGCTGTCTCCAAAACCAAAGATACCTTTTACTTGATTGAAAGTAATAGATTTCTGTATCCTGATCATGTTCTGATAAAACGCAGGATTATTCCCTATATGTTCCAAATTTGAGAAGATAAACGTATTGTGAGGCTTAAAGCCACAAGAGATAATATCCTTTGCATTGTTATAAGCTAATTTAATAGCGTCTTCTATTTTTAAGTTTTTCCATATCGCCTTCTCGTCGTCGGTCAATTGTATGACCAATGGTACGTCGAATACATCTTGCAACCATTTGCAGAACATAAATGGTATAAGATGTCCTAAATGCATTGAATCCGAGCTGGGTCCTCTACCCGTGTATAGGTAAAACGGTTTGCCTTGTTCGTAAAGATTAAGGACAGTGTGCATGTCCCGATGGGAGAAGAATATTCCTCTTCTAAGAAAATGATGCGCCTTCTTCCCAGTGATTTTTTCAAACCTCGCTATTAGTTCGTCATCAATTTTGGAGCTTCCAAACTTTACTGCAACGAAGCAAAATTTTCAATCAAAAATTAACGTAGTTCTTACTGTACATCAATAAGTGCAAACAAGTGTAACTTTCAGAGAATTATGTGCAATAATACTCACGAATAAGTTTGTCATAGTCGATACCCGTATCCTTTTTGCTCGTAACATCCCAAGGTGTTACAACATCCTCATCCTCGTTGGTACCGTTTTCGTTGATATTTTCAATTTGTGAATCTTCAGTCGTCATTTTTCAAAATACTTGGTTTCCCTGTTCGTCGTACGAATATTGAAATCGCGTCTGGCACATGAAACGTATGTCATGTGCCGCTCTTGACACCGAACCAGGTGGACAGGTGGATACCAAGTTTCGTGTAAGGTTACTTGGTTACACGTCGCGCAAGGTTATGTGACTATCCACTCCCGAGTCGTCCCGGTGCTGACAATTACGGACCTGCGCACGCATTTGGACCTCATTTTCTGAATATCCGCCAAATGATGCAATTTCGCTGAATTGCATTGTTATTCATGTTATATTACTACTATAGTGCAATACGAATCCATCGATAAGTCGCGAGGAAAATTTAGCTAACAGCGCTTATGGTAGCTACACTAGGAAGAACTCTTTCAACTGGTTTCAACTATAAAAATAATCTGTCAGAATTGTTATGCAATCCAGCGTGAAGTAATATGTCTTTTCTACGAGCTGCAAATTGGCGCATTTGCTACGATCATTAAAGTCAATATAAAATATAAAACAAATAAATAATAATGCTTCTACTACTTTTAATATAATCCTTGTTATTATAATGATGTAAAGGATTTCTTACACCATAAAACAATAGTTTTATGTTGTATATATCGTATTGTTACACTGTAATAATAATCCGATAGTCTCAGGCTGGCTGGTCTAATTAGTATATTATATTTCTTTATATATACAAAAACATATAACTGATGGTATAGTTATTCCACATCATCACTAGGCATCGACAGATTAGAAGTGATTGGTATAACGAAAGGGTGACTAGATAAGATTCGCTTTAGAAGATACGTACAATACACATGACTATATGCGTTCCATTCACTTACGGCAGATTAGGTTTGAGTCTTTCAAGAAAAATAAATTAGATATATATAAATCTGTACGTCGACTAGTTTTTCTTTCAGAGAAGATCCGATAAGAATACGAGCTTCATCATCGGCAAGACTGTTTCTCATAAATGTAAATTCACATAAAAAATACGAGCGCATGTCGAGTTTATTTTACAGCGGTGAGAGAGAGAAAGAGAGAGAGAGAGAGGTGTTCGACAAATCATGCCCATCTGCATACAGTTCCATTCTGATTAGTTACCTCTAAAAGAACGATAAAGTCTGTTCATAAAAATATATCAGTGCCTGTAACTCTTATGAGTACTTTGAGGTTTTTCCCGACGAACTTTTATGCTTCCAAAGGTACCCCGTTAAAGCATGGAAAATTAATGACGAAGTACAAATACATTAAAATACGATAACAGCAAAGATCGAAAATCGCGGAAAGTTTTATCGAGTGGAAGACAGATCGTAAGATTTATCATTGCTGGAGTAAAAAGAATTATAAAAACTACACTGACATTACAGGTCGTAGAGCAGATTAATTATACGCGCATTCGTTTTGCTGCTGTAAACTTAGAAGCCGCATTTCGCTTCGTTGATAGAAAAAGATTTGTGCTATCTGAAGATTGACTAGCTAAAGTTAACAAAGTTTATGAAACAAGAGAGAGAGAGAGAGATTCGCATTGCGCCGAAATCTTGATGGACGATTACTTAATCTGCAGTTAAACGTAACGTTACATTGTGTAATTAAAATTAAGCTACAATCGAACTTACGAGTGAAAATTATCGATTCAATTTTACCAATTTAATGTGTCTTATTTTTGAGCATTCCTACAAAAAACAAGAAATCGAAATTTGAAATTTCTGTCGAATTATTATTTAAGAGAAATCACTGATTTTTCTAAAGATGTCTTTCTTGGGAAATTTGGATCGAGAATCTTCACTCACCAGGCAATTCTATTCGAACAGAAATACGGGGTTTTAGTAAGTATCAAGTATTAGGTACACCAGTATATATAGGAATCCTTGCGTCAAGAGCCGTCTTAGATGTCTGATAAAAATAATTTCCATTTTATAGGGAACTTTTTCGTATGTACAAAAGTACCTTAATTGGCATTGAGAGTCATAAGGGGAAAGGTCGAGAGCTATTATACAATTTTTGCGAAATTTTCTCGACAGAGGAATGTCAGTTGCGCGAGGACAAGTTTCACAATGACGTGTGATATAAAAGTTAGACTTTATATAGACAATTCACAGATAAATTGAGATTGCCAGATCATAGGATTATGATTATTACAAAGAAGATAAACATTTACGCCCTGAAAGTGTTTGTATGTTACATTACATATAATAATGAATTATGCTTATAGTGACTACTGATGCTCATCGACGCCTGAATTCTCTTTTTTCACTTTTTTGGTCCTTACGTTCCACCTAAATCCATGTACACTTTTTCCTTCTAAACTGCATCCATCGACGCTGATTTCGCAACGAATATTATATCATTTCTCCGGAGCAATAACATTTTAATTACCGAATATGATTTACAACGTGAGAACAATTTTACTCAAAATTTCTTCCATTCACACTAAAATATCTACGTTTTTAGGACAATGTTTTTTTAGCAGTAAGATTCTTCAATTATTCATCGCTTCCCTGTCATTGCTCTCTACATAATTTCCATCACATCTTACTTTTCCAACTATGATTATGCGTCTGCAATAAAATCCTAGCGAGACGGAATCAATGAATTTTCTTTTTAATTAAATTCTAATGATTTGGAAGGGCAGAGTGCTTTGACTGTATAGCACACATATTCTTCGAGTATCTGCTGTTCTTTGAATTGCGGTTCGCGTCTTGAATTGCACTTATCAAGCTCGCTGTTCGTCCAAAGACTTGGTCTTTATCATCAGGTACCAAAGCAACAGCAGATTTCACCATAACACGCTTTTCTACCGTTAAAATAGTAGTTTGCACATTGATTCGCTTGGCACAATTCTGAGTTAAACGTTATTCGACTTTTCTGCGTGCGGGCTGTTAGAGGATCAGCCAATCTGATCGTGAATCGCGACTCTGAATCCGAGCGGAAGCGATTCTATTACGATTCATTTTCTTCTACTCTATCCTTAATGTATACAATTAAGTACAATGAACTTAGAGATTAATTAGTATTCACGAATGGAAATCCAACAGTCGTGTCTGCGACTTCGTGTACATAGATTGTTCGCTATGCCGAGTCGAGAAAATAACTAACTACTAGACGTGTAGTTAATTAGTTGACAATATATTTATCGTTTAGAAATTATAGTATATTTTAGATAGATCCTATTAGAATCGTATCGCGGTCGTAGTCGCTGATGGTCGCTATATCCATAACTATAACCGTAGAATTTCCTCTTCCGTACGATGGGTCTATGATCGTTTTCAAAGTTTCGAAGACACGTCATACTATCACAGTCCAACTTTACGCGTTCATTTCCGTGAGTGCATCGACACGTAACAAGCCTCAAAAATTCCCGATTCAACCTCCGTTCTATTGTAATATTTATTATTACAATTAAGAATGTTTGATTAGAAATCCACGTACTCTTACTAGATCAGTAAAATAAAACCGAGTGATGCACTTTTCCACGGAAACATTTGTGTCTTGTTACGTAGACTCCACCTGTTACAACGATTCTGCCGTTGGGTCACGCTCGTTTGCCATTACAAAAATACAGTTATAACCAGGTGCCGTAACAGTATAGTTTACGATTAATGCTCACTGAGCTCAACGAGCGATAAGTACAGTGGGAAAATAATAAAAAGTTAAGCAAGCCTGCTTTATCATTTTCGTTGACTTTGTCTAATGGACGAAGAGTGTAAGTATACATACATGTATATTACGATCGATATACCTTCGATCAGCATATTTTCAAGCTTACACCCTGACACCCACCCCGTTATCGCTTTTGATCTCAGAGACAAGTTCGAAAGTGGGGGTACAAATCTCAGTGGGTGTTGGCGAGGCGAGTGGTGCTAGGCAAGTGGTCTTCTTGCCAGAATTGTCCTTCACTAGACACTCATATTTGTCAGTACAGGGCCTAAGTAAAAGTCTATTTCGATGTAAGGACGGCTCAAGTCGTAGCATGCTCGACGACTTGGTGGACGAGTGTCTACTGCGGAAGATCGCGTCGGTAGACTTGCTCTGTAGATCAGTTTCAGGAGCTGATCTCTTTAGACTCATCGTCGAATTGTAGACAGGTGGATCACGTTCGACTTCCGGTGTAAAAGCTGACCCATCGCTCTCTTCGAAGGACGTGAAAATATCGGAATCAGGTACGGAGGGTGCGCTGAAGAAGGATTCGCGGAGGGAGGATGAAAGAGCATCGGGACACATGAAAGGATCAAGAGACGTCAGATCATTCAAATCACTCCCACTGTGGCAAGTCTGGAAATTATTGACCGAGTAGGATGACGGGAAGGCTTGATACTCCGTAACGTTTGAGAGAACTTCCTGACTTCTCGAGGATTCCGACCACTTTGAATCTGAGGGTCTTCTTGAGCTGAATCTCGTGGAATCGTGCTCCGCGAAGATCGGTTCCGGTAGACGCGAGTCTTTCGATCTTTCGGAATTCTTGAGTAGTGCTTCGAAAAGGTCTATCGGTTCTATCGTGGGTGTTCGATTCGGCGGGGAGTCGTTTAAGAAGCCGTTCCTGGGTAATTTGTTTCTCACCGGGCTTCTGCTGCTGCAATCCTCAATGTTCAGCAAGACGGATGGTATCACGGGATCCGAGTGTCGGACGGCGCTTTTTCTGCTGGACAGTGGCGATTTAGAGCGCTCGATTTTATTGGAAGATCTTGCACCCTCGAGACACCTTCCTTCTTCCTCCTCGAGGGACGCCAATGGAAGTGGATCTATTGGACTCGGTGGCTCCGAATGTATCGTGGGTACCATTAGGCTATCCATGATTTTCGAGGGTTCCAATAGTTTGATATGAGTCATGGGCTCTATAGTATTCACCGATTCCGAATGTTTCAAAATCTCAAGAGTTCTGTGACTCTGCAATAGTCGACCAGTATCGTCGATTTCCGTTCCCCTCGGATGAACAAAGTTTGCTAATTTATTCGATATTATAGCCATATGTTTCGGCGATAACTTCTGTTTTGGACTATTCAACAGACTCGATTTCGCACTGTCCGCGGTAGACAATGACGTATTACTGTTCTGTAACTTCAAATTCAAAGTCGGAGTAGTACGCTCGTAATTGCTATTCAGTTTCGTTCGAGGGTACGGACACACGTAGAAGCGCTTTTGGTTCTCCATTTGTTGGCAAAGCATGACGTGCCTGGCTAATCCAACGTCGCATCTATTATGATCGAGATTCTGAATAGAATACGTGTGAACGTCGGGTTCGTTTCCAGCAGCTGGGAACAGCCTCAAATTGCCTTCCGAAGTGTGTCCAGTACCAGCTTTAATATTGGGATCAGACATTGACGATAGATTTGAATTTCTTCGTTTACAATCGATAGAACTAGCAACAAGATCCTCCTTAAAGTCCTTTGGATCAGCGACAGGACTATCCGCACTGAGCATCGGATCAGACATAGTGTTCATATGCTGCATCTTACGATTTAACGTCCCATCGCTCTTTAAGTTCTGATACGAAGTGAATCTCGGCTCCGTGTCCTTAGGCGAACTCTTTGTCGTGAGCCTCTTGTGATTTAAGCGTCTGAGGTGTCGTACCTTATTGAACGCTGGGTCCAATAGATATTTGAAATTCGAACCGATCATGTGGTTTCGATATATTATGTACTTAGGATCCAGCATTTGCGTTAGATCGTGAATATTTTCCTCAACTATATCTGCTTGTTGACTCGAGGATGAGCTGTCCGGATGATTCCTCTCTGGTGAAATATCGACGTGTTTGTTCGACGCGTCGAGGCCCCTTCTACTGGTGTAAAAGCCACCGTGTTTCGTCGCGAAATTTTCGCCCGGATGTCGCCTTCCATCGGTGCTGTTGTTTACTTCGGCTAGTTCCATGTTCGTGTTAGAGCCCCGTCTGGCTGGTGAGCATCCGTAACGACTAGGCATTACACCAAACAGGGAGACCAAGTCCTCCGCGATCTTTCCAGCTGCCACTCGCATTTCTCCGTGATGGAAAGCGTAGATCCAAGGATTCGCACAGCTATGAGCCAGGATTGGTAGACCGAGCCAAACTACTGCCCATTCCGACAGGATGTTCGTGCCACAAAAAATATCGACCAGCATGCACGTCTAGAAAAAAAGATAGTACCAAATCGATATTTAATTAGAGATATGTTTCCTGGATATTTCGAAAAACGCTTCTGCGAGCTTCTGATTTAAATAGCTTATCAATTCCATGTATCAATATCGTTATCGGAATGCATGAGAAGATTACGATTGAGCAATAAAAAAGGGTTGCGACCTTTGGGTATAGGAAGATAATTCTTAATCTTCGATAAAGAGTTAACAGGTCAACCCTCATTAACAAGCTAAAGGGCGAATGTTCGATGTTGCTTGAAATGAAGGGAAAAAATATGCGGAGAAATATCAGAGAATATAATCTTCTTCGACCCTTCACTGGCAATTGTTGATAGTGAAACGTGTAATGTTAATTGAATTCTGTATTTAGCCTTGACGGATGCTTTTATCCCTTTCCAAGAGGAGACAGACGTTTTATGCACATTCAATGGAACGTGACGCTTCCTCTTTTCATACCAAACACTCGACGAAAAATCCCGTCGCTTTTTCTCAGTCGAGCTTTGTCAATTTAAACTTCTTACAAAGACGAAATACTTCTAACGAGGATTTATGCTTGCGTCTGACTCGCAAGTTACATAATCCAACATCCGACCATTAACAGCGCGGAGTAAAGGAAAGCGGTCATTTTATCCCGAGTTTTTCACCGATAAAATTCACTTAATTAAGTTTGTTCCGCCCGTTGCCTCCTGCCGGGGAGGAAGACCCGCGGATGCAGCTGGAAATCAACTTACTTGCACTCGGCTGTTTGCGCAATGAAATTCTTTGTAATAGCTCCCAGAGCTATGCTTGTTTCTCGACATCCGTGGAAAGTGTGGAAGAGAGAAAGAGAAAAAAAAAGAAACGTTTCCAGCGACTTCCTTTTTCTAGGAGCCTTATAATTCGACCTCTGCCTCTATCTTTTGCTCTTTTTCCCTCAAGAATTGTAAAATAGCCCACTGTCGCGAGTTTTATCCTCTGGCAATTTCACTTTTTGGTTTTTCGATGTCGCGAAACTTTCGATTCGGAAGATAAAGACGGTGCTATCGAGAAAAAGGTTCTCATCATCGCGCCCAAGTCGCGTGGCTGTGATATCAATCGATCGATTGCGGTCTTGATTATCGCTAATACACATTGCAAACTCTTCGCCAACTTTTCTTTCCTGTTTGCGGAAGAATTAAAAGTTCCGAGTGCGATAGAACTCCGTCTTAAATCTTTCCAAATACAGTTTTATAGTTAACGTGTCTTTTTCATTCTTTATTCCCCGATTCTCGTGGTACGTTCTACTCGAGTTAACTTTCAAATTCTCTACCACTGTATATCGTTCGCCTGTTAATGAAAGGTTGCAGATTCCATCTACATACATGAGTTATTAGACACGGTAGGGAAATAGCTCTGTAGCGGGACTCGCGTTCGTGGCACGTAACAAATCATTATACAATGTAATAAGAGATTATCGCTTATAATCAGGGTCAACCGTAAACATTCTGAAGTTGAATAATGTTCCATGTAACAGATTGAACTTGAACTCACAAAGCACGATGCTTGCCCATTAGTTTTCGTACTACGTCTACTACCCTCGTGTTTATCTGAGAGTACATATCTTGCCACTGCTGAATCATTCGCGAAGCTAAATATGCTTTATAAGCTTGTTCAAACTTTTTCCTTCTCCTCCAAGCAGAACATCCAAGCATAAATATCCATTTCGAGAGGCGCGCGCTGTGAGATAGTGACAAAGCAGGATTCATCGTGCGAGCTAGCGCTTCGCAAGTAGTATAGTCTGTTAATGGCCAGCCGCGGACGATGCTCTAACACGTTAGTTAACGTTGGCATGTACCACCCGTGGTGGTACAACCGAAGCTGTCTCATTAGGTAATGTCTATCACGATGGTGCAAAATAATTTATTGGATGAAAGGATTTATGAGGCCGGAACGACAGAAGCTGAAGTCAATTTCAGAATCTCTATAGCTTCCAATCCTTTCTAAAGGGATGTTCAAGGTGGAAAGGGTTAACGAGTGATTCTTTAATTGATATCGTTATTATTTTAGTAAGGATACTTACTTGAAAAGGAAGCCAGAGGATGAGAAATGCGCCGACCGTGACTGCTAAGGTTTGTCCGTATCGCGGCAATGCCAGGGTCTGTGTTTGATGTCGAAACGATAGCTCGACCGTGTAAATAGCACGTGCATGCGCACGTGCTACTAGGTAGACGTACATGTAACAGCCGAGGAGAACGAGTGCACTGGGTGCCCATACTGCCACCACCAGAAACACCCTCACCGGAGGTAGAACGGCTGCACCGAATCTGCAGTTGCCACTGTAACAGGGAGGAAATTAGTTCCACTCGTTAATCGCATCGCTTGTGCAACTATGACAATCAGCCTTCTGAGTATGTGAGATTAATTGAAAGCTTAGCCCACTCTGTTGTCTAACTCCTATACATCGAGACAGATTTGGATTTGGATTAACCCTTTAAACATCCCGTTTCGTGGAACTCCTCGGATAAATGCTATTCTCTGCTCACCCTATTCAAGTTTCATTATTCCGGACGTATTGCTCTCTATTGCTTTCTATTAGCTTTGTAATAATTTCAAACTCGTAAGATAATGCTGGATTGTGCTTCAGAGTTCTGACTAACTCGACCTTAGGCTACTCATTGAAATATTGAATTGCGAAATGTTCGCGATATCGCGTAAAATGGTACATTCAACGAGGGTATGTTATAATTGTAGCTGGAGGATGGTGGAACGTATTTTTTGAGTCTTACGTGCGCGTTTATACAGGAGGAAAAAGAAAATGAATTTTTTGTTGAATTTCTCGGTTCGCGTGGGAGTAGTGGAATTTTATGGTGTCACGTGTGATATATGAATCCGATTGACATGTTGTCCGACGTGGACCAAACGAGAGTAATCACGGCCGCTTGTTCACCCCTTTCCAACTTTTGACCGCACATTGCCGATGGCTGGATAATATTTACTGGTATTCTTGCCTGCGCAAATATTCAGTATTAACTGGATCTTCATGATCGCTTTGGAGCAAAATATTGTCCTGACACTCGTGAAATTCTATATTGACTTTGGAGGATATCATTCAATGAAATTATTCCAAATAATTAAAGTCTCATATGTTTCTTCATCATCAACATTCCGCGTACATTTTCTACGCTATTATTTTGCCGCAAGTAGCGTTCAATTAAATATCATTTAGTTGTAGCGAACTGAATTGGATACGCTATTTATTACCTCATTACGGTTTATTGGATTTCTCGTGTGTTTCGCTGGGATATAATTCATTCTATTTGCCGCTTTAAAATGATCATCTATACTTTCGTCAATTATGTACTTTGGTCTTTTATATAAATTCTAGTGTGGAAGTGTGCCTTGAATGTCGATCGAGGGCTACGGAATCCCTACTGTGAAAAATATGTAGCAATGGTATGTAGTATCCCAGCACTATATTTTTCCCAAGCATTTCCTTCGCTTATGTTTGACGAACGTGACTAGGATGTAATTCGATTTTAACGATATTCGACGAACGAACTGTTTACCAAGTGGACTTTCTCTAGTGTTACCAAACTGGAACGGATGTAACTTCGGATCTCTTTCGGATCCTTTCGAACTATTTTTTACCGATGATTAAAATGTATATATTGCCTTCAAATTTATAATCGCTAACGGTCTTTGCCTCCTTGGAAATACCGGTTCCCGTTCGATCACCGAAGTCAAGCAAGGTTGGGCGTGATCGATACTTGGATGGGTGACATCCGAAAGGATTGTTTTCACCCATCTTTGAGAAACATCACGTACTGTTGCGCACATAGTGGTTTGGATCCCACTTAAAACAGTAGGTCCTAGGGCATATTATGACCTTATGACCGACTGGGTCCCGAAAAAGAACAAAAACAAACAAACAAATTCATACACAGAGTCCTATGAAAGTTACTCACGTCTGTATGTGTGTTTCACCGGTTATCTGCACGTAGATCAAAGGTGAGAGGCCAACAGCTATCGCATAGATCCAAAAGACCGCGATGTACTTCTCGATACTGCTATGGGTGATGATGTTCTTGTATCTGAGCGGTTGTGCGAGGGATGTGAGTCGGTCAACTGCAATAGCCACCGTGACGAGCACGCTCACGCTGCAGAGTGCGATGACAATGCAGTAGGGGATAATGCAAAGCGTTGAAATGCCATTTTCCGGTAGTCCCGAGAGCTCCAGTTGCATCCCGAAGGGCATAAACAGTCCAACCTAGACCAAAGGTATATTCACCTTTCCAAAAGTCTACCTCACTCAACAACACAAAGGCGGAAGAGAATGGTAAATGTCACAAATGCATTTGGAAGGATGAAAAGATTATGAGAGTTAGAATACAGAAATATTGCTGGCAAGATTGCCGGCTGACTGAATATAATCTGATGCTTGAAAATGGGTATTAGGTAAAACGTTATGTCGAATGATGAAAGCAACACTATTGCCGCGAGCGGGAATCGAGGATATTGCGATAGCGATGATGCTCACCCCAAAATCGCTGACGGCTAAAGAAACCAGCAAACAATTCGACGCTGTTCGTAGTCTCTTGTATCTGTAGAATGCCGCGAGGATAATGGAATTCTCGGTGACGGTGATCGGTGATAGAATGCAGACTATTGACACCGCCAAAACTACAGAGATGGGATTGACGTCCAGTCGAGTATCGATCTTCGTGACGGTTGGGATAAGGGTAGTCGTCAATTCCCCAGAGACTGTGGAAGACAGCGGATCCGTTGCGGCCGCTGACATTGTAACTCGCACCGCGTGTACTACGCTCTCTCGCTCCTCTTCAAGTCAGATTTTGCTCGTAAACGTACCCTTCGTACACCGACATCTCGGGGTGGCTTCACTCCGAGTAGCCTTGAGTTAACGCTCGAATCAGTTTTCTCGTCTCTCTCTCTCTCTCTCTCTCTCTCTCTCTCTCTCTCTCTCTCTCTCTCTCTCTCTCTCTCTCTCCCTCTCTCTCTTCTCCAAGGATTTTACGCGTTCCTAGGATTTCTTGGATCTCTCGGACGACAGTGATTCCCTTGCATCGTTTCTGAAACTGACAATTGCGGTCGATCATTAATAGTAGAACTATGAGAATCCTTAGACAGAGAAGTTGATAATTATTTATTTCCAGAATATTTTTAATAAAAACTTGGGTAATATAATTTTCAAAAATGATGATAAATCTTAAATATAATCCAAAGTATTAAGCACTTAGCGGCAATTGGAAAGGTGATTAATTTCATTAGTAACATTGTTGAATTCTCGCGCAACTATAATAGTTCGTTTAAGTGAATTTCCTCGTAGGAACAACTATTAAAATGGTCATTAAATTTACTGACCTTCCGCGCACTCGTAAATACTTCCGAGTGCCATAGTCACCACTGTTATTTAGTTGGAAATTCACCCTCTTATCGATGAGATTTCGAGGGATGATTTGTTGTGATACAGTCGTTGCTTATCGGAAGTAATTAATTCAGCGAAAAATTATGAAGATCTTGCGCAATGGCGAATGCTTAGATGCATCCCGGAAATTGCTCGGGGTTGTTTTACAAGGTCTACTAGCTGCAACCTTGGCCTTTTTGCCATTCCATCACCTTTTACTTCGTCTGTTTTGATCGTTTCCTGCGAAACAAGCGTGCAAATTACTCCACGATTTTATCTTTAAAATCACTCTTTACAGGATCATCATTCACCCGCTTAAAGAAGACAGGTTTTTCAACAATACACCATTATTTGCATTGTTAGATATTCTCATTAAAGAATCCGAGCAGCAGATGTTTTTCCTTTATGGTGGTATTTGCAACGTAGCTGGAACATTGAGAAAACTCTGCTTCCAGCTACAGTAATTACACCAACGCTGGTAATTACTGGCGCGTGTAGCGACTCATTTTCAGTGAGTAGATAGAACGATTCGGTTGCCGCATTCCATTGCTGCGGTATCCAATTACTTGACCCGGATCCACTGGGATTTCATTCGAATCCCACCTGTTTTGACACTTGACATCGAGCGACTGTCGATCTCGTGGTTTGAAGCGACGAAATATCAAATTTGGGATTAAATGCACCGGCACATCTTCTATTACGCTTCATCTGGAATTCAACCCCTCCGGCATATAGTGCTAATGTACCAAGAGACTCACCAGTCTGGACGGGGTTAACCACGAAACGTTTTAAGGCTATCAGAATCAGGCTGCCGAGCAATTTGTCGGCGCCTTTCCTCTAACTACCCCCGTGGATCGGTTAATTAGTTTCAACATGCAAAAGTGCATTTGCGTCTGCCAAGAGAGGCAAGACTCATTACTCGCACTTCCAACCCGTTACTGCATTATCCCTTGTCGGAAGAGCATAATTAAGTCCGCTTGAGACTCTATCTAGTTATTCTAGTTAGTCCTTTTAATACTGTTTCGTCCAATCTACCACTTGATGCAATTGCTTTTTGCAACCTACCACTGGATTGAGTTGAGCACATTGTTTGAAATTCGGAATAAATTTGCATCTGCAGTTTGCGGAATCAGAGATTTTATCATTCCTAGAATAATCTAGTATCGCTCGTCAGATTCCCAGGGAAGTTTTAGTCATTATTTACTGCAAATCCATGTTGATCTCTTACAACTTTTATCCTAAGGGAATAGTACTTAATATGTTTATGAAGGGGCAGTAGTGCAACGTTCATCTCAATTTCGCGAAACGTTACGAATATCCTGGAATATTATGGGTTTAGTGGGGGAGGCTACTTTGGTTAAATGATAAGGCGGCCGACACATGAGCAAGGTGCATGTGAATAAACATGCTTTGCAGCAATATTTACAAGCCTGTATGTTTAACGTCGACTCGAAATATAATAAATACCGACATCAGCTGCATATTGCAGACACATTGCTGCCAAAGTGTTGAAAGTGGCTTTTAATGCGGATAATTATAAGATTCGTTGTTGTTTTTGTTTTTTCGGGACCGACTGCTAAGGTCATATGCCCTAGGACCAAATATTTTATGTGGGATCCGAACCACTATGTGCGCAACACAACAAACAATCCTCTCGGATGTCACCCATCCGAGTACTAATCACGTCCAACCTTGCTTGACTTCGGTGATCGAACGGAAACCGGTGTTTCCAAGGAGCCAAAGACCGTTGGCACAAGATTCGTTTGTACCATGCTACTTACGCAACGATAGCTCTGCTTGCTTTTAATCCGTTACTGCACTTTTCCCCAAGGAAGATTCGCGTTCCGCGAAATCAGGTGAATGGAAAATTGTCGATGCGAGATAGAGAGAGAAGGAAAAAGGGTTGATAGTCACTTAAAGCTTTAACTGTTCTCTTTGCGAAGGCCCTACAGGTTATATAAAGAACTATCTTTGTCAGTAGACGCATTCTGGTCTATTTACTTGCTTCCGTCCGACACGCTTGCTTCTCTTAGCAAATGAAAGGTGAACCGATCCACTTCCAACCTCTGTGACACGATGACGGTCATTCAAAACCGTCTATCGTACTCACTATCCTTCGGTAAGCGCACTCAGCACGATACTCTGACATCATTTCCTGTTTAAGTACCTCGTGTATCCGTCGCTTTCAGCCACTTCAAACTATCTGCCTTTGGTAATGACACTTATTTCTTAATATTTCTGCTGCCTCAAGTGACCCGAGTCTTTTGAGCTTGGTAGATAGACCATTGAAGGACATTTCGCGATGAAATATTTCGCAGCAGCCTTGGAGATGCCCCCGATTAATCTTTCTCGATAAATAATTGCAAAGTCTCGGATTAAAGGACTCTAGGAAAAGGATGGCGCGGCTTTACCTTGAAGCTCTGTCTCCTTTCGTTTTTAGAGGCGGAGGCGAATCCGTGTAGATATATTTCGTAACGGTATCTTTCGATAATTCCGACAGTATGACAAACCTTTCGGAGCATTCGGTGAGCCTTCTCATTAACCACGGGTCCTGCGTGTGACACGCTGCTTTAAGAGAAGGGTCTGAATTCTCTGTGGAATATATTTTAGTCGCTGAGACTAATGGCATCGAATCAAATTTAAAGAAACCGATTCTTCTGATTCGTGACTTTTTCCATAGCACCACTCGACTAATGCGAAGCCAATACTTCGAGTACAGTTTAAATTTCCATCGCCCACCTGGCTCACTTTATTTCTGTCGCAAATTCAGTCACCTGTGCGAGCTTTCTCTTCTCTCTTTTTTTTTTTTTTCTTTGCGGCGTCTCTTTGCGATCGGAGCAATCGATTATTCGATCGACCGAATCATCATCGAGGCTGTGAATAAACGGGCGTAAATTTCCATTACAATCTTTCAAGCAGCCAGGGCAGAGTTTGCTCTGCTTCCAGGGGAAATAGATTTTAATATCGACTGATCATTCCGATAGTGTCGCCTCGATCGGCTTTTCCGTCTTTAAAGCATCTCTTGGGACTTGTCCCCTTGATCGGAGATACTCGGCGAGATACAATTTGTTCGAACTCACTGATTCCCTCCGGTTTACGGCCTTGTTTTCGGAGCGGCTGCTTCTCGTGAATTTCATTATGTAGAGAGAATGAATATTTCGGGGAAGCGGAAAAATACGCATGGTAGTAGTAGTAGTAGTAGTAGTTGGTAGGATATGATCCTGTCGTATAATATAACAGTAGATGAAATACAATCTAAATTGCATCACTGCAATAGAAAGATTCAAGAGACACGACTGCATTTCCGGAAGCTACTGTAACTCAGTTTCCTTTTAAATAAACTAACTCACGTTAAAGTTTAATAAGCTTGAAAAGAAAGAATAATTCATTTTAAACACATTTAGCTAAATATTTATAATCACGTTGACTGGAGAGAATTCTTTCTTCCTTTGGAAAATGAAACAACTGGGAATCCGGAACTTTTGGTCTCGCGCATAAGCGTCTCTCGCTTTTTCGAGGGATTCGTTTCAATTTCAATCCACCGGGCGCTGATTGGAAGCGTTCGATAATCAACTTGCAGATTGAGCATCCAATTGAGTCAGTCGCAACGAGTGAGAAAAAGCGCCGTTCTGACACTTGCCTTTTTTTACGAGTTAATTGCACTCTTTTGCAGAGTCGACAAAGCTTTGAGACTTTTCTTTATTTTCTAACTTTTTTACCGAAAGCCTGTGTTTCTTTTTTCTTTTTGTGGGAAGGGTGCATTTTTGGTGGTACGGTATATATGCATGAATCTTTGCCAAATAACTGTCGATGGTATTCAAGGTGCAAATACATATGTTTGAACACCAAACCAATACTTTAGTCATTGATGATATGAATATTCAGATTTGCTTTTCGTTAAATAATGCATTGCTAATCGAGTTTCCTTTGCGACACGATAGGAATACATCAGACGTCAATCTGCCACTCATTTCGAGTGACGATTCTATAAATAATCGTTTTATAAATTCAAGTAACTAAATTGTAGATCTTTGATAAATTCGTAGTTTGAGTCTTCGGAATAACTGTTACACTATCGTTGTAGGGAAAAGCTTTATGTTCATCCAGTCGATGATAGAACGACGAGGTAAGCAGGAAAAATATGATAAGAGTCGCCGACGAAACTATCGATTTCATATTTTTGGAAGCTTCAGCGACAAGAATCTTCTATTTCTTCGGACTTATCGGATCTCATGGTAACAGGGGATTTCTTACATTCTTCCGATTTACCTCGCTTATGCAATGAAGCTCAAGCTTAGGGAACTTCCTCAAGGCGAATCTTCCGGGTTCTTTCGCCACAGGCGAATTTCCATCGTACATTTTTCTCAAGTAAAATCTATGGAAATTTGCTATCGATGCGGAATTGCGTGTTCCACATTTTTCTACCAGGTTTCACGGCCTGAATCTACTTTTGGGTCTTGAACTTTCTCGTTCCCTGTTCGCGAATTTGTTTCGTACGATTTGCAATTTTGTCTGGTATTTCCAAATCTTTACGCTCGAGTTCTACCCGGAAGTCAGTGTATTCAGTCGCTCGTGAATAGAAATAAGAGAGTCGCGATTTTTGCAATTTCCTCATTTCATTAAAGTGATTATTTCGTTAAAGTGATTATAGACGCATCTTTAGAATTCGCCATTCAGCGTGGACTGCTGCTAAGAGAGTTTCAATTTTAAATGCGAAGCGCTCGTCTTTGTACGTGTAAACAGGAGACCCGCTTGTCTCGTAGAAATTCGCAACTCGATTTAGCGCACAGTGCCGTTGAATTGCATTTCAAGGGACGTGGAAAGAGTGGCAGATGCCGAGAAAATGCCATTCTCCGTCAGTTTCAGGAGGCAAAAGTGAATTCCCGTTATCATTCGATTAAAAGCGAGATATGAAAATTAAAGGGTGCACGTAATTTCCAAGCTCGAGAATGAAATTAACAGAATTTCATTTTCCGGCCGATTAATAATTCTCCCAAGTAAACATAGTACCTATGGATAATGACCCAAATTCGCGTTACTTCAATGCAGAGAAAATGCATTATCACGTTGCAGTCGATGATTCGCGAGTCACGAATATTTTAGAACGTTCCAAAACTCGCTTAAAACTAAGTTCATCTTTTCGTAGTCTGACAGTGACCAAACATTAATCATAGCGCGGTCGAAAAACCAGCCGCAGACTTAATGGCAAGCCAGGCACAAACGTTATGTAGGAGACATAAAAATTCGATATCCCAGCGGACCGAAAGAAGTGACAAATGGTCCACGTTCGACGCGAGCGTCCCACGTGAGAAGCCCACGATAATTGCTAATTCAGAAGGACGAACGTAAGCGGGTGAGCACGTGCGGCAACTGAAGAAGCTAAGTTTCCGTGAAAACCGCAGAATCATCGTGGTTCTTCTCTGCCGGGTGAGCTTTCTACTCAGATGGGGATTATTAATGCAACGTCGCGCGAAGAAAGCTCCCAAGGACAGAATCGGCTCCAGTGGGATGCTTTATCCACCAATTTATTGCACTCCAGAGAGAATGGAATCTAAAGCTAGCAAACTCTATTACTTTTCAACCCCGAAAAACCGTAGAACGCTTCAGATTACCTTAGAGTTTACCTAGCTAAAGAACCTTGAGCGGATTTGAGAATTCCAACACTCGAGGTCGCTTTCGTGTAATTATTCTGTGTACCGATCATCCCCATGCGAGTCACGCACTGCCTTCACCGACGACTACTAAATCCATAAGCCGATTATATCGCGCAAATTGACGACAAGGTTCTCTCACGCAGCTTATAATTATTATAGATTAGTGATCCACGGTAATTTTTATTATACAGACATTTCTTGACACGATGATGATTCCTTGAGATCGCAGGATCCCTTAAAATAACAGTTCTTCCAGAATTTATTATCCGCGTGTATTTCGTGTTATTTAAACTTCCTTTGCACTTTGGGCACCAAAGGGACTTAAGTGGTAACGATGTGTATAAGGGCACCTCGTCAAAGCAATATTTATCTTTCCTCTTCGAAAGATCCTCGAAGGCAGTCGAGAGGAAAAGGTATTCGACCTTGTTTATTCAACAATATTTATTCGATATTCGACAACATTTTGTCAGCTTTCCAGAGCTTTCCGGGATAGTTCGATAAAGGAGAATACTGATTAAAGACATTTCATCCACGTTGCAGATTTCTATTCTAAAAATATGTTAACCTTTGCTCTTAAAAGTGAACTGTGATATACGTAGTAATAGTGAGGCAGCTGCATACCGCAAGGAATTCACACTTTGACCTCTTCCGAAAAGGCGCGATAGCATCGATTGTTTTTTAAATCAGCCTGCAGTTGGGTTGATTTAATCGCGAAGATGCTATTTACATCATCGATATTGCATACGAAGCAACACACCCGCCCACTGTCTACTAAATCACAGTTTTCTCGTCTCTGAGTCTTATGTGCCAACACCCATTATTACTATCGACTGACAGGTTCGGGATAAAAGTATCGCGATAAGCGCTTCAATCGAACAAAAAAGCTTTAATTCGCTTTAGTTTATCCAACAGTCATAGAATCAATACGATTCATCTTGACTATAAATGAACCAGCATCTTTCAAAAGCTTCTTTTTCTCATTCACTTGTAACTCGCGAAACATTTGTTTCCGTCGATTCTTTTGTTTTCTTTTCATCCAAAACCAGGAACTGTATTTCCCTTGCGCACCCCACTCTGGAATTCGCAGCAGTGTTCGCTGTGTTAGCCTACCTTAGTTTCATCAGTTTCGTTAATCGAAACAATTTGCCGCCCGCGCGCGAGTGCTTTCTCTCTCTTGAAACTAAAGAATTGCCTCTAGGTATGCGTTAAGAAATAGTAGCATACAGAATACAATTGCAAGGAAAATTGTTCCTCGTAAATGCAGCGTTTGTCAGATTAAGGGCAAATATACTTTCACGAGAAAGTAGTGAAAGGATCGCAAAAGCGAATAAAATTATATAAAAATTATTATAACAGTGATTCGTTCGTCATCAAGTAACTTTTTATATTTTTAAAAGAGACTGACACTGTGATTTATTAAATGTCAGTTTTCCAAGGTCGTGCACGAGTAGACTAGCCGTATGAGGGTCACTTAGGACCTGTTTACCAATGTCACAGTCGAAGAGGCTAATTAATCAGTGGTCTGCCAATCGATTTAGCCAATCTTCGTCGAGGCATTCCGGGCGTAACACGCGGTAGTCCAGAGAGTCCACGAAGGTGACTCACTAATTAATCCAATCTGCCTAATCCATCGTTTAAGCAATGGTCAATCAAGTTTTTGACACCAAAAGTCAACTGTTTATAATTCGATCACTGCTGCAGCCGCTGTTGCCAGTGGCTGATCGACAGTTTTTTCTTTCCTGTGGCGAAATTGAAAGGGCCAGCGAAGGGAAGAAGAAACGTGGAAGCTCGGACGAGAAAACAATGGGTGGCCCCGACATATCAATGAGTGGCAGGTGGAGAAGAAAAAGTGCAGGAAGACACATTGCGCGTTATCGAACGACCAGGACGATTGGCAGAGAGAAGGAAATGAAAATATTCCGTCGCATTGCGTGGGCTGAGACAAACGCAGATTGAAGGGCGGTTCGAATTTCGTGAGGGAGTGAATATATTGGGAAGAATTTAGATAATGCATTAGTCGAAGCAGGCGCATAAGTAGAAAGGTTCAATTTCAGATAACAGCATCCAGAGCCGAAACCTAAAAGCTCGAACCGTTAACGTAATACCATTAGGGCTTCAAATTTACGAGCCGAATCGAACGCCAAACCTTTTCATCGAGTGAAATACAATCCTGGCCGATCGTAAAACACGGGAGCTATATGAAAAATCCATCGGATCAATCTGCCCCGTTTATCACATTTCACGGTAATCCCCTGCACTCATACTACTGCGTCGTTACGACGGGTACCATCGTTAACAGGAGAAATTCACTCTCGAACACACCCTCCAAGTCGCGCACGTCTCAATCATGAGTCAAAAATAATTCTCCGTTCCAAAAGAATTCAATTTGGATTTGAATAAGACAGGGCCAATTTTAGTTTTCCTTTTTCTCCTTTAAGATCAAAGATCTTAAGTTGTATTCGGTATCATAAATTGGGCCAGGATTGAGTAACTAATTAAAAAAAAGAAAATTTGGGCCAACGGTCTTTGCCTCCTTGGAAATACCGGTTCCCGTTCGATCACCGAAGTCAAGCAAGGTTGGGCGTGGTTAGTACTCGGATGGGTGGCATCCGAGAGGATGTTTCACTCATTTTTCAGAAACACCACGTACTGTTGCGCACATAGTGGTTCGGATCTCACTTAAAATAGTAGGTTCTAGGACATTATGACCTTAGCAGTCGGTCCCGAAAAAAACAAAAACAACAAAACAAACAAAAAATTTGGCTAGGTGCAGACACAAAATTCGAGATAAAAATTGCACTACACCAGTGGGAATCTCAGCTAGCGAAAGGAACATCGTCGGTATATCGTGTGCGAATGAAACAACAGTGGGGAGCTGTTTGTTCGTTACACTCAATTAAGGTTGCGGTTTGCCGAACCCCTGACTCTCGATTGTTGCGACGTTGGTACGCCCACGTCACAAGCGTCGCGGCGCCACGAAACACCCACAACACACGCCAACACCATTGGGCCACCACACACACATCCGATGAATAATAACGCTACGGATCGCAAATAATCGGAGCTGATCCCGCTCGAGAGTAAAGGTGCAATCAGTAGGATTCCGAGGTCGCCGGGTTCTTGCGGTCGACAAAGTGATTGCCCATTGTGACTGCGATCGCAACTCCATTCTTCGCGCCTTTAAAGGATTTATCAGCTGATCGATCTTGTTCTCTTGGTGGCCGCTAGTGCTACCCTTCTAGAATAATAATTGCCTCGGACAAATTGGAGCCACTTCAGCCCGCTTCGTCGCTTCTTTTTCTTCTTTCCAGGATCTATTTTTCAGGGGAATCCTGCAGAGACCATTCGACAGTGGAATCCACGGTTCTAGTTCGGCTTTAGTCACTTGCCACTAACACACATAAATATATATATGCATATGTATATATATATGTAGATATAATATCTCTGCTCCCGCGAGTCATACATTCTCCCCAAGCAAGAAGAAAGTCCCAAGGAAACTTTTAATTAGCTGCTTAGCGGCGTGAACTTTGGCGAGTTTTAACTTTATGAATGGCGCTGATGCAGTTTAGTGAATTTCACTGTTGGAAAGTGCACTCTGTGGTTCCTAAGGATGAACGGAATGACGGCATGATTTTACTCGGGATTGATTAGGAATAATACAGTAGAATAGGGGGTCAAATAAAGAGATTTGATTTCCTGATAAATAAAAGGCAATTCAATTTCTTAGAAACTAATTTTTAGATAATAAACGTGGTATTGATTTTAATGGATGAAGTACAATAGTTTGAGTTCTGGTTTAAACTTCGATAATAATGCTACAAGCACAATTAATGAAGCTAGAATTACTTAAGCAACGTTATTCGAGTGAGAATAGTGGAAGTTCCTATGGGAAGCATGAGCGTGAATGAATTTTTACGATCCTAGTATCCTGCTGGGTAAATTGTTCCGGAGAGAAAGAGAGATGGAGCGAAAGGTAGTATCAAAATGGAAGTAAAAGCACAAACAAACTTAAAAGAAGGTTCGAGAAGAGCGAGCCACTGCGGTTCCATCGTGAAAAGGTTTTCTTGCCGAATTTTCATGGCCAATTGCGAATACCTCGTGCGTGTAAAACGTGGCTCGTAATGCATCCGCTTGGGAGCATCCTTGGTAACTGTATGAAGAGCACTTCAGAGTCTATCCACGGCCGTTAAACCGCACCCGAGTCATGCAGAATATCGATTTTCCCCATGGCGCACACCCCTCACGATTTTCTTGGATGTATCATCTCCTGACCAATATCACGCTGGAAAGGATCCTACTCTAGAAAGATAAGAGGAAAATTCCATCCTCACGCCAAATATCCTTGTTTAGAAACGTGAAATGTACTACGTGAACAAGCGGCTCCTTCGAGAAATGAGAGAGACCGAAATGTAAAACCATTACCCGGAACGTGTTACGGCTCAGCATACACACATTTTTTATTCAACGACTCCCTTTGAAAATAAAACGTGCGAGCTCAGCCAAGTTGCCCGGAAAATTTCATCCGGGTAGCCATTTGTGAGTGGCTAGGATTTTGCCTTTTCCCTTCTCTCGGAATTTAAAACGTATGCGAACGAGTTTACAATCTCGTTCGTGGCTATTTACTCGAGTGAGTACAAGCTTTTCCGAGGGGCTGTCGCTATTCGGTGCTTATCATTTATTCTCCTTGATCCTCGAAGATATCTCGTCGATTATGGTCGCACTCATTCCCACGAGTGTCTCGTTCATTTCGCTCCTCATCCTACTTTATTTCGTTGAGTACTCTTTCGGTCTGACCAATCACTGACTTATACTACTGCTTGCTATCTAACCAGATTCGATAGTCGCAGTGTTTCTCTCCCAGACCACGGGAAAACACATTCGCGCGATTGGCTCGAGGGTAACGCCAAGATCAAGTGCATCCCGAGAGTAAGTGGCCGACGTTGGCGTCGCGGCACGTGGAGACAGAGTGACGCCCGGCGTCGGTTCTCGGACGCCGTCCTTGAACCTCGCGCACGAGCGTTTAGAGCTTACCCGTTTTCTAGGTTTTATCCGAATCCTGGACTCTGGGTGTCGTGCTTTCGATTATCGATCCACTAGTCTGTAATACTATACTACCACAGCAAAATATACACATTGAACTTCACGCCTCATTAATTATTTATTTGCCGTCGCCGTCGTCATCGTGTCACCGAGTGTTGTTAGACCCTTGATTAGTACCTTCAAGCATTCGTTGAATGCCGCGAAAACTTGCCAGCGATCGCAGGAACTTTGCGATGAATACCATTAATTCGTAATTCATGTGAATGCACACTGCACTAGTTAGTGACATTTTTCATTCTACGTTACGTGGAACATTAGTGGCCGCGTATATTCTCCATTAATCCATCGAAAGTGGTGATTGATGATCTCTATTAGTTTTCCGCAAATTACTCCTTCCGCACGTACGAGTGTTTCGTGTGTCCGATAATTGTAGGATAATATTATTGCATGCGTAATTATAATTATGAATGCCCGAGTATACAATGTATATATTTGGAGCGATCAGTAATTATGATTGATAAATGATATTGAATACAGTGATTATCGTTAACTGCTACAACAATCTAGTGACAGATTTATCAGTAAAGCAATACGTTTACGCGTTGCATCAGTCGAAAGTATCAGGGTAAATCACGGTACAGCGAGCTCGACAATGCGGAAGAAGAATTGTAGCGGATATGCAAACACTTGGCAAGCTGCCTGGTGTTAAACTTGACCCTGCACTTGTACGCGGCTCCAGCTTGGTCTCGCGATGTTGGCTCAGGGTCACGGTCAACTCTCGTGGTTCGAGGGCAGTGCAGCACAGCGACACCTCCGCACGCGTGGCATTACGCGTGCTTCGACACGTGAACACGTGGACGGGGAAACTCGGAGGAATGAATTTATTCCGAGGAATAAATCTGTCACGTTGATGCAGGGACATTCGTATGAGATTCGGTTGACAAGCTGTGACTATATCTTATAAATAAATTGTGAATCTTTGCTTACACACGAATATCGTGTTTGCATACAACTCATGTTAGAATATACAAGGTGCCCTGACAAGAATGTCGAATGGAAATATCTCCGTTAATTTTGAAGATATGCGAAATCCGCAGAGGGCAAAATTGCATGGTTCGAATGGGCTTGTTGAATGGCGGTATGGGGATATTTTTGCAATCGGGTGGTTTTTAGTTATTAATGTTAACTTAATTTTTTTAAATGGGTCGACCTACTTTTTTCGATGTTCTGAATGCAGGGATCAAGACGAATTCAAAGACCTATGACAGAAGGCCTTTGGGGGTAGTTCATCCCCCAGGGGTTGTAAATTTTCTCTCTTAAATATCGACTAAACAACTAAATTTAGAGAAAAATTTCTTTAACGAAATTTACATGGTATTAATGGGACTATCAATTGGTGTTAACAAATTTTTGAAATTCAAATTGTTTAAACATTTTTTTATAAACAATCATGTTTCTTGACAACAAACATCTATTGTTTTTCTCGGATCATGATGGGGAATCGAAAGACAAGTTCAACGATGTGCATCAGAAAATTTGCACGATTGGAATAGGTTCATTTGTATCCAATAATCTCGTGGATTTCTGGTTGATCGGCGGAAAGCAAGGGAGAGAACACGCACGAATCAGCAGATCCTCCCAATTATCGCGTCACTAGTGTGCCCATCATCGTAGTAGAGGATTGTTTTATCGCGAAATGAGAGGGTGCGATTCTTTCGTGCGTGAAGCTTAGCGTTCGGTAATAGGTAGGGTCGGATTATAACGTCACAGGGGTGCAAACAAAAGCTCGCGAAAAGCAGTGATATGACGACGTCAGCAGAGTGATGTGCACAATTTGCCTGAAGAGATTCGCCCCCGTGGAAGACGTCACGTTTTATTTGCGGGCTGCGATCCTCATTGAGATAAAAGGACCCTCTCCGAATCCTCACGCGTCAGCGGGTAAACTTCCTTTTTCCTGGGAGCTTAAAAAGGAGCTGAGGTCTGTTCGCGAGTGCTGCGAAATTGATTAAGCATATTGAAGGTACATACACTCGCGACTGACGACAGTCGATATTCTCCCATTCAAAGAATTTATATCCCCATAATAAAGCTGGTGACTCTACATTCTGGATTTTCTCTCCAGAGAGACTCGTCTCGAGTCAAGCTCGAGCTTTTAAACTCGTAATGTAATCCTTACGCCCTACCTATATGGGAAATCACTGTTTTCTCTACCTAGGGAAAATGTCAACTGTACTCCAGTATGATGCTGTCTTTTAACAACGTCATAAGCACGTAGGAGGGTGTTCACAGATGGAAAATCATTTACGAGCACAAATTCTACACGCCCTCGTAGAGTTATTCTTTTCTTCGCTTTGTGCGGCCTCCGTGCCGAGTGTGATCAGTTTTATTACTCTAGCTTCGAGGTTTCGACTCCATCGTAAGCTATGATTTCGAAACATGCAGAGTGAAAAATTGCTACCTACAGTATTGTCCATGACGAAATTCCCGTGAAAATTATATTGTTTGGCTGCAACGTCTCCACGATAAATATCGAATAACAATCCATGCTCACTCACAATCCCGGCGGAGCGTGAAAAATTCCTAGAATCGATGCATAACTATTGTAACGCGTCCGAGATTTGTTATCGCTCTGCGATATGTATACCCGTTGTTTCCACCTATTGCATTCCATTCCGGAAGTTTCCCGTTCACCGACAGCTGCCCAGGAATCGGATCATGCTGTCCGAATTAAAATACTGTCTCGTCGTTTCACACGTAATTCTCATGTGTGCAGTGAAAAAAAGTGATAGCAATGAATTATTTTACCCGCGGGAAGATGACGATATTCGAGCAGCACTCTCGTGTACGAGTACTGCTGCAAAGAGTCTATTCAGTTTTGGTCATCGTATCGTGATTGTGTATCGTGAGCAGGGTGCAATGGAGGGTGCAATCGTGAGAGCTCTAATGAAAGGCGCTCCAACAGTAATTGCCAATCGACCTGTACGTATGAAAAGTGACCGGGTCCCAAGCTACATCGTGATCGATTACGGCAATTTTTCGTATTCACGCGAGATTCTCATCACCAACGATCCCGTGTTACACACTCTACAGTATCTCTTCGTGACCAAGGCAACGCGAGCAGAAACGACTCGTTTCGCCGACGAGCTGTGGAAAGTTGGATTTCGCGACATTGCTTTCGTGATGGCAGATAATAGTCATAAGTGGATCATAATGCAACCGGAAAGTGCGAGGAATAGAACTGGCCTCCGATCTCTCGGGTATTGCACACCATCGGGAAACAATATTGGCAACATACGACAATACAGCTCAAACATCTATCGATTTTGCTCTGGCGAGCGTTGCAAGCTTGTTTACGGTAGCATTGTCGACGAAACGATACATTTCTGGCGCAATGAAGATAAATTAAGATCGAAAGGTACGCAGTGTTATTTATGATTATACCACGAGTGTCCGACGTGATTAATCAACGTCACGCACACGTCCGATTAATCGCTTGATTCCTTAATCAGAGAACGCGCCGAACCATAATCACACTATTGAAAGATTGATCATCAAACGTTTCGGAAGGCTCTACAATATGACGGTGGACTTCAATTCGGAGGTGAATTTATCTTGGCGAGAAGCTTCCCGGAAGCTACTTACCGGTGAAGTGGACATAGTCGATGCCATAATGCCCGACAACGCGGAAGTCATGGACGGTTTGGAACTCATCTGCTGGTACATGTTCCGCGATATTGTATTCGCCGCGAAAGTCCGTTATCGCACTCCTGGCAATGATCTACTGAAGATGCTGACTCCATTTCATTACTGGGTCTGGATTTGTGCTGCTTGCTTACTGATCCTCTACGTGATCCTACTGTCCGCACTTCGCAGACTTCACAGCGCTGGTCTCATTAGAGAACGACTCGAGTTTATGCAAGTCTGGGCAATCATGCTTGGCCAAGGCGTGACGTTTCCTCGCAAATTTGCATTGAAACTTGTCCTCTTAATGTGGATGATTTACTCGCTTTATCTCAGCATCACTTATAACAGCACTTTCACGAGTTCCCTAGCTCAAATTGAGATGGAAGATTTGTTGCGGAGCGCTAAGGATCTCCGGGATTCTGGACAATCTATTAGCGGACCCGCGATCGTTCGATCATACTTGAACGATACGTCGGATAAAGTAATGCGGGACTTGGCTGAAAGGTAGTATAGTATCATTCCTAGTATTGTGTCTTCTCAATAATTGTCTCGGTAATTGTTTAGAAAGACGGCTCACAACGGATTTCAATGATTTTCACATATGTTGTAAAACCCGATCTCCTGATCATTTCTATATATACATAGAGACTTGATATACCTCAGACTTCTGCAGAGTGCCCCCTCCACTGAGACACATGCGAGGGGCTCACACGCCTCTCGCTCAGCCCCACCCGATCTGTCCTGACCTGACACCTGTGACCGTAAAGTGCGGAATTATTTAATTACATATGCAATTTTTGATCGCTTGTATTCTTTTATCAGATATGTGCCCATATCTGAAATATGCAGCATATTAACGTTCTCTCTTGTTTTGTTTGTTTGTTTTTGTTTTTCGGGACCGACTGCTGAGGGGTCATAATATGCCCTAGGACCTACTGTTTTAAGTGGGATCCGAACCACTATGTGCGTAACAGTGAAACACATCCTTTCGTATGTCACCCATCCGAGTACTAACCACGCCCAACCTTGCTTGACTTCGGTGATCGAACGGGAACCGGTATTTCCAAGGAGGCAAAGACCGTTGGCTTCTCTCTCTTCTAAATATAAATATAAACCACCGCCGGATATAAAGTTACAATTATTTAATACCTTGTATCCTTTTCTCTATACGCTTTTCTATACGTTGTGACCCGTCTTTCTAAATAATTACTCTTGCCTCTCTAACTCAAGATTGTTTCTGCGACAGATACGTGATAACCACTCCGAACGAATTGTTCAAATCAATATATGCAAATTACGGAGTGGCAGCTATACAGCATTTCACGGTGACCAGAATGAACTGGGCGCAAAGGAGCAATCGGACTCGTCGTTTATACACGATCCCAGATATCGTTGTGAGGTTTCCTATATTTTTCATCACGCGGAAAGGCCACCCTTATCGCAACCCCCTACGGCTTCTCGTTACCGAGTATCGCGGGCTGGGATTAATAAAGAAGTGGTCGAGTACTTATCTGATCGAGGAGGATAAGGGTATCGTTAATCAGCCATCAACCGACGAGATCCTTACGATGAAGCACTTACTTTCCGCGTTTCAATTATTTTTCGTTTGCCAAGGAATCAGCTGCTTGGCGTTCTTAATCGAATTCCTACATAATTACACGCCGCTACGTCTATTCCGATAATTAAGCCACTGACAGAGTCAAGGACTGTTTATGGTAATGGTTTCACGATTCCGCTGTATGTCAGACCGAGGGTAGGAGCCTCTATTGCGAGATGACAGGAGGGAGCATAGCTAGTATGTAGTCATACATGTATGCAATAATTCTTCAATCGTGTGTGTCGCGTGGGACGTTACATGCATTATCATAAGGCACGCCTCGTTGAGCATTACGTTTATGCCTGCGATCTATGCAAGGCCGTTTCACCAGTTTGATGAACGAAAGGGAAACTATACTGCACCGGCGACGTTCCGAACGATAAACTCAATTTGATGGATGCCTCGCTTTTTCATCCTCAGAGACCTGATTCGCCTCTACCACTTTTGCCGATTTATCCTAACTGCGCCAGCTACGTATATATGTATATCGAATATAAATAGAACTGAATTCCCATGGTTGCACAAGGTGCACATCGGGTCGACACGAAGCACTTGGTCATTTCGTATGCGCGGCGAGGAAGAAAACGCAGTAAAAATAAAGATAAGTGGAATTCACGGCAGTACTGTGCTACTAAAACTTCCTATCTCGAATCATTCCAACCATAAAAAGCCCCAATCTGGAAAATTCTGGGCTGATCACTCTATACTTTGTATCTCTGACTGTCGTGCCTCGTGAAGTCGAAGCTTAACTCGAACAATTTCCCTCGTTAGCTCTCGACTTCATTGAACATGTGGACTAATGGGCGCCACAGTTTTTTCTCCGAGATTTCCTGTACTCTTGTGTTCCTCGTGTTTCGTGTTTTCCCCATTGCCTTCAATTACGGTTCCATCGTAAGAGTAAGAATAGCGAAGCCGAAGGTAAAAAGTAATTCCTTACGGGTATAATAGTAGCCGGAGGAATTTCGCGTGCTGTTTGCTGCTATATTCGGTGGGCCATAACTCTGGTCAGTCCAAAAGACGAAAGCTTTATGGACGAGCTGATGAAGCGTACCATAAGGCGTACCGCTTTAACGAAGCCGTCATTAGGACGTTAACACGGGATTGCGTGTTTCTTATCAGTCGGAGGTCTGTTCCTTCGCGATGCCATCGCATAAACGTATATCTCCAATTCTCTGATAGGGTCGAAGGGCTTTTTTTCGCTCTTCGGACTAATTATTTCAGAGACTTTGCAACACACGGTCGCGATCAACAAAAGCTTCTTCGATCTTTCTCTTTTTCTCCTTTTTTTTTTTTGTTTTTCTTAGGAGCCTCTGTGACGAGGTGACTTTTTCTCTGCGTAATTAAGTACCGCGACTTTTCTAAAAGCTCGAGTTAGCATAAAAGTATTCGAACGCTTTTCTACCACTTTATTGGGTGAATAGGGCGTAGTGATCGGTGGTGAAAGGGGGTAAGCAAATGTTTTTATTGCGGAGAATAAGTCAATTGATGCGAGCCGTGCTGAAGATGTTCCCCGAGGAACATTAAAATAGATGAATGGAAAGTGGACGTCATCGGAGGATGGAGCATGAAAAAGACCACCAACGCGACGGCAAGAATCGATTACTTTTTTTGCTTGACCCTGATTTTCGACTCGTCACGAACAAGTAGACGAAAGCTATCCCTCAACCTACCAGTTCGGCTAAAAATATCCTTAATGGATAAGGTGAACCCGCGGCGCTGCGCAGTCGGGCGAAATTTGTATTTTTCCGGGAGGATGCTTAATAATCGCTTTACCACACGGTAAACAAGGTCGTTCGCCCACATCTTTTGCAGCTCATTTTCTTGGATTGGCCATTCGTAGTGTGCTGATACACAATGACGTGGCTGTTTCTCAAAAGAAGGATAAATTTTCAAAGTATATTACCTACCCAGCTTTCCGGTATAAAATCAGAGATTGACTGCACTGTGTGCTTTTAAATTTCACTCATTTCGTTCATTTTGAAATAGTAACTCGAAAGTTCCTGGTCAAGGTTTAACTACGTCAAGTCAACAGGCAGGAACATGTTCCCTGCTGAGCTAACGATATTTCAAACTAGACTCCGAACAGTATTGCATTAGACGAGGTAAAGTTACGTTTAACAGGACGAAGAACTTTGTTCCCTTGACACCGTGTCAGTTTACAGTCAGTCACTTTCGACTGGTCTGTGACGCGGGATCATCGAGCGCGTTCAAGTTCGAGATAGGTTCTTCTGGTCAAGCGAGCACTACGATACCGGGCTAAATTGGTTCATTACGATATCACCAACTCGATTGCTCGACAGAAATTGAGGAAGCCGAGTCATGCCTGGTAGCGATCGATGACGATAATCGGGCCCGTATCGCTGCGCTTCTCGTCTAATTACGGGTTCCTGCTACTACGTTGTACAGTACCAGTCAAAAGTTTACGCGCATCAATTAAAAATTCAGGTGAAATAGATACAATGATATCCAACGAAATTCTTTATTTCAATTCGTCCAATTTTCCAGGATAATCTAGTAAACATTGTCTGCTGTGAGAATTTAATTATGGTGAAGCTAATTAATTGGTCGATAATACAATTATTGATCAATGAGTGTTTTACAGCAAATGACTAATTATTGTACGATTCCAGACGAGAAATTTGGCTTTAAAGTGTGCAGATCAGACCCTTCGTCAATAACTGACCCCACTCGACGTTTAGAACTATTCCAACAGGCTTAACACATACCGGAGCAATTACACCAATTCGCCGTGTAATTTCGATGATCCATAGGTAAACCTTCTCTAATCAATTCAAACGGTATCTGCCCGAACAAACGTTACCTTCAAGAACTTATCGCAATCATCGGATCCCTGTTCAGAATGCTAACGATATAACATATGTCAATGAGAATTTGAAAGCACAATCGAATGTTTCGTCATTTTCCATCGAGTAATAAAACCTACAAGGATTCAAGTCTACCATGATCGTATGGTCAACAGGAAGTTATTACGCAAATGAATCGAGCCTGAGGTTCATTGCGACCTACGTGTTGCAGCAGGAGCGAAGATTGCCAAGAACGTTAATTACAAAGGGATTACAGAGTAGTCGTCTGATTTGTTCACCAAGCGGCTGTTGATTGATGGATCGAGCAGGGTGTTTCTCAATGGTCCGATGTTCGGACATGACGCGATCCACCTATTATCAGGACTGACGAGTCGAGATTAGGGTCGACAGTACCTTGTAAACAGAATCATGTGCAAACGAACTCAAGAAGCTACGCCCACGCATGCTGAGTAACCAGACCCCAAAAAAACACTGCAGCTAGTCCTTTCAGTTTCCTCTTACGATTAGTCTTCCTTATATCTAAAGGCTCCGCTCTCTCGACTGGATTTGCGATTGTTAACCAACGGTGCTTTACAGTCTCCGAATTAACTTCTTAGCCACTATAGTGGCTTTCGCGAATGTCATCTCTCAGTACGACACGCCACTATAGTGGCTTTCGCGGATTTAAGAAAAATTATAATTTAATCGTCAAACACTTCGTTCCAATGTACTGGTGGAGAGAACAGGATTATCTCTTACACATCGCAGTGTGGTATCATTTAATGTTGTATCAATAAGAGGTTAAAAGTACTGACATGAGTTAGCGCGAGGTTTGCTGAGCTATGAAACGATATCAGAACATTTCGTATATTGAGCTCTATGAATTTCATGAATATCAAAAATGAAGCGGAATTCCCGATTGTATGGATCGATAAGAGTATTTCGGTGATCCGGCGATTCCTTTACGTGATCGTGGACTATATACTTTTTTTTTTACTAGAGCCCGTAACAGCAGTACCTTGCACGGTTCTTTTCCTCTTGATATTTGTCTACTGTGCGAATTTCAGTCTCAGGGATATCCTGAGCGTAAAATCCAAGATTCTCATGGGAAGTTTGTTCGGGGATATGCTCCAAGGTTCATAAACACAGCATATACGTGTATGTATCTGTGTAGGATACATCGCTCGACTTTGACAGATATTCCTCGGTGATGTTACTCTCGTAAATCTTTAGAAATATGCGAGAGATTATGGACGATCTGCATAGCCTTGAAAATATGTCGCTGGCAGATCAAGGATTTTCGCGACGAATGATGTTACCTTGCTCCTTAAAATGGATCCTGAGTTGCTTAATATTTTTGATTACCGTAAATATATACAGGGTGAGTCAGTGACCTTGCACCAAACTGAAACCACGTATTTTGGGGGTCAATAGAAGCCTAAAAGTCCCGGAACACAAAATTGAAATCTCAACCCTTTCGGAATTACAGGGGGTTGAAATTTTAAGTTTTAAAAAATCATATCTTCCGACAGGATAATACTAGAGTCACGGGTCTTTTTCTAGATTGTGTGGGAGGGCCCAGGGTACCTGGAAAAAAATAGAAACGATGTGAAAATTATTATTAGCCACATTATTATTGATTTTCTTGTAGTTCTTCTATGAACGTGAAATTTGCCCGTTTAGAGAAAATCAATAATAATGTGGCTTAATAATAATTTTCACGTCGTTTCTATTTTTTTCCAGGTACCTCGGGCCCTCCCACACATTCTAGAAAAAGACCCGTGACTCTAGTATTATCCTGTCGGAAGATATGATTTTTTAAAACTTAAAATTTCAACCCCCTGTAATTCCGAAAGGGTTGAGATTTCAACTTTGTGTTCCGGGACTTTTAGGCTTCTATTGACCCCCAAAATACGTGGTTTCAGTTTGGTGCAAGGTCACTGACTCACCCTGTATATCACTTGCTTTTCCACTTTTACTATGAAGCATTCGTTACTTTCCTGGCGAAACAGCGAGCGCCAAAGGGACTTTCGGTACTATCGATCTTACTAGACAAACAAGGGTCGGAACAGTTTGTGGGCTGGTCTAAGAACATACTAGCAATTTGTCTGCAAAAAAGCATCCGGCGAACAAGAGCGGTGGCCTGTTACAAGTCTCATTAATTCCACTGTTTCACGAATCTTCTTATTTCTTGCATTAAGAGTACTTAGCAATGTCAGTCGCATCAGCTAGTTAGTCAAGAACCAGCAGCTTCCAGTTTCTTCTTTGGCTCCATTCCAAATCCTTTTAGGCAGTTACGAGTTTTTTTTTCGCTAGCAATAACTTGCTCGCAGACTCCGCTTGCTAACTAACTAACAAAGTCTCTTTTTCTCAAGAAGAAAAAAATTTATCGAATATTACGTCTTCGCAAAGTATTTAGTATCCGATCCAAACCCTAGGTCTCTTTCTTTGTGAAGAAAACATCGCGCCTTTTTTTCTTGCGGTAGACTTTGTGTCAGCCAGACGTAAACAGTTCCATGAAGTGCGCGAATCGATAACCGATGTCTGCTCGTATTTTGCAATTCTTGCCGCGTCGCCTTTTCGCGGACCCCGAGACAATCGCCGATTTGCATAGAACTCTATTGCGTCATCTGGAGAGGGAATTTCTCGATCGAGCATGTATATTCGATGAAGCAGAGTTCTGTAGCGGCTACCGCTGCCCAAAGCGGAACAAGCGGATTCCAGTCAGCTACTGGTAACCTGATGCACTCATTCCCCTTGTATTCTTATTTTCTTCGAAAACACTATGCGTACCGCCAAGAGCAGTTAGACTTTTACCAGAACCTGTGTTCTGGAAGCTTTGAGTCGAACCACCATCGAAGAGCAAAAAGTATTTTTCCTAGCATACATTACGTATACCAAAGGGTTTCATCCTTTTGGAACATATTTATTTTCATATGTAAAACATACAAAGTTCTTGTCTTTGGCATTTAACAATGGAACAGGATCTTGTGATACGACTGATATTACTGGTATTGCAATATTGCATCCCTCGAGAGTAGCACAATCGCGAAACACGTGTCGATGGTGGGTGCAGCAAAAGAGACAACCGAAGAAAGCGGGCGGGAAGTCCTTGCGTATCCGCGATTAGCTTGCTCTCGAGCCACTCACGGCTTGAAATGTAGTCCATGGTCATGGAAGAAACGCTTGAGGAATGTTGGCCAAATAAAATCAGGAGAGACTATTGATCGATGTTTTTTCATCTTCGATCCTCGGAATTAACCACCTTATCAGCTTCGCGCAATCAAGTGGTGGTGCACCTATAAACGCGACTGTTTACATAACTGCTCACGGAAACGTAGGAAACGTAGGAAATGTAGTTCATGGGTGAAGTATTGTGGGAGTAACGAGCGAGCGGAGGCAAGAGATGGTGCTCTCGCAGCGTGAGATCCGCAAGCCGGTGGCCAAACGACCCTCCAAAGAACAATTTTCCGTGCTCGGCAAGTTTTACGTGTAAAGAATATTAGATCCAATAACGAGGACACGCGTTGAGTGCGGCCAAGGTGTTCCAACCGTCGGTTTCTACTCTGACTTCCTTACTACTTCTTCTAACTTTCAAACATCCCTTGTCTTTTCGGCACAATGATTGCCGGCCTTGACTCTTACCTCTCGTGCAATCTTCCTTTCCGCGTGGGCGTACACGTCGCAATGTTTTCCTCGTTCCGAAACTTCCCCATCTGACAGATTCCCATATTAACCGGAAGCCCAGTGTCCGTGTGGCGGCTGCACCTGACTACACGCGGACCTTGGGTTCCAAAAGTTTGTCAGCAAAAAAGTGAGCGTGGGTGGCTTTGGACTGGAAAACGAGATTCGTAGAGGAAAAATTGCATTGAGGGGTGGGATCGTGAGATTAGTAGCCCGCGGATGAGTTATGCTCTTCGTAACTCTAAATGCATTGGAGTTCGGTCGTCGAGGCCCTGAAAGTTGGGAGGACGAGGCCATAAACCGATCGGTGATGCAATTATCCAGAATACGTATGCAGTTTGGAATACCTCCTGCCGATTATCCTCAATGTTATGCTAATACGCTAATGCCATTGATAAATTGAGTACTGAAATCCTGTTTCAATGCCGTTTTACTTTCAGCGCGTGACTCATTGTTTAATCTTCAAAATCAATTATTTTTCCCGATTTTTTAATTCGATTTTATTTTCTTATATTAAATCTAGCATATTTCGAAATTTTGTAAGTTTCTCGTAACGAAACGAATCAGTTTACAATGTTTCGTGATAATGTTCCGATCGGAGGACTTGCAAAAATAAATCATGTTTCACTTTACCGAGGGCGGTGCTCTGCTTTTTCAAGCGCGCACGTGGCTGATAAATAATCGAGAGGCTAAGTGCTGCTCCGGGACGAAGAAATGCATGCACGAGGTACACGCACGGTGGAAAAATATGAGAGCAGACGGATCTGAATGGAACTCGCTTGCGTTATGGCTTTCAATTTAGCGCGAGGCCCAATGCACAGCACTTTAGATCGAATTTCGAAGGAAGTGGCCTTCCACGCGGCCATCTGCGAATTGTGCTCTGGAAAACTGGGTCGCGTCATGTCTAAATGGTTGTCAATTAAAACATACGAAGGAACAAATCGAAAGGTAACAACAGTATTCTGGGTTATTCCCCATGATTAGCTGATGTATCGGGTGAAAAGTGGGTACATTTGATTTTCCCGAACAATGAGAGCATGGGGTCGTCAAGGTAGTACATATTGGAACAGAATCCAGCAGTTTCATTGGGCGAATATTTGCTGGTTCACTGGAAATGCGAGAGTATTAATCGGATCCGTGTCGATTATTTATCCGAGGTCCTTCGAGCAAGGCTCGAAATTAACAGTGGCGTATGAAACGACAGGCATTATCTATTCCACTGGCATTATCCAATGCTCGCGGTTTAATTCGGAATGCGTTTGTACCTGACCCGCGAGCATTAATCCCGAAAATGGAATCCGCGAATTAAGGATCATCAGGGAATCCCAGGGGCGCGCGTGCGTCACACCGAATGCTCGAAACTCACGTAGGACCGGCACCCACCTACGCTTGATTTAACCCTGACACACATGGGACACGATACCAGAGGTTCACCATGAACCAGCAACAGGGTCTATCGAGACTGTGGGCGCACCGATTAGCAGGCCTCCACGAACGCTTGTTTAATTGGCCTCGATACCTCGTTTAAAGAGCGCTGTCTCTCTAAAGATGGAACGTCTATTTTCATTGATCACCCTCTCCTGCTCTTCGACCTCTTTTTCCATGCGCCTCATCTCTCTTCCCTCTTCTATATATTCATTTCTCACCGTGAAGAACCTACCACGTCACCGAGAGTCTTTTGCACCTTGCCACGAACTTTATGCATAGAAATTGCACCGAGGGAGAATTAATTTCATGCGTGCTAGGGAACCGTGAAATTAGAGTGCGAACTCATTGCCGTACGCGAACGTGGGATTTACTGTTAGCATAGTAATGATGTAGGTAATCGACGACTAACGGCCGCTGTTTTAGCTAGCCACGGGCAAGTTCGTGACCTAGTAACGTTACCGAGGTACCAGCGATGTGGCCAAAAGGAATCTAGGAATTTCTAGAGAATTTAACGAGAATATCCTGTTATATGGGACATCCTTTATAATACGTCTGTATTCTGTCACGCCCCTACAACGAGAGTACATCGAGCGTCATGAAAAACTCTTAATGGCAGTAGCGAAAGCGAAGACGGGTAGAAATGCTTTCAAAAACTTCCTTTGACCGTGGTTTTCGTTGGGGTCGGGTGTGAAAGTCTTTGTCACCGCTCCGTTTGATCTTCAAGCTGAGACAACTAAGTTTTAAGTTCTCTTCGAAAGAAGCAGAAGTTCCAATCTCTTTCGAATGGACAGAAAGCTCTGACAGATCTTTCCAAATGTATATTCCTACAGTGAATTAGTTTTTCTAATCGAGTGAACGCAATGCTCGATGCGTCCATTTACCACTGACAAACTAATTCGTATTGTCGCGACTCGCCGAGTATCGCCATGGCCCCGCGCAATTTCGGATTTTCTACTGTCGCTTGCCACACGCGCCAATCAATCATGCTACCAGGACAATAGAATCCCCGATAGCGGAGAAAATCGGTTAGCAGTGCGGTTTCTATATTGCGCTTTCAGCGACACCACGAAATACGAATCAGCCGACAAGTTTTCCTCGATACCGTGCATAACGAATAAACGTCGAAGGACAGTTGTATCGATCGTATCATCGTCGTTAATATCAAAAAAGCATTTAGTAATATTGTATCTAAAAATAAAGTCCTCTTCGTTCGTCCTTCCGGCGCGCACCTCTAGTACTTTCCAAGTGTATCCAACAATTTCAACAAGATTCAACCGCGATCGCAAGAGTTGTTCTAATCCCGCAACTAATATTACATGTTCTCATTAATACGAAACAGCGGCAAGTAGCGGAGGTTTAACAAGCAGCCGCAATCAATTAAACCTTAATCCAGCTGGTGAATGAGAAGTGCAGTACGGTTTGTATATATATATATATGTATTATAGTAGGACTACTCGAAAGTTTCCAGGGGTAGTTTCGATAGCCATGGCCTCGCTCGAGGTCCTGCGAACAAGTGGAGTTTCCCCGCGTCAAACCGAAGGATATCGGCCAAGGTCCTCGAACTCTAGCTGCGAGATGAGACAAGATGAGACGACGTCCTGTGGCGAAAATCAAGGATAATCGAAAGGGTGGCACCCAGACATAGCGTCGGAGGTTAACCCTCTAGATTGTAGGGTTAGTCGTCAGAAAAAATGGGGACACATTAACGGTGATAATTCTCGAGTAAAGGGATTCTTATCGCACCCTTTATTCTACCGAAATGTGTCTTCGCCAGATTTCCTTCGCCCTCGCGTCTCTAACCAATGCAGATCGAAGCCAGACAGTCGTAAATCAGATTTCGGTTGTCGTGCAATGTTTTTCGAGTGGTGGGAGAGTTTTTCAGTCTCGGCGCGATACCGCGACCAGGGAAAACATTTCCCGAGGGCGGTAAGATAACCCAGCGCGCTATTGTGACACTGGAAGTTGCGGCTACGATAAATCTCTCGACGGGTGAGAAAAAAAGGGACATAGCGGCGCGACGAACACCAGTCTCCCTCTTCCATTTGCTCTATTCTTCGCAAGCGTGGCGAGAACAAGTCGCGCCTTGGCCGATCGCCGTTGATCAGATTTTTATTGCTCCCTCAGAAATAGCAGCCGCAGCTTTTTTGTAGCATACTGCTTGCAGACTGGGAAAAAGTTCTGCCGGTTGGAATGGGATTTTTTAACGAGCTCCTTGGAACCTCACCTCGATGCGCCCAGAGTGGATGCGTCTGCGAACTTGAGGCGGAGGCTGCTCAGGGGTGTGAGTACTGCTGGTTGCAACAACATACGTATGTATACATAAACCATGCGACTGCTGGCCAAGGAAAATTTAATGGTTCATTTTTCTCCCACTGTTTCTCTTCGCATGCAACAAGGATTTTCATCCGATACACGGCCCCCCTCTCGACCCCCACCTGATTTGTCCTGACCTGACCTGTGACCGCAAAGCGCGGAATTATTTAATTACTTATACAATTATTTAATTGTTTTCTATACGTTTTCCCCACACACATAGATATATACAGGGTGAGTCAGTGACCTTGCACCAAACTGAAACCACGTATTTTGGGGGTCAATAGAAGCCTAAAAGTCCCGGAACACAAAGTTGAAATCTCAACCCTTTCGGAATTACAGGGGGTTGAAATTTTAAGTTTTAAAAAATCATATCTTCCGACAGGATAATACTAGAGTCACGGGTCTTTTTCTAGAATGTGTGGGAGGGCCCAGGGTACCTGGAAAAAAATAGAAACGATGTGAAAATTATTATTAAGCCACATTATTATTGATTTTCTTGTAGTTCTTCTATGAACGTGAAATTTGCCCGTTTAGAGAAAATCAATAATAATGTGGCTTAATAATAATTTTCACGTCGTTTATATTTTTTTCCAGGTACCTCGGGCCCTCCCACACATTCTAGAAAAAGACCCGTGACTCTAGTATTATCCTGTCGGAAGATGTGATTTTTTAAAACTTAAAATTTCAACCCCCTGTAATTCCGAAAGGGTTGAGATTTCAACTTTGTGTTCCGGGACTTTTACGCTTCTATTGACCCCCAAAATACGTGGTTTCAGTTTGGTGCAAGGTCATTGACTCACCCTGTATACATAGAAATGATCAGGAGAGTGGGATTCACAACATACGTGAAAATCATTGAAATCCGTTGTGAGCCGTCTTTCTAAGCAATTACCATTTTGTTCCTCTTGCTGTGTTAAAAAGGGTTGAACCTAATGAAAGCGAGTATCTTCAAAGGAATTATGCGTGACGCAATAATCCACTACAATACTTGGAATACCTCGTTCCGCGGACCTTTGCCAAGCCAATTAAATTCTGTTTCGAGATAAGAAGAACGAGAACGCGGATTATATTATATACCTAAACAGAGTAAATTTCCTTATTAAACACAATCTTCAAAATTCTCCTCATTTATTCCGCCGCAAAGAGGTGTCTCTGCGCAATATTAAATTAAATTAGCAAACCAATGGTAGTTGTACGAGAGTCTGTGTAAACAGAGCGAAAGGGAACGTGACCCTCGGATTGTCGCGCGTTCAGTAAATTTGATACGCTGTGTTTGCAGGTTTGTGCCCCTAATGGGCAGCGCGTCGAATGCGAGCATCAATGTTTATCGTGGGACCAAAATAACCCGAGCTAAATACACACGCACAAACATTTGCAACACAGTCTACAAGAGTCAGGACACTGCGATTGTCCATTCTCAAGCTGGTGCTTATCCAGTGAAACGTACAAATTGACCTCAACGACAGAACCACCCCTTCTCGAGTCCAATCCTAGGGTCGTATGGAACCCTTGCAATGTGTTTGACGCGATGCTACTCCGCGACAGTTTAATTTCCGTGCTGATCGACAGGACTAATAAACGCAGGATGAGTAGAGATGTATCAGGAGGCAACGCGTCCCGTTATCGCGTGGGGTTTCAATTAAGCTGGTGGCCGAGTTCCCGCGGGACACCCACGCAGGTCGTCGCCTCGTCGGGCAGGTGGTGGTTGCCGAGGTACATAACTCGCTGGTGCGAGGGCGGTGCAGCGTACTCCTGCGAGTCAGGCCAAGAAATACAGGTCACGCTATTCGGGTCAACGGGCTCGCTCTGGCTCTACTCGCCTGCTTGCCTTTCTTCCTACCATCCGGGCTACCTCTTTACCCAGTGTATTCCCATGGTGTCCATGGTTATTTCAGTCGGATACTGTAGCGCAACCTACTCTCGACCCCGAGACCTCTCTGTTGAGGGAAGATGCTGCTTCCATCTCACGCGATGGCTTGTCCTGTCGCTCGATGTCCGCTACTTCTTTGGCTCTTAAGGTAATAAAATGGGGACGAGCCGAGAGCGTTCCGGGTATCAGCTGCAATAATATTAAGGCTTTGCAAGCTTTTCTGGGAAATGGTAGATCCTCTTCGTTCGCTTTGACCTCGCTCCACTGGTAGATTAAATGTGTGTCACGCAATTAGTGTCTTTCCTCTCGTCCTCGATTGACGCACAGGTGTTCGATTATGAACAAACCTGATAACGGTGATAGAATTATATTGTGGCTTGGTTTTTCGATACATCGATCCTACTGACCAAGCGTTTCCACAAGAACCTAGAATTAAGATTAAACTGTACAGTTTGCATGCTAGTTTCGGTAGTTTCCTCTTTTTGTTAGTGATTACACAAAAACGAGAGTGATAGCAGTATAAGCTTGGGATATTCGTGCTCGGAATAGTAATTAGGAATTTATGCGTATGCGAGAGTGAAGACTATCACTGGAATGAGAATTAAGTGGCTCCATTAGGTGGAATCCTAATTATGCACCTGTTTGCCCAACTTTTTTAATATCTCTATGGTCACATATGTTACGGTTAACGCACTATCTTCAACAAGCTTATGTCACAAAGTTGCGTGATGATGCCTAACGTCGACAGCTATCTTTTCAAGTATGACCTTTGACAAAATAATAGGACCATTATTATCAACTAATAACTGGCTGTAGAAAAGTTCTTGGTAGAAACAAGCGGTGCTGGCCGAGTTTACGAAGTCGATAACTGTTGCACACCTGTATAATGCGGTTCATTGGGAGCAACTTGTGCACTGGGCGTTCGGTGGAAAAAGGGAAAATCAATACTGCTTTCGGACAAGATCAGAAGAGCGAATAATAAAAAACAGTTTGATTTACGTAGTCAGTATCGAAGGACTCACCGAGTCCTTCACGCTCTCATTAATTCTCTAATTTGATTTCTTTAATGGTTCGTGTTAGATTTCGATTACAGGACTTGACCCAATTTCATAGAAATTCAAATATTTCTCATTTGTCGCGAGAAAATTCTTCTCTAATCGATATGTCACACCTACGATTAATCATATGCAGCTCACTCGATATATTCCGGAGAAATTCAGTTCCTAATCGTGGTCAGGAATATTCGCAAGTCGAGCACAATTTATAGTCAACCACAATATTGTCAGTGGGCGCATGAAACAGTGAGAACAATGTTCCAAATGAGACATCCACGGCAGTGATTTAGTACTTCCAGTAGAAGCTATATTAGCTTGTAATCGCGTTCCAGTGTAGCGTAACGAAATTTCGGCTAAATGAAAATTACCGCTCGCATTGCTAATGAGATGAAATTCACGCCGCGAATCCCTGCCACGTTTCACGGAGAGCAAAAGATCGAGTAGTGTCTTCGGCAATTCTCTTGGACTACAATTGGATTATTCAGAAGTTATAATAGACGCCGGTTGGCATTGCTCGCCCTGTGATATTAGACTTCGAGAGGAAGTTCTTAATGGCAAAACAAGCTAGGTGTAAAACTCCCTTGAGTAACCGCGGTAGCTCACGATAGAGAAAAGCTGCCACGTGCGGAGAATTGCGCCGCGAGGGCCATTAATTATTCCGAGCACGCGCGAGAGGATCTTTACATATGGTTCCATTAAAAATAGACGCGTTCGTTGCGCTTTGATATTGCCACGCGGATCTGCGAATTTCTAAAAATATGAAATTCTCTCTGAAGAGACGCTACTCGTTCAATTCTACAGTGTCTACGGTTCTTCGTCAATGATAATACGATGGAATGCTTTAATATTATTATAATTGTAACATAGAATAACGTATTAAATACTTAATTGATGAGTCTCCAATTCAGTCCCCCTAACGAGCGGTCAGCTCAACCAGGCTATAGAGAGAGGACAATTCTGTTGCTCTTTTCTGTACCAAGGAAAATCGGATTATTATTGGCAGCATGAAAAGCACAGCGACGAAAGTGCCATTATCATCACGCTTTCCATGCAACCGGTCCAAAGCGATCCACTTTTATGTCGTTGAGGATATACGATACATGTACTGGATGAAGGTCACAAATTTCGCACTCGGTTCGTACGCTTTACTAGTAAAGGCAAAATGCGAAAGGCCAAAGAATCGTAATCTACAAAGTTCGCCGAGTTCACAAGCGTACTCACTATATTAACTAGATTTACATTCTTCAAGATTCATACGAGTATCGAGATAAGGGACCCAGTGTACAGTGTAATTCGGCACGAAAAGTTTGAATACGAATCAGAATGCGATAAGAGGAAAATATAGAGTCCTTCGATCGCGATACCCGCGACAAAGGTTTATTAGCCACCATTACGTGGGCAGGTTCATAAATAATCCTTTGAACTTGGGCGTGAACGACGAGCATCGACGAAGTGTAATAGCTTTGCAGTGATGTTGCCCTCGATGTTACAGAAACAAACGGTTCAAGTTTAAAAACACGATTCTCAAGCATCTTCTACCATGAGTTTCCTCTGAAAACAGAATCGACTTGAAGATAATCACTGTAAACGGCTGCCAAGCGTCAAATTGTTTCTTGAATATCTCGAAAGATTCAAAATCCTCGCGGTGCAGGCAATGGGTTTATCCACGTGTCTCAAGAAGAAAATGAAAAGTTTGCTCGGGAGAATAAGGGACCTCTGAGTTAATGCCATTCGTTGGAAGCAGGAAGAAACTGTTCCTTGGATATGCGCTACGCTTTAGTTTAGGGCTCAGGAGAAGTCTTCTGACATGCACATAAATTAACTCCATTGTGCCTGGCAAATGCATCTCACGCGCGGTGCATGCAACTTCACCAACGAGTTTACGTTCTTACAGAAAGAAGCGAGGAAGAGTCTAGGTCAGAGTCAGAGTTAGTAGGTAGCTGTTTTGCAGCGAACATTGCGAATTTTCAGAGTTCCAACTTAGCCGAATGTATGTCTGTGTGGAATTTGGATGGTTCACCAGCAATTTAAATTCTGACTCCGGTGGTCATTAGTTTCGAAGGGTAAAGATTGACAGTAGTAACAGTGACTTGACCATTTCTCGAACTCTGACGTGGTGAACACTCACCGCGAGAGAGGTGACCCACCGACCTACGACGACTAATTTAAATTCATGATATTGGCACGTGCCCGACAGAAACTGACTCTCTTTTCCTATCGCGGCACGCGAAATTCCTGACGCTCGATTTTTTTCGCCGTTCGAATAAATCTTCCGAGAATGGCTCGACGTTGAGATACTGCACTGATAGATCGCTCTCGTTGAGAGGGGGGAGGTTTTTGCATCGAGAATGCAACGGAGAATGAAAGGGATAAAAGGAGAGCGCATTAATCGGGGGATCGTTAACATATCTCCTTGTGAATTGTTACCGAGACCGATAGGGTCAAGGTCGCAACGCATCGTTACTTAAGCTATATTTGCTTCTATCGATATGAGAATGGCTAATGTTACCCCTCATGATTTATCTGATCCTCTTTTTGTATCCTCGATCGAAGTCTATCTCCCGATTATTAATTGCGAAAATTTATGTCAGAAAATTCTTGTTCAAAGAAAATTCATACTGTTGTTTAATTATAAGTTTGAGATTGTTGAAGAACTGCTCGCCAAAAAATATGATTCGTAGAGGTAAAGCTTCTAAGATGAAACTTCAAAGTTAGGAGAAAAGGTAAGTTTCTGAGGAAGTGCTACCAAACTGGTAGATGCTTACACGGATTTCCGTTCGGGCTAAATTAGTGAGAAATTAGTGTCGCGGCTAATCAATGCGTATTAATAGACTGGATAATTCGATGAAGGGCTTCATCCAGATTCACCCAGCTAAACTCGTTGCCGGGAAATTGGCGAGAGCGACTGTCGATATCTTTAGTTCGTAACTGCTGGTGAAGTTTAATCAAATTCTCTCGGTCACAGATCAGTACGTAAGATCCGATACTATTGAGACGCGATCTCCGATAATCGATTGATTAAATCACGAAGCCGGTTACTTCCGCGTTTAATCGGATTCCATATCCACTCCTATAAATGGAAATCTCGAATTTCTACTAACGCCACGTTCACGCGGTACCATCGCTCTTGATATTATTTTAACTCCAATTGATCGATAGTCGATCCACCGTAATATTCTAAATTCCCAATCACACGCAAGATCGCTTTATCCTTTACGCGATTTGCATCGGTGGTCGCAAACTTTTATTCGACTGTCACGAATTTATCTCCTTGCATCGAGATGCGACGAACTGAAAAATGAAATTTCCCGAGACGCGATTTTATAGTCGCGAAGTATACAGGGTGAGTCAGTGACCTTGCACCAAACTGAAACCACGTATTTTAGGGGTCAATAGAAGCGTAAAAGTCCGGGAACACAAAGTTGAAATCTCAACCCTTTCGGAATTACAGGGGGTTGAAATTTCAAGTTTTAAAAAATCATATCTTCCGACGGGATAATGCTAGCGTCACGGGTCTTTTTCTAGAATATGTGGGAGGGCCGGAGCTATGTGAAAAAAAATTGAAATCATTTAAAAATTATTATTAAGTCGCATTATTATTGATTTTCTTGCAGTTTCTCGATGAAGCAGCAACATTTTCAGGTACAAAAAAAATCACAGTCATTCTGTGATGCACCCAAGAAAATATCGCGTTATAAAAAGTTTAAAATTTTAATAAATGCGGCCAGGATAAATTATTGAAAGTTTTCCGCTAGAGATTCTCAATCCCGAGTTTGTATATTTGTTTGTATATTTGTATATTTGTCTGTTCGTGTTTTGAGTTTGTATATTGGTATATTTGTGTATTTGTTTGTATATTTGTCAAGATCGAAATACAAACAAGCATGTGTGCCATCGGAACTGACTCTCACGTGACAGGTATTTAATCGGAGTACATAGACAGTCGAATCGATGATTGGCGTCTTAATTGAAATAGTCGATCGAGGGTGACCAGCACCCTTATCGATATCAAAGGAGAGTCCTAATGGCCAGAAACGAAGAGCTCAGTGGCTCGTGATGCAACATTAGCTCTACGAACGACACATCGAGCATTCCAAGTTAACCGCGCGAAAAGGACTCGCAGGATCTGATCGTTCAATCATGTCAAACTTGGCGCAAACTCACGTTCGATCAATCATCATTACATCGCTCGCGTCGATCATTCTAGCAACGAAGAGACGAAGCCTTGCTTCGCTCTTGGATTAGATTCGATTTGGTTTGTCGAATCGCAGACCTAAAGACCCTAGACACGTTCGAGAGCTCACCTCTGCTCGTTAGTCCTGGTCTGAATATTTGCATCTGTATACTGAGAATTTGTGCAAGAAAGCAGTGTGCAAAATCAGGATTAGATCCCATTTGAAGAGGAATTCATTTGAGTTAATTAACGATTGGATGCACTAAAGGAAATTTGCTTGTTCAGAAGCAGCGACACGAAATTGATAATCCTGTCATTTTTATGATGGGGGTATTAGAATTCAATGGATTCAAGCACCAGATGCAACAGAGAGTACATATATATATCGATAGCCTCTCTAAATTATAAATATGTAGATCATCGGTGATCCTTGTCTACGTGCTATTGCACTTTCCCAGCTCCTTTTCTTATCGTGTATCCACTTTTGAAAGGCGAATTAGGAAGTTTAAATTGCCAGAGTAAGAATTTTGCTCAATTTAATCAAGTAGACGCATCTGGCCTTAGTTGAACTAGTGGCCACTGACTTACTTTCTGCAAAGGTTTCTCCGGCTTTATTTATAGAGAGTCTCTCGACGCGAATGGTAAGCCAGCTCCCGCGGGACCAGCTATTTGTTCCGGAGACCTACGTAATCACGGGCTTCTTGATCTCGTTTATTTTTTAAATCAAACTTTTGCACCTCCAAACACTTAACAATATCTCTATACTACTATTGGTACTGATTCTCATTATTCTTATCCGAAATAATACTGCACGAGGAAGGAAGGAAGGAAATTTGTTTTTAAAGTTAAATCTTCACAATTTTTCTGTGGTCCTCGAAAATCAAGGGATTATTCAATCGACTCTACATTTTGTGTAACGTGTATTGGGGAGATTCCGAGCCATTAGATAGATGAATAGACGAATGAGATGTAGGAAGGAAAATGCGAAGAGCACCTGCAGTGCAACTATCTACCTGAGCTCTTCGTTCAGGTAACCGACTCTTTCTTCCGGCTCGTTTCTTCCAATAAGTAACCACGGAAGATTATAAGCTGCTTTCAGGGAGCAGTGGGATGATTTCTGTGGGTAGAGCGTAGCTCTTTATTACAGAGGTGCAGCTGATACCTTTCGCTGATTGAAAGCCGGAGATCAGAGAACCCGCGCTTTAATGCATAGCCTTCGGTTCGATAATTGAAAGATGCAACAGGAACTTGATTCGATCCGAGATATTTTCGGTAAAGGAAAATTCCTCTACGGCTTTGAATTCTAAACTAGTATAGAGCCGCGAGTAAATCCAACAGGTAGTGATCGATGTTCTTAAAACTTCTTTTACCGTTGGCAGTTGATAGTTCGCAGCGAGTAAAAATAAATTGAAAATCGTTTTAATTCACCGCAGAACTACATCAATTTGCAATTTCAATTTGCATGTAATTAAAAACTCTACGTTACGTAGGAAACTCGATTTTCACGATAAATTTCACGATTCGCCCTGCACAAGTGGAGTTTGAAATCATACTTGAGAAAGAAGTAAAGTAACTGTTTAACGTAATTCCACTAGAATCAGCTGTACCAGTTCGCAGAGCTCTTCATCTGACTTTTCCTACCCACTCGTTACGTGACTTTCGCGAGCGAGCTCACTCTGGGGATTATAATTAGCACGAAACCCATCCGGACACGTCTGGTTCCATTCACAAGCTGAATGTACTCCAGATGAGCGAGTATTCGTCCAGCGTGGCAAGCGTGTTTACACCGACCGATCTAAACAACATTGGCACTTCCGAATCTTCGAATCTCTGTATTCTCACTCGGCACCAACAACAAGGATTTCTCGTCGTACCAAAATCCTTGCGAGGACTTGGCATTCTTCCTCAGAGTTCTCGAACATCCGCGAAATGCATCCCATTCCTGGCGCTCCGCAAATCGCGCGATTTATATTCCGGCGCATTTTTCAGGGCTCCAGCTTATTCCGGATTCTGGCGCAAATCCGGGATCCAAGGGTGAATGGGGACTTGCAAGAGCCCAGGTACCATTTGCCGATAGCAACGAGGTAAACGCGATGAATGACTCGAAGAAGAATCGGTAATCCTTCCTTGTCCCGAAGCCCTTAGAGCCTCCCTAGTAGGAGCAATTTGCGTCATCGCGAATCCTCTCGTAATCACGATCGATCGCCCCGCGCAGCTTCTTCCATTCGGCTCCGAATACCGATTCGGTTTAAGACTTTAAGAGAAGGTGTCGCAACCCGCCTCCACTTCTAGCTTTTTCCCTCTTTGGCTCGAAGAAATTTAATTTTCTCTTCGTTTCATTCTTGCCACACGATCTCGCGATCCCCCATTATGCGATTACAGTTTAAAGGTCGTACGAAGTTATTTGCTCCCTGCTTCACTTCAGGATTAACATTCCACCTTGCATAGCACGATGTTACCCTTCGACTGAGCCCTACGATCTGGTTTCCCAATTTGCGAAATTGGCCGCCGATGCTGGAAACGTGGCCAAGTCAATTAATACATTAAAGGTGTGTTTAATGAAAGCCGCTCGACTTCTAGGCTGCCTGAGACGTTGCACAGGTGCAAAGGGTACTAAGTACATACACTGGTTCGCGTAGGGTAACTTCAGATTAATTAGGCCAGCCGGGCAAGCTACACGGTTGAGGATGAAACCTGAGGGGCGAGAACAATGAACCAGTGAAGTTTCAACAGAATAACCAGCTTTTAACTGTATTAAGAAAATCAAGAGACAGGGTCTTGTCTCGGGCCAAGTAGAAGAAGACAGACCTAAAGTCTATAAAAAAATTAATTTCTCAAATTTTTATAAACATTTTCTGAAAGTCCATGTCCAGGCGATAAATTTGCATAATTTATTCTATTCCAAGGCCATTATTTAAGATAGAACTTTTATTCCACCTCACATTTTCAAACCCTAAATATGCGACTCGGCACGAAAAAAAAATATGGGTGCAATATTTCTATGATATCTACATGTGGTATAAGTTTCATTAGGATCTGAGATTTCACGTTTGGAAAGTTCCCTTGTCAGATTTTACATAATGAATTTTGGATTGGAAATCTTGTGTAGAATTAATTCTCGCTGCAGTAAGCCGCTGTAAACCTGGAAATAAATACTGTAAATACGGATAAGGGTTGAAACAATGTACCGTTTTCGGATTTTCGGTCATTTTGTGTTTACCGGATCTGTTGAATGGTATAGAACCCCCTGAGCGAACTCGCCCTTGTTGTATGTTTTACGACTACGCTGATCGGAGCCAACTACCAGCTACAGTTTGCGAATTCTATACGCAGCAGTGCGTGATTCACACGCTTTTGGCAATTTTTATATTCAAAGCGATGCGTTTACTCTGAGCTGAATTTTCATTTTTATCACAATCAACTAAAGCCGTATAGCCCTGTTAACTTAAACCTTTCTGGAAAACGTTTAAGAACGTTTTACGATAATCTTTTATATGTATACAAAGGAGAAACATAAAGTTGTTTTGACAATATTTGAAATTGTTCAAGATGTTTCTGGGCTCGGTACAAGGATGACGCGGGAGAAAATATGCGAAATGAGGGGGCGACTGATACTGCGAACTTCACAACACGAATGCCATCTAAGCTTGGTGCGTACCAGAAATAGAATCTGGGTTTACAGTGGAGCAATACCCTCTTTAACTATCGAACGTGCACCCTCTTCCTCACTCATCTTATGCTTCTTGCTGCTTGACTTTTCCTTCTCTCTTGCCACGCTTCTACGAGTTTCACAAGCCTGTCTCCAGTAAGTAAGTCGAGAAACACTCCGTGTCGCCGATATTATTAATAAACAGTAAAACTTTCATCATAAGTTTAAATTTAACTCCGATAACGTTAAGTAAGTTTCGCTGGATCGCTTACTGGTCATTACCCACCCGGCACAGCACAGCTGGTTACTTACTTGTTAGTTCAAAACTGATGGGAAATTGCAACTTAGAATATGAACCGCGAAATTCCCTTTAAATTAATACACCGTGCGTTTAATATTCAATAGTTTACCTAGGTGCCCTCTCCAAGGAAGTTCGTGTCGTGAATAATTCTTCTACCAATCACATTTCTAATTAAACAGTATTCTGAAAACCATACGAACGCGTACTATCCGTACGATACCCTCTTGCACATTTAATCAACCCCAAGGGCTACGTCAAGCCCATAACAACGCTCTCGGCCACACGAAACCATTAGTTTCTTCTTCCGATTCAGGTCACTAATGAAAATTCTCCCGATTAAATTACAATTCAATATTTACCGTAGCTCGCGAGACGCGCGCGGGTAATTTCGATAACAAAGCCTAAAAGTGACCAGTCTCGGTACAACGTTAGTATAGGTAAGTGGCTATCACGGTGAATTTGCTAAAAATAATCAAGGGGTTCCGGCAAAAGGGCTTCGCTCATTGCAAAGGGTCGAACAGCACAGAGGATACACTCGATATCGCCCGTTCAAGAAAGGTATCGATTAGAAGCTCGGAGAAGGCAAGTCGTTAAATGCGATACATGTTGCATGAGGGTTTGGCTGAGGGTTGATAAGCAGACAACGGCTCGTCAAAGCGGCCCCCATCGCTCGCGATGCCATTGACTTTGATTCCAGCCTGCAGCTGTAATACTAGGGTACAGCTGTTCGCGATAAAGCAGCACGACCTTCAACTGGCGTTCATGGTAAATACCTAAGAGTACTCGTGAGTATGTAACTTCTTAGATTTCGGATTTCTCGTTGCCCACGAGTCGGTTAGCTTTGACTTTACGACGGTCCAGCGACGTGGATCAAAAGTATTATCAGACCGTAAATTTCTAACCGATAAATAACATTATATCGAACCCTAATAAAGAATGAGAGTTTTTCGAGATCGGTATTGTTCGAGGGTGGATTTTCGAGCTATGACTCTGAGGCGTTGCTCAGGGGGTTACAAGGAAGCGACTTGGAGGATTTGAGTATTTGCAAAAAGCGCACGTCTCATGCATCTAGCATTATATTTCCGTGGAAAATCTCGAACGTATCCTCGTGAATAGGGTGGAAGTACCGTGTGCGAAGGTGTTTCTGGAATTTGTCTTTGAGAGTCGCTCGTGATGCACGCCTCGAGGCGAGCTAGGCGTTCAGTAATTGAGGTCCTTGCGAGAAGATCGTACGAAGCCTTGACTTGTACATCACGTAGACTCACAGCTGTGACCCGTTTTGCAAACTTTTTATGCTGGCGTTTATTTCATATCGGGCGACCGCCCTGCTCGTTTCCCCCGCCCCCCTTTTTTAAAATATACCAGCAAAACGCAAAGGATGAGCACTTTCGCGAAAGACGGCGATTTGCTTGACTGGAAAAATAAAGTTTCCGTGGCCGCGAGTTGCATCCCACGCGGCCAAGAATCTGGACCTAATTTCGCAGAACGTACCACGAGCAAGTTAACCCTGAGATTCTCAACGTTGGCAACAACCGGAAGAAACTTTTGGCTACTTCTCTCAAGTTAGCCGCCGTTTCTCTCCTCTTCTGTCCATCGAGATTTTAGCTTCGTCACTCGCAGGGTCATTCCTTGCAAGACTTCACCTGGTAGGAACTCGCGTGCGCACCAAAACAAGAAATATTTACTCCCGTTTGCTACCGCAGACCATTATCCCAGTGTTTGTTTCCTTCGAGAAACGTATCAAACGGATCCGGTCATAACTGTATACATTATAAACGAATCCCAAGGAAGTAATTTCTCCCGTGGCACTTGGCAACGTTGCTCATGAAAGATTCATGTGCTTTAAATCGATTGGTCGTTGGAAAAGCCGCGTTAGCGTGGCGCAGTTTCCTCGAATTCGCGTCTCGCTCAGAAAGAGCTGCCGAACTTCTCGGAACTAGCCAAACTTAAACTCGAGCAGCGGAATCACGATGAAAAACAGGCGTCGAGCTTACCTGTGGCTCGGACTGTCGTAGTCATCGCATCGGTTGGAGACCACGCGCACCAGCAAACAATCGGCGAGATCACTGCGTCGAGCGAACGTGATTTATCTACTGGAGTTAGCTTCGTTAACTGTTATTCTATTTCTGATGTGTATACATAACCGTTTGGCTCCCTTTCCTTTTCTTTCAATCTCGATTTTCTATCTTGATTTTCCTGCTACTTCGTTTCTTAACTTCAATTTATCGCGTTGTTCTTTTTCGCCGAACTCGATGGTGAACGCACCACTGATCTGATTCCACGAACAGTATAGACCGATGTTTCTCCAAGATTTAATGCTAGTTCGCAACGAGGTGAGCGTACAGAACTAGACTCGTTTCAAAGACTCATTTTTTATTCCCTGCTTTGATAAGTCAAGACTCTTTCGCGACGTGTGCGATCTATAAGGGTGGATCAGGTGGCAGCGATGATGAGAAAATATTCAATTGAATATTATTTTCGCATGATTGTTGCAGTGCTATCTATGACTGAGGGCACGTAATTGGCACGACTGACAGGCTTCGATCTCTATTAAAAATAGATGGTGACTACTAGCGCGCGGATAATGCTTTGAGCGATGTCTACTTATCGCAGCCCAGTGATATGGCTTGATAAAACAGAGGACAACCTTTCGTGAAATTTCACCTGTTTGTCTATTCTATTAACCACCCCTTGTTAACTAATTTGTCAGTAGCCTACGAAGGAAAACAGACTTTTTGTAAGTGTCATATCAGCGTACAGCGAACCATGCTCGAATTTGCACGATTCGAATTCAAGCACGAATAACGTATCCATTTCGGTATCATCTGCTCATTCGAGTAAAGCTCAGTGATATGATCGCGTTTGTTCGGAGCAGTGTGTTACGTGCGTGACTTCTATTAATATCGATCCATAAGAAAATATAGAGTATTCATTGTCGCGTCTCCTTTGAATTCAGTTGTAGCTCGACTCTGGGAGCATGTTCGGCTTCAAGATGCAAGTTGCAGACGGAAGCCAACAGAGAAGATCATACGTACTAAATAGAGTTCGCAACAGTAGAGGCGTTCAGCCGGAGGCAGTAAAATACACGCGCGTAATTGCCGGTGCTAACCTTCAAGCTAGATTAACAATGTATAATGCATACCATCCTAGACCAAACTGCGACCGGTTTCTTCGTAATGCAGAATTTACCCCGGGGAAATCGATACGCGCGATGGAACGAAAACGTTACGTTCCGATGATAGTCGGATGTAAGAATACAGGTACTTTCTATTGTTAGATCGGTGTTCATGCGATATACTGTTCGAGAATTTTCATTTTTCCGGAGAAAATTAAATCCATGCGAAACGATACTGCTGACAATTTCAAGTTTCGAGAACAAAGCTTCGACGCGAGGAGAATGAACTCCTGACTGTGCAGACTATATTCTATTGTGAGAACTCTTAAGTGCATCGTCACGAATCAGATTACATGGAAATTGCACGTAACTTCTATTGCTCTATGAATATCTTTGCATGGTTCAACGATTCATTGAAGGTTCTGAACTACTAGGTCTTTCTGCAAAAGTCACTTTTTCAAGACAGTTTGTAAACACACACTCCTCAAGTAGAATTGTATCTCGTTTTCCGCGTGTTCTTATCGGTTCTATCGGATATTCTGCGGACAGGGGACTGCATAAATATTAATTCGTGGAGGGATGATCGCGAAGGGATAGGACGTCGACAAATTGCCTTGACGCAACTTGTAGAGTGCCAGATATATATGTGAGGTCAACCCCTAAACTTCCTCGGAAGGGAATGTCTCGTTGAATTTTTCATTCAGTCATGGGACTCTGTAATCAGTTACCGCCGTGCCAAACTCACGGCTAAGGGAATCCCGATAACCGAGAGTATTTCTCAGTGACGGAACACAATTAAGTGTTGGGGACACGGGATCTGCGATTTTAATGCCCATCCTGGTCAAAGGGCAGAGTGCAATCTATTGATTTTCGGAAAGAAACATCCGTTACATTACCAGGCGGCATCCTATTAGATTTCTTAGATCGATGAAGGAGAGCTATTGCGTTTGGAAAAACTAATTGGGTTTCCCGGCAAAAATCTCGGTTCTACTCTGTTAAGCAAGGTCGTTACTTAAGTTTGTAGGATTTAAGAAAAGTGGGTCTCTCGGAGAATCCCTACGGGAGAGAGAGAACGAGAGGAAGGAACCCGAAGGAAAATATTCACGAAAGGGTGATGCTCGCTCCGGAAGGGTAAGAAAAATATGAGAAGCCAGATGGCATTGGGTCGCACTGGGACACGTTTCCGCGTATTCCGCCACATAACATAAAGTGTCCCGATCGTAATAACATAGAACAATATAATTCACTAGAGTTGAGTCACAGTTTTGAAAATTGGGCGCGGCGACACGCGAAAATTGGATTCGGTAGACACGTCGACTATTATTAATTCCGTATGACTCTCCTGAGAGTACTAAATATTTGTTTTCACGTGCATGCCTCTGGGTAAGATGATTCCCGTACGATGCCACCCGCTTGTTTCGCTGCCGAACAAATAATTCAAACCGCCTTCCGTGCCCGCGACCACTCAACTGTACATATATACAGTATGTATACATGCGACAGCACTGAATTCGTTGCTCCGTCCCATTGATACACAACGGAAGGTCAACCCCGAAACTTTCACCCAGTAAACACTACCCCACTCGTATGACTTACTCGCAAGCATAATAATCGCTTGCTTGAAAAAAATCAGCAGCCGTTCTTCACAATTTCGAATCAACAGTGTCACGGACGGTCGAGGTTCCGGGTGAATTTAAGTGATTACATTGTTTGAGTTTTAAGAGTCCGTTACAACAGAACAACGAACAATAAAATCAAGAGACAAGGTATTGTCTCGGGCCAAGTAGAAGAAGACAGACCTTGTATCTATTCCAAAGACACAAGTTATACTTGTCTTTGCAATGTTAAAACTCCATAAACAAATTAATTTCTTAATTTTCTAATCTATTCGATTAAAACCAGTCAAGTTCTACTCACATTGATGAGAAAAACAGAAGCTACCGGCGGCCGGTCGACGTTGACAGTTCCTGCTCACTACCAATGATACGAGAATGTCCACTTAAAGCCGGTGATTATTATTATCATCTGGAGGCTGAAGATAGTATCAGTCCCAAAATTCGTGCCTGTCACACGAGGTGCTTTTATTCAGTCACTATCGAGAGTATTAGCAATATACGTGGGGTGCGTCGCGTCGTCGCGTGCTGACTGAGGCGGTCGCCGTTTGTGCTCACCACACTGCCAGTCGGATGAGGGAGACGGAGAGAGGTGGGGGAACGAGTAGCTTGTAAGTCGGTCTCTGTCGGTCTACTGGATACGGAACCCCGCACGTCGACGCGTACACTCTGACTCGCGACTACCCCTGCGACTCTATCCCCACTCTCGCTGGCGCCACGGTCCGCGTGAATTCGGCAGCACGTGGTGCGCAATCGTCGTGGGCGGCGAGGTGCGCCGAGAGAAAGCAGAGAGAATACCGCGAGAGAGAACCGGCTACCAGAAGGCACAGCGTTAGGGAACAAAGGAGGCAACTTCGCGGCAAAAGGACCGCGGTTGCACCCTTCGCGGGATGCAGGGACCGATCGATCCGTGCATCGTACCCTCGGGAGCTGCTAGGATGAGGGTAACGCCGGTAGTTCACTCTATAGTATACACTCTGCCAAGAGCACTCACTCCCGACGAGAATTGCAGTTAGGAAGAGGTTCGCAACGTCGAGTTCTAATAATTTATGGAAAACAGCTGAGATTGAAATGGGATTATGAAACAATCTACTGGAAAGATTTCGAAATACACTTATTAGGAAATGAATGATCGCTTGTCAAACAAATATGCTTCAGAAATGGGGCTGGGGTTAATATTCTATTTGTGTCCGTGAATTTTGAGTTTAAGGAAATGCGTATCTAGCTCGCAGGGAAATATAGAAAATGTGGCATTTTACGGATACATAACTGCAGAGATTGAGATTGAACTCATTTTTCAAGCGACCAGTCATATTCCGGTAGAGGTATTCTCAGAGGAAATCATGTGGTCATCTTGTCGAAACAAGCCGTGTGATTGAGGCATAATCCGCGAGACGGAATGCTCGGAATGAACGGAGAGGGTGACTCGCGCATTCGGGGTGGGATCCGGGCGACGCGCGACGGTCGAGGGGATTCCGCTCGTAAATTTTGGAGTCTACTAGGTTCACGGATACGGCAAGGTCAAGTGCTTGGCCATTGGTACACTGGCTCGTCCTCGCATATCTCGTGGATGCTGGACCCGATTTTCACCTACGCTATCAAATATTCTCTCTCTCTCTCTCTCTCTTTCTCTCTCTAGTGAATATTGCGGATGCTTTTGGAATTCATCCTCTCGAAATCAAACAGAAATTACTCTGTACTATATGACACTCGTTCACTTTAAAGAAACGTGTTCATGGTCCTTTATCAAAAATTGAAGTTTGAAAAGCTACATTTCTCCAAAACTCCATTGTCAAACGCAGATTTTTTTCAGAAATACTCAAAACTCCATGTATTTCTAATTCGTGAATCTTGTTGCAAAATAAATCACCATTTATTCTCGTAGTAGATATTCGCATAGCGGGTTCCATTAATTTTCGCGGAAAATAAAGTGAGACGCGAGATTCGTATCCGAGTCGAACGAAGGTGGATTCCTAAATTTGCATTATTTAAAATTTAAATTGCAATCCGTGGCTGGTAGGCTGAAACGACTATTGCGGCAGTAGAGAGAAAGAGAGATACAGAGGCTTAGGAATATGTAGGTAGAGAATTGTATGCCACGAACCCCAGCCGAAACTACTCTTACTTGTTTATGTGATTACTTTTCGTACGTGGGCGAGTTTTATTGAAGTGCTGCGGTATACCGATCCAATTAAAGGGCTGCTCAACGAGCCACCTCTTTCTCTTTGTCTTCGCGATTTCCGTTTCTTCTGGACAGTCTGGCCTTCTTATTTACCCTTAGGAGCTATTTCAAGCTTCGAGCATTGATCTCGTAGACTGATGATGTCATTTCCGCGAGACTTTGGTAAGCGTGACACGTATGTGCTTCGCTTCTCGAGATTCACAAGGGTTGCTTCGCGCGTCTCGTTGAATGGCCAATTTCGTTCGGATGTTCGCCAGTTATGATCGTTCGTCAGAGTAACCGATGGATGCTTCGCAAAGAGTCACTTTGCTCGTGCCAGACGTTCGTCGCTCTCTGATGCCTTTTTCTCTCTTATTTTCTATCACGCGCTTTTTTCACGACCAACCTCCGATGTATTAATAATCCAGGTTGAAGTCGAGTAACCGTAGCTCCGAGGAAAGTGTTTCTTTCGTATGTTTGCTATATGGAATCAGGCTTATTTAACCGAACGAAATCCGAATACTTTTTTTCCTCTGTCACTCGACCATTGTCAACGCTCTCGCCTGAAGCAAAAAGTTTGCACGGGATTTTCAAGCGCCGATTAAAATTGTTTCTAGGGGCAAACACCCATTGTCGAAAGAGTCCAGCTGCGGATTTTCTCGTCCCTCCTCAACCTCCCGGTTCTCTTTGTTAGTCGAACGCGTATAACAGTAAGATTCGAGAGAAAAACTCCGCGGGATTTGGTAGTTTGACGTCGAGATTCGAAGAAATTTCGCAGAACCGATTTAATAAAACTTTTGCTATCACCTGCCAACTGTAGATATCGCGCGTTAAACGCTTTTGAAAACTAGTCACTTGCATTGATTCTAGAGTCTTTGTTTGGCCAATGGACCGAAATTCCTTCGAGCTCGATTCGTCCAGCGCGGATTCTATTATTTATCAGCCGCTTATATCGATGGGGTACGTCCCCAACTGGGCGTCCAATCAATAAAACAACTTGCCACGTTTGATATGCGCGTTGGGAATTAAATGCAGAACGTTGTTCAATGCCAATGTTCACTGGCTACATCCGCGTGTCAACGTTCATCCTACTGGATACCCAAAAATAATGTCTCGTTAATATTCATGCTATCCTTCGAAGGGTTCCGGAATCTTTTTGCTGCTCATATTTTTAGGGAGGAGAACGAAAGATCCAAGGGATCGATTAAAAGGAAGCTCGTGTTACCGAAAGCTTAAAATCCTGATTTTCAGCCTTTTTTATGTTACGGTGTCCATCAAACCACCCAAGCGAAGCTGGTAGAGATGGATATATATTCGTCGTGATCGACCACGATGCTTTTTCGAGTTTTACGAGCAGACCCCTCGTTGAAGGTTGCTCCATATTACCTCTTAGATTGATTCTGGACCGTCGTTCTCCACATAAGGCGCGTGCTGCAGTTTCGACTCCTACCGCAAGGTCCTTGAATTCCACGGACGTTCGTAATAGAGATACTTCGTGGCCACCAGGCACGAGAGACACGTCGATTCTCCTAGGTTCGCGACATAATCGCAAGGCAACCTTGGTTTCCAATGGCTTCAAATCTCTGCCTCAACGTTCATCTGCCTTCATGACGCCAAAATTATCCTGCCGCACGCTATCGATCCTCCGCTTAATCAGATTATATCAAGGAATAATTACACTTTCCAATGAGCCGCCGTTGGCGTCGAGACGCTTCCCTGGCACATTTTTTCATAGTCCTTAATTACCAACCGTATGAAATATCGCTGGGCTACTTGAATCTATGGCCCAGGCAAATTTTTTGCTCACTGGGTTTGATACAATTTCGGTATGATAATGTGGCTTCCGTTCTCGCGATATTTCTTTTTCGGTAGTAGTATCTTGAGTAAGCTTCGAGATTGCGAAGGTCGTGGGAGGTGATTTTTTGCACAGGCTTATGTACATAGAGAAAAGTATTTCGAGAGGACCAAGATTTACCACTTATCGTTGATGACAGTCCTTCAAAACTGAGTCTGATCGATAATCTTCTTGGGTGGAGCTACGTACACACATTCTACTGACTGTATAAATAATAATAGTAACGTTCACTGCTCTTTTTATAAACCCCGCAATATTTTCTCGAACGTCAAACTCTGATCTGTATCAATAAATAAGGATAACGGATTGTCACGTACATGTATATATGTACATATATAATAAGTTTTCCGTCAGGTATCAATTAGATACTATTAGTTAATTACCCTGCAGTTGTTTTATTTATTGCCGAGACCACACGAGTCGCTATTAAATGAGAGACAATCAAATTGAACACGACTACACGCCATGAAACATTCATACAAATTTCGAGAGGAGTGAACAATAATTATTATTGGGGTCTCGTGACTCGAAATTTCCAGTGGACAGCACGACTTTTGCCACGTTTTCGTAAAGGCGGAGATCGGAACATTTCATCAGCAGAATTTTGAAGTTACATGTGCCAAGGGCGATTCAATAATTTATCAGGAAGCACGGTATTCCGTTACGTTGCAGGAGGAGTTATGATTTCGAAGGTTCGTCTCTTTTCTTCTCCTCGTATTCGGTGTCTTCCTCGTCGGAAGACGACTCGCTCTCGTCTTCATTGCTTTTCGTAGCCGTCCTGCCGTCCTCCACGCTGTTCAATCTAGTTTTTTCCTTGTGTCTATCCGTGTCCTGCGACCGACCGCGTCTGCCATCCTCACTGTGCTCCAATTCCATGTCGTCAGCATTTTCTGTCGGCTCTTCTGCGTGCTGCGATCTGGAAAACGATTAATATCTCTAAATATATACATGTGTCTCGTGGTAAATTAAACTCAATAACTCGATACCTCTCCCTACAATACTCCTGGTTAATCCCGATTTAAAAATTGTATCATTGCAAATTAAAACACATTTGAATTTCAATCGACGATTCGATGTATTCATTTTATCGCAACAGGAAATGAAAAATAAATCTATTTCAATAATCTAGATAAATTCCTGAATTAAGAAAAAAAGAATAAAGTTACTTGGTAGGAAAATTAAATTACGCGTAATAAATATTCGAGAAATTTCTTCAGCCAGAAACTAATTGCAAGCTAAGCGAATTATTCGGATAATTACCTGCTGCGTCGTCGTCCGCTTCTTCGTGATCGTCGGCGTCTTTTGGATCCGCTCCTCGATCGTCTTCTGGAGCTCCTTCTTTTTCGTTGCTTTCGTCGTCTGGCAGCGTCCATCTCACGAAAATTCTCTAATTTGCTCGGTGTTCGTCGAGGAGTGCGTTCTCTCTCCTGAGAAACCGCTCTTTCGTCGCTTGGGGGTTTGTTCGTCCGCACGGAATCGTTCATCAACTCGGAGGATACTCTAAAAACCCTGGGAGACTTGTCTTCCTTGTAAAGATATCCAGATTTCACCGCAAAATCAAGCGCCTTCTGTATGTAGTTCTTCATTCCCTTCAATTCTGAAACGCACAAACACACACACACACACATACACACATGCAGAGTGACCTTGCTCTACGCTATACTAACATTAAACGAGCAGAGGTATTTATTGTGTCGGATGCACGAGGATAATCCGATAAAGCGTTACGTCCCGGATCCATTAATAAAGCAGGCGACGCTAATTGAAGTGATTGCCAGTAATTAAACGCGGATATTTCGGATTATAAAGAATGGAAAGCACGACCTGTCGCAATATACGCGTATCTGAACAAACATTAATGCTATTACCATCTGCACCGTGAGCTTTATGGATGGCAGAGGACACGTGATCAGAGGCAGTTCGTCGTAACTTTTCCACTCGTGGTTTCGTAGTCCGACCATTGCGTTTGACCCGTTTATTCGTCATCCTTTTCTTCATTGTTCGCCGAGCGTTAAAAGCGTCTGCAACAAGTTTGTGGCGGTCGCAAAGGCGGCAGGTACCGTAGTGGTTGTGCCAAGCTTGGTCTTGAGCACCACGTAGGAACTTGTACACTAGTTCTTCGATGTTTGGCTTTCGTCGCTGGCGTCCTGTAAGGCAATGCCTCTGACAAAGCAGAATTCTAACAAAGTTCACAGACTTATAGTTGTGTTTATCTAAAGTGCAGACACAGCTCGGTTAATTGCGATCAATTTACTCGGGGAAATGGAAAATTTCATAATTTCAAGGTAAATAATGGAAAAATGGGAAAAGCTTGAGGTGAGACGGGACGACAATGCAGACTCTGACTGACGGTAAACATCATCGCTAAATATAGAATAGAACATTAAGGAATCGAGCAGGCGGTGGCTAAGTTTGCTAAGTTTGCTGACGGCCGAAAACTCGGTCAACTACATTCCATAATTGTCCCTTCTGTCAGGAATACCCTTGTCCCATCAGACCCCTCGCGTTGCCACGGTCTCCGCCCCGTCAAAAAGAAAAGCTCCCTGGTGTCGTCCCTCGCTCTCCTCGCTTCACGAGGAATTTCTATTGGTGACGACGCTCCTCGAAACGCGAGCAGCGTCGAAAATCGCCCTCTTTTCCGATCAAGCGCAAGAAGAAATTTTAATTAAATTTCGCTACTGGACTTCGTGTTCCACGATCGACGGTTCGTACGATTGTCCAACCCTTGCGAAGGGGAACGAGAAAAATAGAGAAATCGTTATAATCGTTATCGTCGTTGTCATCGGTCTTAGGATCTTTTCGCGCGGACGAACGATTTGTCTTTTCGAAACGCGATCAGGGGGATCACTCACTCATCTTGTTGCGGCTTCGCGTGGCAGGACGCCTCTTTACGGGGGCCATTTTTGCTTACTGTTGGATTAAGTTTCGCCGTGGATTTCCTCGTCGCGATCTGTCTTCGAGCGAACATGGATTGTGTCCTTGCGAGTTCCTACGGGATTTCTTTAAGTATTGCGAATTTGCTGGTCTGCTGATGAGATGTGGCCCGTGATTTTGTCTATGAATTTCCTGGAAGGCGAAGCGAAAGAAGAAAGACACTGCTGGAAGGACACTGCGCGACTCTGTGTTTCTCTTATTTTCCTAGGTGATGCAGCTCATTCGTACTTCCTTTATTTTCAACGATTCAATTCCTTCTGCCCCTCTTTTTTTCCTGACTAGCTGCGCCTCCTGTAGTCGGTGTTTTTATTCCTCTGTTTATCCTCTTCGTTATCCTGCGGTAGCAAGCGCTAGCCGTCCGTAATTAACGACAATTATTCTTCATAAGGTTTTGAGAGAGGCAAATATTTCTCCTGGGGTTGAATAAAGAGTTCTATGTTAAATGGAGAGAGAAAGAGATGGCGAGATTTTCGAGTATATTCTCGCATCTGTTGAAAAATGTAACCTACTTTGAAATATTGATTTTATCAGATAAGCTAACTTCAGCTGGATGATTAATATTCGCGATACCTAATTTATCAATTATTCTTCTGCACACAACTTAATCGTACACATTAATTTCTGATTCTTGGAAATAGTCAATCCTTCGTACTCAAAATGAGAATATTATTGTCTCAAATTTACAATTACAATATTTCTCTAAAAAAAATAGTATAAGCTATTACAAGTGTTAGTATAACGTGGATCGGCTTTTAGCGAGTGATCGAGATGCATCAAAATCGGGAAGACTTCTTTTCTAAAATACACGATATTCTTTAAATATTCTTCTTATCATTTTGGCAGTCTTCGCAACTGCAAGAGGGTTCCACAAAAATTTCTTCCTCTTTTAGATTCCCATAGCTGCTCTTTGTCTTCTTGTCATTCTGCTTCGGGCGGCTCTTACTTCGCGAGGCTGATCTTCGTCGTCCGGTCACGGTCTTTTGATTAGTGTCATTTCCCTTGATCTCAATCTTCTCCGGAATTTCGGTAACTCGATCTCGCCTCTTAGTGAGTTTCACCTTCCGAAAACGACGTCTCGGGGTCGATCGTTTTCGGCTTGGTTTCTTTTGATCACCTTTCTGTTTATTCCCCGGTAACTTTCTCGCCCTCTTTTTCGGCACCCTATCAAAGTCGCACGATTAAATCGAGGTTCCATATAAAATAATTATTATGATTCAATTTCACTTCTCTCGATAATTAATATCACCCTGTGTTACATTGCGATACTAACTTTGTTTTCGATGCAAATTCCTTCAGGTTCAGAGTCATTTTACCCGACTTTGTCTTTCCTGACCTAGAATTGCTCCTTCCAATGCTCGATCTGGATCGTTTCCTCTTCCTTGTTCTTTTATTCTCTATTCCCACGTTGGTAGGAGTAGCTTCTTCGCATTTGGTTTCCATCGTCCACGTACCAGCCTCTCGAAGATACTTCGGATACGTGTTATCCGGCTCCTCTTCGCCCTTGCGAGCTCGACGACGCTTCTTTCGCATTTCGCTGTTAGCTTGCGCGCTTTCAAGAAGCGAATTGGATACTCGAATCCCTTGGCCTTGCGAGTCAGCTGGGATCAAGTAACCCGATCTCAAACCGAAACACAGTGCTGACCAGATGTACTTCTTTGCTTGACGTTTTCCTGAAATTCGAGGCTCGATTTGTCTTGATTAAACTTAAATTCTAATGGCACGATTTAAACCACAGGGGTCAATTGGTGCGGTTTTATAAAGAGAGAGAGAGAGAGAGAGAACTGTCATTGCACCCAGGAGATCATGGCTCGGTTAACTACCCCAGCTGTAGGATAGTATTATCACCTGCGACGTGGAAACGAGCCACGAGAGCAAAGTTTAAACGACACAAGTTTACTCGGTGAATCTACCATTTACCTTCTTCGATACCGGCTTTGATGTAGCTATTGATCAATTCGACAACAGTCTTCTTTTTGAGGATCGATCGCTTCTTGCCGATGTCGTTTTCCAATGCCATCAGCTTTAACGGGATATTGGATACTCTGCTGCTACATGAGCTCGAGGATCCGGACCTGTTTGCCACGTCGATCATTTCGATTGAACACTCCGACTCTCGTGAAGATTTTGAGTCCTTTAATACATCCTTTTTCTCTCGTAAGGCCCTTTCAACGTTCCTGTATCTTGCCGCTATATTATTGGACCATTTGAAATCGTCCTTTCTCTTACTTTCTGCGCATATAAGAAACACAGGATATATTTTATTTGACTATCCTAAATACGGCGATTTCATTAAATAATTTAATCTTAATTCAATTTAGTATTTCAAATATCACTCGACGAGTGACTGGATGATTGCTTAATTGAATTGTGAGTGACTGAAATAGTATGCACAGAACGCGTAACACGTTTCAGGTTTAGTTAAGTGTCCTCGAGAGTTTCGGAATAAGAACCTTGCGAATGGTTCTCAGCTTTAAGGAGTTTGAGGAGCAATTCTGGTAAATCTATGGATTGCTGCAGCTGTAGTCGACGGGGAATGTCTGAACGTTTGCGATGCGGTTGTCGGGAATGCCGTGGTTCCATTATTCGCTCGAGCCGAACGTTCGTCTTCGTTCCTTTCGGTGCCATTATTCGATAAGAGCATCTCACTTCTCGCAGCCGTTGTTAGGACCTCAGTTGACTCCACTTGAAAAACTCAATTCCCCTTGCTGCTAGGTTAATATCGATTTAACCTATCGCTTTCACAATTCCTGATCGCCTTAGCTAACTTCGGATTATTGAACAGGCTCATCCAATTGACGTAATCAAACGGGCGGAACTTTGCCAATGTCTTTCTGACGAAGGATTCTATTCTCTGTTAATTATAACTGTCGCGAATGATGGATCGTTGATAATGGTCAATGATGAGAATGTTGCAAAAATAGAAAATAGGCAAAGGGTAGATGGCCTTGTTGAGTTGCGACACTCGTAAGCACGGAAGTGAGCTCGTTACAGCAAAAGTTTGTGGTTAAGGGCTGAACGGGGTGCCGGCGTCGCGACGCTCGCCCACGTCTTAGAAGTCTTCCGTTGGTGCCTTTTTGTCGCGAGACCGACTCTCTCAATTTATTGCACTTTGATCGCTTCGACGGAAGTTCAGCAATTTGGCTACCAAGTCTCAACATTTCAGGCAGATCTTCGCTCGTTTGATTTCCCTTTCCCTAACGGCATCCACATCCGACCCCTCGTCCTATTTTGATCCTTCTTTGCGTTTTGACCTTCATCTAGAGAATTTAAAGTGCCCTTGTCCTTGATTCTTTCGTACGTCGATTTTGCCCGACAACTCTCGATTGATCGAATCTTTCAATATCCAGACGAGTAATTTTTTTTGATACACAACTTTTTTAATAAGTACTTTGTACCAAGGTCGAAACATTTCAGGTTGACTTTAAATGCTGTTGAGGCGATATTGCGAGAATCCCAGAACTTTGGATTAAGGTCCTAGGAATTTGGTAAAGGTCGGAAGAGAACTGGGAAGTTCTCATGCGGAGAAAATCTCAGTTGAGCAATTCGAGAGATAATCGTGATAGAAAGAGAGAGTATAGTTTGATAGGTGTTATTCCGAACGACTCAACGTTGGCACGTTTAATTTCAGCTATCGCGAGGCCCGCGCTTTCGTTGAGGGACTGTTCAAGATTAATTACGGAATGGTCCTTATCCTTATTCCCTGTAGACTGTTTTCCGACTGGACGAAATGGATTCGCCACAAATGGCTTTTGGCGGTGATCCACTCTCGCAAAAACCACCGCAGTATATTACACAGCATCCAGATTCCTCGCGAGGTACAAAGAAGTGGAAGAATTAATTGGAAGCGAGAAAGAAAGAGCTTTGTCCCTTGCGTTTTCACTGGACCTTGAATCCACTTTTGTTTTATGTTCACCGCCGTGAACTTGGACGATCATAGGGTGGTTGTGGTTCGAGGTTGCGTGTAACAAAAGAGGAGAGGGCTAGAAGTGCACGCGAAGAAGTTTGTCGCGATTGCCACGAAATCAATGTTCCGTGGTAACGTCTCTCTTTTGTCTCTGGGAAAGAAGTCGTAAACTAGGGGCCACAAAACGAGACCTTGAGAAAAAGTGACGAGAGGGTGCTGCTTCCGGTTAAACCAGACGCGGCTTTTTTCAATCTCGACGACCCTTTCTCAATGACCAATGAATCTTCATCTCACCATTGAATCTCAAAATCAATTCTGATCCATCATTTTCCACAATTATTACTTTCCGCAAGTTATCTTGGGTTTTTGACAGTTTGGTTCTTGACGTGGATTTGATTAACTCGTAACAGGAATTTCACCTTGATGATACATCGTAATTTTTAATATTAACGTGATGATGATTTATTGGCTGCTTAGTCGAGTCGATCGTTTAATCGCGGAATATTTAAGTAGAATTTATGTAGATGAGAGACATATAGTTGAGAAGTATTATATACTTTGGTGGTAAAAGTTTAATTCCGATCGGACGATGGTAGCTGGCTGTTAAGTCTCTGCGATTTATCGTGCAACGGTGTCAGGATCTTGCTACAGGATTCAAGGACGCAATCAATACATGGAGGGAGTCAAGTTCAATTACTCTTCGATCTAGCTGAGCGGTCTTCGAAGGCGTGAACGCGCACGGTCCACTGCTTTATTGCGTGACGAGGGTGGCTGTTTCGATAGCGAATGACGGGACTGAAGAATAATCTAACGTTTCGATTGATTTTATCGATTCGAAACTCGAGGAACAGTCTATTCGATATTTATTCTCTACAGAACATTTACACACGTTATTTTTGCTTTCTCTTTTCAATCTCTTTGTCCAATTAAAAGTTCTTCGGAATAGTATCACTGACAATCTTTTCTATACGAATATTATCACGTTTGATGCGAAATTGAAAAATTCACGGAATTGGGCTCGGGATTAAGATGTCAGAAAGATCTTGGGATGGGGTTAGCAAGGACTTGATAGAAAAAGAAGTAATAGAAGAAGCAACAGACGAATGGCAAAAAGGAAAGTAATATACAGGGTGAGTCAGTGACCTTGCACCAAACTGAAACCACGTATTTTGGGGGTCAATAGAAGCCTAAAAGTCCCGGAACACAAAGTTGAAATCTCAACCCTTTCGGAATTACAGGGGGTTGAAATTTTAAGTTTTAAAAAATCATATCTTCCGACAGGTTAATACTAGAGTCACGGGTCTTTTTCTAGAATGTGTGGGAGGGCCCGAGGTACCTGGAAAAAAATATAAACGACGTGAAAATTATTATTAAGCCACATTATTATTGATTTTCTCTAAACGGGCAAATTTCACGTTCATAGAAGAACTACAAGAAAATCAATAATAATGTGGCTTAATAATAATTTTCACATCGTTTCTATTTTTTTCCAGGTACCCTGGGCCCTCCCACACATTCTAGAAAAAGACCCGTGACTCTTGTATTATCCTGTCGGAAGATATGATTTTTTAAAACTTAAAATTTCAACCCCCTGTAATTCCCAAAGGGTTGAGATTTCAACTTTGTGTTCCGGGACTTTTAGGCTTCTATTGACCCCCAAAATACGTGGTTTCAGTTTGGTGCAAGGTCACTGACTCACCCTGTATGTAGTATTAATAAAATATACTGATCGCTAAAATACAGTATTGCAAATGTTGGCTCTGTCGCGGATATATTCTACTGCTGCTATAGTGAAGCAGAACGAAATTACTCAGCCACGCATGGTACAGTACATTCTTATTCGAATTTCGTTTCAATGATACGAAGCTTTCCAATTTTTTGCCATTTTCCATCGAATTTCTTTGTTTCGTCTTCTCCGTATTTCACGGCAGCGTATTTCTTGCTTAATAAGCTTCGGTGAACTTTTGCGCATCGCGATCGACCAAATGGCAAAATTGAACTTAATGACAAACGCGCGTCAAGGCGTCATCGTTAGCCGGTAATTGCAATTACAGTCGTCCGTCTAATTATCCGAAGGATGCTCGCAAATAACACGACGTCGCGACGCAATGGAGAGAAAGGTCCTTTTGGAATGTTCAAATTATCCTGTCGCAGTTGGAAACAGTTTTAAAGTTGAGATTTTGCCTCCCTCGAGTGATTAGTGGCTTTCCATCTTTAGCTCGTTTACGCGCGAATTTCTAAACAAATCTGTTGACTAATATTAACTGCAAAAACTGAAACGTTTATATTGTTGGAAAATTCTACTGTTCGCTATGCATTTTTCTGTGTCTCTGTGTTGCTTTTTTCTTTTTTAATAAAAGAATACATTATAAAATCGTTACTGTGATACCGATATCGGTAAATCGAATTGAAAATAGATCTCTATCGGATAAGTTGATATAAGAGATTGCGAAGAGATATTTGTCTTTCTTTCGTCGATTATAATTCTTGATACCTTACTTGAGTAATATCATATTTATAATTTTAATATTCATTGACTTCCTCTTGAAAACGGATTTAGCTAAACTTGAAAAAAGCGAAAACTTCTTTCGATTCTAGATTAAAATCGTTCGCTTCTGGTAACTTGGACATTCTCGTTCTATCAGACTACCATTACTCCCTATACCACTCACGGCTGGGGAATTCTCGAAAGTTGGAAAAGTCGGCAGAGAAATAAGAAACATTCCCTGGACCGCTATTTAGTTTTATATTCATCGTTATGCTCTATTGGCAATGTCACGATCCCTAAAGAGACTTCCTTCCGCGCGATCCGTTGGTCACCGAAACTCAACGGATTTTACTGTAACAATAAAAATACACGAGATGTGTTATCGCCCTCCTTTCACCTCTATAAAGCGTACAGAGAATAATACATATATATCCCCTCTTCTCTAACATCGCGAGGCAAGAATTGACGTGACCTATTTCTGCACGCAAAATTAGATTTACGCTCGACGTATTATTGCAATAAAATTCATTATCAAATTTTCATGAATTCCCAGTATAGACCTCATTCCGGAAAAGAGAATGGTGGAAAACCGGTGCGTTCATTGTACCACTGAGTAACTGATATTCTTTCTTGTACCACAAGAATGGATTTCCAAGGATCCCAAGGATCCTAATAACACTCGAGATAAACTTGTAGTAAGAATTTTTCACCAGTAACAACAACAGATATCTCACGTCTCTTTTACCCTGGGTTATCGCGTTTATCGTGGGTCACCAATAAAACAAGTACAAAAATCGCTAAAAATAAATCCCTCAACAGGGAGTGGCGAGGTTCCCACCCTCCATTCGTAGGGTGCGTCCGTTCTTCGGTGAAAAGGGATCGACACTGATATCTTGATGCAGCTCAAACCTGCCAAACCGGTAAAAGCTGGCAGATAGTGACCTAGAAAGGTAGTGATGGTATAAGAAAGAAGAAGAAGAAAAAAAAGGGACCAGTGAGAAAGGGAAAGGATACATTATTGATTCTGAAAACGCCTTTCGCTACGGAGCTGTTAGCGTGTCGCGGTTTTTTTGTTGGTTTCCTTTGTAACGGGAGCATTTGTCAAGCGATTTCGCAGGACAGCATCGGGTAAGCCAGTAGCCCACCATGGCAAAGTATTCCATGGAGGACACGCCATTTGTCAAGCGGTCTTTCGAGAACTCCTTTTAAGGGACTTCGTTTATGACGGCTTATTTATGTCCGTTCACATGCGCGCGACTTGCTTTTACCAGCTCGGTCAAACGTCTCTAATGACTTCTATTTAAAATCTAATTTTCCTCGCGGCAAACGATCTTTTCTGTCTGGCAACGAAATCAAGCGTCGCTCAGATTAATTGTAGAACTTTGACGAGGTAGGCAGGGGGTGCTTTTTCCCAAAAGGCTCGGTATCGCAACGGCAATAAAGACTCAGGGTGCCTTTCTTCATTAACGTCCCAAATAAAAATACGACTTTGAGCGGACGCTTGGCTTATTAGGTCGATTAGTTTGGCCGCGGGGTGCGTGGGGACCTTAATTAAGTCCTCGACATGGCCGATTAGCGAGATGCAATCAAGAAGATTTCACCAATCACCTAGAGTCTGATGTTCGGGTCTCCCGCAGCGTTTTGGGTCCAAGGCGACGAATGTGACGCAATGTGAGGAGGGATGCAATATACCATTAGGACTAAAGCTCTAAGATCCAGAACCAGAATGCTGACGTTCTCGATAGATGGACATTGTCATTAGCATCACGGATGAATCATTCTTTCGATACCCTAAGTCGCGTCACGATACGAATATCTATGCAAATGGCAGCGAAATACTTCGTTCTTCAAACTCGAGGATCCTTGACAAACGACGAACATGGCAATATCACATCTTCGAATTACCAGCGCGCAAGGGGAATCGTATTACGAATTACGATCGTTCGTTCTCTTTTTCCGGTGCGATTCTCCTTCCCCGTTTCTTTCATATCGAATGAGAAGGGAGAAATAGGGTGGTCGATTGGCATCCCTCGCCAAAATGCCGGGCTAAGAATTTTATTGATAGGGTCACGAAAGTTCTTCTCATTATTAATTAATTTCGTTCCAGGGTTCACTCGACATTTAGGGAAATGGGAATTCAAGAGCCTACGTGTTGGGGGGGGGGGGGGGGGTGGCTTAGTAATTAATTGAAATATCGTAGTCGGATGCGTGACAAGATAGTCAAAAATCGAAATCCTAGTAAGGAAATATATCTTCGAGATCAAATCGGAAATCCAGCTGGTGTAATATTGGTAATGTAAATTTTTATAAATGGACCACAAACACTTCTATACTGACGTTTTTAAAGGCTACTGGTGTTGAGAAACGATAACTTCCTCTATATATTTTCCAGCGGCACATACCTGTCCGAGATACCAGATATAAGAAAATAGTTATTGGGCGCTTGGATGGTGTCCATTCCCCAACCAGCTTGAAGTAATAACTCCATCCCGTAAACGGTGGCTTTATGTGAAGTAACTCGCGTATAAACTCAAGGGAAAAACTACCACTCGATACACTTTCATGCCTGTCCTGTTGAAGTCTCCCTCTGAAATGATGTTTGACGAAAAAACTGTTAAACATGATTACCAACGACAAAAAGCTCTCAATGGAGGTTCTACGGTAACGTTACCAATAATCCCCTAAATTCCCTTCGCGTTATTCAATTTGCGATGTGGGTCAAGGACCCACGCAGCTCTGTCATTTCGATGCTTTATTCGGACCCGCGTTGATTTTTTTCAATTTCTACGCTATTCGATCTTGGATCTCTTCGCGTATTTCGTAAGGAGACGAAGAAGACAGTAAAACGCCGAGAGAAATAGTGAGTGAAATTACCAGTATCGTCGTCAACTCGACTGAAAACAAGTAATCTTTTAAGAGCATTCTTCGGCAAATGGTGGAACGAAGGTCAGTATGTAAGGAACTTTATTGACGACTGCAAATCCATCGTTTATTTCCTTTGTTTCTTCAGTGTTTCTTCTTCACTGTTCAATGTTACCTTTCGTTCAACAGGAGAAATTCGTTCCCACGTTAACGTTACTCGTTTTGTAACATTGTCGTGCGTATGTCCCATTCGGAACAATGACGATGCACAGGAAGAACGAACGCGTTTGTTTTACGTCAGCCACGCAATGGATTCCGATTTGCGTAATTACATTATCCCCTGCGAGCTAACCTTGACAGCCGCCTCTTCGCTATTGCCAATGCGCATTGCAAATTACATCGTGTCTGTCCCCGAGTATTCGGGGTCCATTGCATTGTTATAAGGTCCGACAGAATCCAATTAATCGAAGGCGATCGTGTCGTTTAATATTCAACCGCTTTAATCAGAGAACCTAGTCGTAGGAGCTAGTTGAATTACGTAAAACCAGACAGAACTAGATTTCATCAATTAGTACGCCGATTTTATTACCGGCCTTAAATATCATGGGATATTTTATTATAAATCTAGGGTATTATTCGGGGACAGAAAAAAGAGGATCTTATCTTAATAGCACTTTTCCTGTCACAACCGTATAAAAGACTGCTCCAGACCTCAGATTTATTGGGATCCGAGATTTGACCTTAATAAGATAATACCGTTGGCATAGGATGACCTAGAGAATTGAGAATCACACATCTACCATAGCTTGTTCTATATATGTAACATCGGAAATTCGCATAGATACATTCTGTCTACCAGCTACTGTCTGCTTCAATCTATTTCGATAGCACTGACATCGCACTTCAGATTGCTCGACGGCTTGATTAATCATCGAAAAGTCGTTATCGCTGGTTATCGCTACTGTACCGCCCACGATTCAAGTTCATGAGTAATCGTAGACTTTTAGCTCATGCGTCGTCATTCTTGAGAAATTACTGTCGCTTGATACGCAGCAATTATAAGGCTAATTACTTCAAATCTTGTAAGGGTTCACCTTTACATTCGTTTATTGTCAACGTCTTGTGTCCATAGATTTGTTCTGGCGTGCTGCTAATACTACGTCCAGCGACAAGTGAAACCAGCCAGACCTATTTTCAGACGTTTTTTGCGAGCCATACCAGACTCGAGCTAATTTCCCACAAGCTCTAAGTTAGCAACAAGTTGTTTCTTGGTCAGTAGATTAGCCTCATTCATTCAGTCTGGAGGGGGATGAATTCAGAATTAAAGTCACAGAAACTACGAATGCTAATTGTTCGTCCACACAGTGAGGATGTTTATTTTCCAACCGGAGTCGCTTAAACCAGCGAAATCCCCAGCACAACTCACCCCTAGTCAGAAGCTGAAACACATTTCGTCGGTAATTAGATCATCATCTTATCATCCGTAGCAAAATTTCCATCCACAGAATTTTCCACATATTAACAATCATCAAAAATCGTAATCAATCAATTTCACGAAACTTCTATTCTAATAATCTCCACTATCTTCGACTTTATTTCGTGCATCAGTAAAAAGAAGATATTAAGTTTCGCGAAAAATATTGCTTTTGGTGGTTGTAATTGTTGATAGAAGTAAAGGTTGAAATTCTAGAGTGAATTTATATTAAAAAACTGCTTATCAAAATCCGTCGATAACAACGAGCGTGACTTGACGTACTCAAAATCATCCCTTACACTGTGCTACATCCGCACCCTCTATATCCATCTGCCGGATCGTCTGACCTACAACCGAAGTAGATAGTCGCGCTAGCCAGACCGGCTGCCGTTAGCTGTGGCCGACCAGGCGCGTATCGAAACCACTTTCGAGGTTTCCATGGAGTTCATCCGGCCGCAGTTGATCAATACTGAGAACCGGCGTGGCCGAAAGGCGCGCGTCTGGCGCACACGAGTCGTGGGTACTGCCCACTGAGGATCTGTTCCTCGTGTCACGTTCCTTTCTCGCGTATCATGCGGATCGATAGTCCCGCGATAGAAGTCAGTCTTGTAATAAAAATGTCGTGAACAATCGTGAAGGTCCTTGTTTACGTGATGTATGCGTGATTCTTGAAGATCCTGCTTTCTCCTGACGGTCCTGCTCATTGCTGTCCGATGAGTCTCGCGACCTACGAGTGAGTCACTACTAGTTCGTTGGTGACATCGAGGTTCCTGGATCCTCCATTGAGTTTGTATATAACAACCAGCGTGATAGTGGCATTGGGACTGCGGCCTTACGCGGGAATCAACTTGTAAAGATGAAGAGACAGAATGTCAGGACCCTCTCGCTAGTCGTGTGCACTTTTACTTATCTACTGATTGGAGCAGCAGTATTTGATGCTCTTGAATCTGATACTGAGAGAAAACGTTGGGAGTTCCTATCAGGTGAGTGGAAGTTAGTTTCAAAATATATATGAATTCTGGTGATTATCTTATCTCATGTATGAAACAGGGACTGAAAATATACAAAGAGCATTCGATTAAAGTTTTCTTTAACTATTGTAATTTTGCTTCAGAGATTCGTCGAAACATGATGAAGAAATATAATATTACACAGGAGGATTATCGGATGGTCGAGATCGTGATTATCGAGAACAAACCGCACAAAGCTGGTCCTCAGTGGAAGTTTGCTGGTGCCTTTTATTTTGCAACTTTAGTACTAGCGATGATCGGTACGCCATTCTTTTCCGGCTCTAATGCAGCTGTTGAATAATGTATAGCTTCAACTTTAATGATACGGGTCAACCGATTCGACTTCAAGGATATGGACACTCAACCCCGGTGACCATAGGTGGAAAAGCGTTCTGTATGGCGTATGCGATGGTTGGAATTCCTTTGGGTTTGGTAATGTTTCAAAGTATCGGTGAGCGTTTAAATAAATTTGCCTCGGTGGTGATCAGACGTGCAAAGACGTATCTCAGATGCCAACGAACTGAGGCAACTGAGATGAATCTTATGCTCGCGACTGGTCTACTTTCGAGCATTATTATCACGACTGGTGCCGCTGTGTTTTCGCGGTACGAAGGCTGGAGTTACTTCGACAGTTTTTATTACTGCTTCGTCACGCTCACTACTATTGGTTTTGGCGATTACGTCGCTCTTCAGGTATGTGCCAGTACAATAAATCTACGGTGTACAAGACAAATACACTTTCCGTATTATATCGGTACACACAATAACACTTTTGCATCGAATGGTTAAACATTACAGAACGATCAAGCTCTCTCAAATAAACCCGGATACGTGGCCTTAAGTTTAGTTTTCATTTTGTTTGGCTTGGCCGTGGTTGCTGCCAGCATTAATTTGTTGGTACTGCGCTTCATGACCATGTAAGTACTCTCTCACTAAGCGAGAATCCCGTGAGGCAAGTTACCGTTACTTCAAAGCTTATTCCATTATTCTATCTACATTTCGCAATATGCATTTGATCTTGAGACTAGAATATTACGGTAACCGAGTACGAATGATGGACTTGATTTTCCCATTAGGAACACCGGGGATGCGCGTCGAGAGGACAACGAGCTTCAGCCAGCTTCGCATCACGTTTTGACCTTAGACGGTGAAGTGGTAGCGGTGAATGGAAAATTGCTTGCGGGCCATGTGCCAATAGTACACGACACGGATGACTGCGTGAGCGTCTGTTCCTGCACGTGTTTGGGCCCTGCCAATTCCGAGCTCATCGATCCATCGGGTTACCAGGGTTACAGACCCCCTTCGAGCTCTGCCAGTCTTCGCGTCAAGCGAGCATCCGTCTGATGGAAGGAGTTTCGTCGTCGCAGTTTACGTCGTCGGCTGTCGAAAGCTGACAGCAGGGAGCTGCTTGGTATCGATGTGTAATCCCAATCCGCTTAACACGTTCGGTACCTTCGAAAATACTGGCAATTTTTGCCAAAAGGACTGATATCCATCAAAGACACACGGTATTCAGTTCTACATGGAAGAATTCCCAATTTTTATAACCCAGTGAGGTCAACGTGTTTGAGAGACTAGCGTGAACAGTTTAACCCCTTGTCTTACGATTTAATTTCCAACTGTGCGTGCCCGGTACACTTACGACACCTCTGAGACATCATTGTAACCTAAGGGGTTAATGGGACAGGGTTACGTGCACGTAAACAATGCTCTTAAAAACTTTCGAGCTTTATTATACGTACTTTGATCGAATCGATGAAAGTATCCTATTGTGAACGGAGAAACGTGGAATCGAGGGTGTTTTTTAGGAGGTCAGTGTATCCATTGTAAACGAAGAACCCCACATGGTCAGGTTTCAAGGCATCTATTAGTGAGGAATCCTCGGGAGGAATTTGGAGCATTACCAAGTCAGCAGTTGCTTTCGAAGCTTCGCTGGCTATGAACTCTAATTAAATGTGTACATGTATTATCGAGAAGGTCTAGGATACTTGTTGTATTGTGAGAGTTATATTGATATCCATTTATAAAGCCCATACGCGAGATTGACTTTGCTCAGGATTTATCACGAGTACTGGTGTGTGTGTGTGTGTGTGTGTGTGTGTGTGTGTGTGTCCCCGTACTGATTTACACGCGTCAGTGTATCACGACAGAACAATACCCTGGCCTCAGTAGCATAATTGTTGAATGTACATTACAGATATTTCTACTAGTACACACACCTAACACGAAAGTCACACACCGTTAATGCCCCAAAACGCGAGGTGGCCGACCCAAAAACGTCTACCGAGATCACGATGCAAAGAGACATGAGAACATGAACATCGTATTTTTTTAAAGCAATTAGGGTTTATAGGGTTTATAAGGTGAGAAGAAACAGGTATATCCGGGAAGACTGATAGTTGAAATTAAATTAAGTCGGTAGTTATTATTTTTTTAATGGAACCGATTTTCTAGAGAATTTAGTCATTACCTATACTTCGACCGGATACTTGCTACGTATCTAGGATCATTCCACACCCAATGGTTTAATTGAACCTCATCTGCCTCTTTTGCATATATTATTTTTATCTTGTCGCTAATACTGTTCCAATTAGCTTCTCGCGAATGTTCTAGAAGCCTCTAGTTACTAATAAGGAATGAGTAGAAGCTATTGGCCGAAAATCGATGTCTCCGGGTCAAACGAACCCCATGTTAATTGTTGTCTAGCTTCGCCTAGCATTTTGTAAGACGCGTAAACTTTTAGATGGTGAGTCTCCGTAGAGTCTCGCTATTTTTTACCGCCATGTTCGTCAGGCAATAGTTTTCTTTTGTCATCGACAATCTAGTATTTTCTATTACCAGAAGCAGTTGATACACGCACAAAATTTGGATCGAGCCTGCTAGTTCCTTTTTGCTTTACCTCAGCATCGCGAGGACTTCCCAATATTCGCCACGGTATGCAAAATGTATAGCATGCACCCGTTTGTATACACTTAATCTAGATCATAGGCGATTATTGTAACATGACGGTAATCCACAGCTGGGTATATTTTTTATTGTCAAGGAGATTTTTTAATAAATGGCGATTTGTTACCCGATATTGGATGAACTTACCATTCTTTATCCTTTTGATAATTCTCATATCGTTTCTAACTACTCTTTTTGTTTATAGATTTGATTTTTTAAAACTACTGAGAATTCTATCAATTCTATCCTAAATCGATGTCTCAGGTACTCACGATATTATATATCGAGAGAAGAAACATTCTGAAACACTAATGCAAGTTTCTATTATTTCTATTCTACTAAAAGTGTAATTATTAATTTAAAAAAGGAATATCAGCATCATTTAACTCCAGCTACATCTTCGCGAAAGAATAACCCTCCTGATCGTTTAATTGTATATTTAAGGACCTTATATATTATTATTGTCCATACAGTGTTTGTATAGCGGCATTCCTTTACGTCTACCTTTATTTTAGAATTAGATATATTTATTTATATATATATATATTTTTATATATATATATATATATTAATCGTTACCTAACGGATACTTACAATTACAAATACATTCGCTAAACTCTTTAGTACTGTCGCGACGGGGGCTATGCATAATACACTGGAAAGATATGATGTGATTAATTTATATTTGGCAAATTTTTGTCCTCTCAACGCTCGATACTTTAAATCGATATCCGTGGCGGCGATCGTGATGGAATGCTGCTAATGCCTCGGTATTAGCCTCTAGCGTATATTTATTTATACCTAGACAACGAAGACACTGGTATCTGCGCTTCGCTAAATAACTAAGAAGAGAACATTATAACTCCGCTGACTATGCGCGAGGTACGTTCCAGATCCGCGATTGATTAATAGAAACGCATTAATTAGGCATCACGATCATTATACCTACGGATGCTATAAAATTAACGCAGGCTCCATTTTTTTTTTTCTTTTCAGACAAACATACATCGTTACAATTAGTAGCGCGATAATGAAGAAGACTACACATATATACATCTACAGTAAATAGAAAGATAGGGTAAGTGTCGTTCTACGTGTGCATTAAGAAATAGCAAAATTATTGATTCGTCACTCGAAAGAAATCGAACGGAAGATTTAAATGTAATTTTTCTACATGGATAAACTCGATATTAATTTCTCTTCGAGTTCTTCTCAGTACTGAAGAAGTTGTGCATGTTGCGCGAATAAATCGTCATAGTGTTTCAGTCGTGGATTCGTATAGACATTTATATACGCATTACTAATCACTGTGTACACGTTTCTGTGCGTGTGGATGTGGATGCCACTACTGTGTAGATTACAAAGCGTCGGGTGAAGTTTGGTCGTATCTAGAGAAATACGAAGAAAAAGAGTACTTAATATATTCAGGTCTAAGTATTCTGACCTGATGAAAATATTCTGTTTTATCTACGAGTTCCTGGTTTCTTTGCGTCTCACGTTTACGAAGGAACAATTTTATGAATTTTGAGAGAATCAATCGGAGAAAATTCTTGTTCAAGATAGAGAATAATTATGGGGTGAAGTAATCGGGTACTATTGAACGTTAATCAATAATCTCAGTGAAAGTGAAGTTTACCGATGTAACTACTTTATATACACTAGCAGTTAATTTGTATCGTAAAGTCATATTCAGCACTCTTTTCCCGATTCGAAGAACTTCTAATAAGGCACTGTCTTTACTGTGACTGAATCGATGAAAAGTACAGAAAAGTCGTCGGATTTGCTCGTCCCTAATGGCAGCATGATAAAATGTCGATCGTTATAACGATCAAAGACTTATTCTTACGATGTATATAAATGCTTTTTGGTACAATTTTTCTTCGGAATTCCGATACACTATAAATCGTCTACTGATATTATAATTCGAGATGATACAGTAACAGTATGCAGTTAACGTTTACGATTTAAATGTTCAGGAACAAATATATAAATGCAATAGGTTTATATTATATTTATATGATGTGAGACGCTTTTCGCAGGATTAACCGATTATTAAGGATACGCCAGTATTGTTTGTACCTGTAGAACGATATGGAAATATATCCAAGACACAAGAGAGCTTCTCATTTAGAACCTGCGATTGATTGATTTTTGTTTCCCGATCAATCTGGGATTGACACTACGATCACAATACACCTAGATGTCGCCATGTAAATATATCAAATTACATAAATTATAATGGTAGAGCAATATCGAAGAACTCTGCTTATCAAAGGATACGTGATATGGCAATATGTCTTGAGTATCAATTAAGGAATAAGTAATAACAAGTGTTATAGGGTATAAATGGGATAATGCGTAATAAACTATTTATATTGTACAACGTAACGTGCCTTATATGCTTAATACAAATAGGTACAAGTTTCTATTCTTTTCACGCAGCATGGTTTATCCAATGTTTACAAGAAATCTGTTTCCATAGTTCGAAAAAAATATCCGATCTTGGATGATATAGGTTACGAATGAAATTTCAAAAAATGATTCGAGTTTATCGGATGTTATTTTCATTGACTTTACCATGATGCGTGAAAACAACTGGTCGCGCTCTATACCGTCACGCGGAGCTGGTCTACAGACTCTGACTATATCCGGAGAACCGTATATTACAAAAAGACGTGGTTTATAGAAGACTCGAATTGCCATGTCGCGGTTGGAGGAGAATTTTGATTGTATGAGCGTGTTTGATGTCCAAGTAGCTAATCAGGCTACGTGGATCGCGAGGACTTTCATGAGTATACCTTCTTCAGACGCACCAGACACAAGTGCTCGTTTCTTCATCACGCCGTCTAATATCGCTCCGTGGGACTAGGATTCAGCGTCAGATCGTATATACATGGATGACGATATGTAAAGGAAAGAGAGAGAGAAAGAGAGAGAGATCGGATAGAAGTTCAACTTTTATCTCGATTCCCTTGTTTACGGGATGGTGAACGCTCGTTTCGAGCGATGCTCTTGCGTCCCACAGGTGCTTAATATATTAGATCTATGTATAGACGTTCTAAGGCTTTGGCAGTGAATTAATGTCGATTCTTTTTTCTTCGGCACGTCCAAAATGCAGGCGTTTCCTAGATGTTTACCCTAACTTTTTAAGCTTCCTCGTCGTTCTCCTTTCACCTGCTCAATCGAGATTCGTGTCCCCTCCGCTTGCATCACGACTCGCGTTGCTGACTGGCATCAGGTTTCTCGGAAATACCGAAACGTCGATTTGGCATTATTAGACGAGCGGTTTCATAATGTACCTTCTTCTTCTTTTCGAATTGTTCAGATGTGGTCCTCTCGATGGCAGTTGTCCAGCTTCCGTGCACGAACGACAGCAGAACTTTGCGTAGTATTTGTGACGGCAATACTTTCCTTTCACGATTAGGTCACAATTCGCGAAGAACGAGTTGTCTTGGCAATTCGGGTGGATGAAAATTCCTGAGGAATAATTTGTAATTCGCAGTAATTGGATAAATTAAGGATTATTCGTGATTTAATTAAAAAGACGATTTAGTTACCTGCTACTTGTATGTCTACATTGTCGGAGGCCGTTGAGTATTCGTTCGAAGCTTCGCAGCGGTAGTTACCAGAGTCTTCCTGGTTAGCATCGGAGATGACGAGTCGATTGACTTCTATATAAGAGAAATTGCAAAACACCAAGTTAGGATACTAAGATTATATTCTATTAATTGACGCATATAATTACCAGATATTTTAATTCGATTGTTCGTCTCGATAAGTTCATTGTTCTTGTACCACAGTACTCGTGGAATCGGGTATCCGTCGACGTTACAAGCGATACTAATATCGCTACCCTCAGGGAACTGATTTTGCCCGACTGATACGTTTACGTTGACCGGCACTATTAAAATATACGAATTTAGCATTAAATAATGATCCAACACTCGGCACTTGATCTCATCGTATAAATAAAAAACAAAAAATGCAGCATCTCATAAATAAAAATAATAGCTTACTGAAAAATATCTTACCTATTACACATTTCATCTATCATTTATAATTCAATCTTTAATCAACGTAATTATATCGCTGTATCATTAGACCAACATGCACAAGACTCTACCAAGCGAATATTAAAAAATTCATGCACATGCAACATACGATTATGCACTTTCTCACCTCTGTATCTACCTCTACCAGGATCCGGAGTGGTAGTTTCATCGAGAGGAATCACACCAGGAACATACGGTTGTCTCGTGGTATAAATTGGAGCATAAGTTTGACGAGTAGGATATTCGGGTGATTGAGGTCTAGTGGGTCTATACGGATACTGAGGTTTCTCAGTTGTGGGTCTTCTAGGAGGTTGAACCAGGTATTTCAAATACTTTTCGTACTCGGGTCTAATATTTGTCACGGGTCCAATCGCCTGGAGAGTCACTGACCACGATGCTGGTCTGCCAATTGCATTGTAAGCTTGACAGGTGTATACACCAAGAGTAGTAATTGTCACCGTACGAATTAGGAGAGTATAATCGTTGCCCTGTTCGTAAACTTCGGACGCTAGTGGTAACATGATATCGCCCCGCCACCAAGTGACAAATGGCCTCGGCCAACCCATTGCGTAGCAGTGAAGAATAATTGGTGAATTCATCGTGACCGTTAAAGATGTATTTGGTTCGCCGACGATCGCAGCCGATAGTTCGTACGGTTCTACAGGATGCAACAAAATTCCATGCATAGTACGAATACAATGTTAATTCTTCCATCACCATTCACAATGCAACTAAATGCTACTACTGTTAGTAAGAAATATTAGATTTCTCTTAGAAAGTCATCCACGATTATTTATAGAAACGTTCCCAAGACATATGTGCCCAATTATTAATTGAAATATCAGTACGCACCTGTCACTTCCAATTGGTACTCAGCTCTCACTGGCGGACCTACGCCATTATCAGCAGTGCAAATGTAAGTCCCTCTGTCATAACTGTATAAATTGATGATCTGAAGAGATCCATCGGTAAGAATACGCCGCCTCTTTTCAGCCGTTCCAATCTGCCAATAATAAACACCCTCTTTTTTTATCACGAAATTCTTGCTAAAGACGAGTGAGAGAACGTCGCGTGAATCCTTGAAGATGATTGATTCCGAAAAATGCTTACGAGTGTTGTATCCTTCCTCCAAGTGATCGTAGGTAATGGGCTTCCCGTGGCAACACACTTCATCGTGACATAGCCACCTTCTTGAGCGCTGATTCGTGGCTCCTCTGGTTGTTGGATAGCCGCTGGTTCGGTTCCAGGTGGTGGTAGAGTTACGGCGACTCGAGGTGTAGTAGTGAAACTTTCCTCCTCAGCTGCAGGTTCCAAACAGGAAGTACCACAACCGTTGCTACAGCATTTGCGATCTCCGGCGCAATCAGCATCCGTAGCACATTCCTGTTCGCACCTTGTGCTGTTTGAGACTTTAGGGCAGCGACCTGATTTCGTGGCTGGAGATTTGAAGAAAATTGTAATTTATAAATTGTCGAGTGATAAGTCCTCGAATTTGGATTTGGGTTTTAATAATGTTGATATTACTTGATCTGCAGACACCCTTATACTCGGTGCCTTCAGCGGTGGCGACGAGACTGATCGCGCATCGAGTACCCTCAGCACAGATTTGTGCTCTGCATGGATCCACGCATCGACAACGCTCGCAATCTTGATCATCCACGAATGCTTCTTTTCCATAGGGACAGCGAATGATCTGGCATTCTTCTCGAGCCTCCTCGCAAGGATCTTTCGTGTCTTTCCCGGAATCCACGTCGATTTCGTTGCTCGCTGCATGGAAATTTAGTTTGATCAGAAATTAATAACGATTATGGCGCTATGCCATGGTTAATTAGTAAAAAAAACGAAAGAAGAAAGCGTGGCAACTGCAATATAAATGTAATAGTAGCTGAAACGAATTATTATCATTTTTAGAAGGGGTAAAATGTGGGATGGGAAATGGGGATATTGTGAATAAAAAGGTAAATAAAATTGTAGCGTATTATAAATAAGGCGAAAAATATATACAGCATAAATCAAGCCGGGAGCAGAAACCTGTAAAAAAATCACACGAAACACTCAGTGTAGTGACGAGACCTAAACTTACTCCTAAAGCAAGTATTAATACAAGACTCGAAAGTCTTGAACCGATTTCGATTGCCACCGCATCCGGTGTAAATGAATGCTCGGCAGGTTTGTCGTTCTTCGTCATAGTAAAACCGTTTCGTAGAACCACTGGTACACGAGCCAACGTCAACAGGTTCTCTACAGATTGCTAAATCATAATCGTTCAAATTGTTATCTAGAAATAATTCCTCCTCGATTCTAATAATAAGTGATATGCATGTATTTGGAGATAGAAACAGTGTGTAGGAATTCAATGAGAGAATCAATGAAACTAAATGGGAACTATACTCACATAGATTAGATACAGTAGTATCGTTTCCAGCCGGAACAGGTTCTTCGTGATGTATGCAAATGGATTCACACTCGTCCATTGTACTAAATCTATTAGCATTACCATCGCATCCACCGTATATGAATTCGCGACAGGTGCGACTATTAGCCTCATAGTAGTACTTGGGGAAGCTGCCTCGGCATAAACCAGGATCGACCGCAAGATTGCACATATCTGCATCGCATCGGTAATTATAAGAATTTTCCCCAAAAAAAGATTCCTATCATATTCAAAATAAGAATATTCTTTACCTTGACCCTGGAATTTGCCGCAAAGGCGTTCGCACTGTTCCTCGGTCTGGAATCTGTTCGCATTTCCTTCGCAACCTCCGTAAATGAAGGCTTGGCACAGTTCAGATTGTGCATCGTAATAATAAGCAGTAACTTCTCCCGTACAAGGACCAGCATCCACTGGCGCGTAACAGATCTGACTCTTAGCACTCGGAGGTGGGAGAGTTGTGATTGGTCTCTGAGGTTCCTGCGTTGCCGCAGTGATTCCTGATTCCTTTCTACATTTGGCTTCGCAGGACTCTCGATCTTGGAAGCGATTCTTATTACCCTGACATCCGCTGTATTCGAACTCGTAGCAAGAGTCTACTCGATGGTCGTAATAATATTGTCTGACGAAGCCATTGCATGGTCCAATTACCTTTGGCAGGGTGCAAGGGTCTGAAACAGTGCATCGATAAGCATCACTTAAGAATTTTGTCGAATATGACACTTTTTAATGTGTCACTCTTAAAACATTCGAACCTTGAACATCTCCGCAACGATACTCGCACTCATCGCGAGAGTTAAAGTTGTTCCCGTTGCTTTGACAGCCACCGTAGACAAATTGTTTGCAAATACCCTCTCTGCTATCGTAGAACCATTTGATTTGATATTCGGAACATGGACCATGCTCGTCAGGCAAGAAGCAGAATTCTGGAATAGACATATATTTCCAATCGATAATAATCAATCATTTTAGGGGAAGTCTGTGTTCTAAAATTCTATTTTGCCTTAATCTTACCGGTCTTAAATTCTGTCTCCCTCGACGGTGCTATTGTTGTGGCTACCGATGTTGTTCGGCACCTGTTACTGCAATCTTGTTCGGTGTGGAAATTATTGTCATTTCCACCACATCCACCGTAGTAGAATTGTCTACATTGCTGCTCGTACGAGTCGTAGTACCATCGTTGTGTATAATTGTGACATTCTCCCATAAGTGCTGGCAAGAGGCAGGCATCTTGCTCTGTTTTCACGTGAATCTTATGTTAATAGAAATTCTACTTCCTTCGATATTTATGATAAAGCTTGGATTATGAAAAATAAATCTAACTGTCTATTCTTGAATTTTAAAAATGATTTCGATTCTTATCAATAATAAATTAATGCCAGGGCAATTATGAATCATTCGCTTGAATTGCCTACGTTGAAGACACAATGGACATCATGATATTCAGTGCAGAATGTTAATGGTTTCATAACAGCCAAATTAATCGAGATTTGAATTTTTATTAGTAGAAGTTTGAAAAGAAAGATTAAAAGAGGAGCGAGAACTAAGTCTTACCAATCTTAGGCGGGCAATCAGACTCGCATGCGTCTCTAGATTCGAAGTTATTTTTATTACCACCGCAGCCGGTGTAATAGAATGGCATGCATCTATTCTCCGACTGATCAAAGTACCATCGAGACTGCTTCTCTGCGCAATTACCCTCGGCTCGCGGCAGCAAGCATGAATCTGTTAATCGCATTAATTAGTAAATCATGCAGTGTTAGCTTTTTGGTAAACACGGTCCTGTATTCCTCTCGAATCAAAGGACCCACCAAGGTGTTAAGGCCAACTCATTTTACCTTCACCTTTAATTCTCTAGTAGTGCAATCTAAACATCTTTTGCAAAAGAAAATCTCTTCGAATTTCCTTGCTAACTTTAGCAACAGTTATTCACTGTGCTGATTTGTTACTTATTATGCAAGAACGTCATTTCACAAGTGCATGATTAATCTAATCCTATATATATATATATATATATATATATATATATCGAGATGTTCGAATCAGCTCGCGTGAAAGCACATGTCTAAATGTGCAGGGGGATCAATCGTCAATGGTGAAAAGTGTGCTGGCAGCGTAATGCGTTGCAGCGTGCAACATAAGAACCAAGAACCATGAAGGACGCGTCATGAATAGTTTCCTATGATATAATATAGTTGTCCTTGTTTCACCAACACCAATAGCCGTGAAATACGGGTGATTCTTTCTACCGGATGTATGAGCGATGTGATATGGTAAATTGGAGAAGCTACGAAGCCTTGAATGATCTTTGTGTTCTCTTGTCTCATAATGAGTATACCTTGAACTGGGCAGCGCTGCTCACAGGCAACACGAGTATGGAATCTATTGGCATTGCCTTTGCAACCGCCGTAAACAAATTGGCTACATTTGAGAAGCTCGGCGTCGTAATACCAGCGCAACGCCGAGCCCGGACAGGGCCCGGGATCTTTCGCCAAGGCACACACGTCCGGTAGCTTTACTGGAAAGTTCATGTATTACTGACTGACTGATTTCACGGAATCTCGAGTTATTATGCAGTTAGGAATACCCGTTGGAATATCATTCGATACTCTGGATTAGGTGTTAAGTCTGTTAAGAAGTCCTTCGTCCATACATTATTAATCTCACCAATGTTAAGAACTCCTGATTATTATTATTTTTTGTTAAGTTATCACTCCTTCGAATAGGATCCGGCATTCCTCAGTCGTAGTCAACCGACCGTTATCGGAAACTAATCTTGTGGAATTTGTATCGTTATATCCTTATTAAATGTTGCAATCTGAGATTAATGTGATCCGTACCTTGACGATGTCCTGGTTGTAAGCATCTTTGATGGCAAGCCACTTCTGTGTGGAAGTTATTATCGTTGCCCTTGCAGCCACCGTATCCAAATTCTTCGCATTGTTGACTTTCGCCATTGAAGTACCACCTTGTGAAATTACCCTGGCATGGTCCGACTTCCTTTGGTTGTTCGCAAGGTTCTTTAAAGAAGCAGAGGAAGAGAACATTAAAGACCCTCAATTATAGATTTTAAAGTGGAATATTAAAAAACACAAATTTATATACCGATGTCGTCTCGAGTTACACAGAGTTCTTCGCACTCTTCTCGGGTCTTGAACTTGTTAGCATTGCCAAGACAGCCACCGTACACAAATTGACCACATTGTTTCCGACCAGTATCGTAGTACCAGGTTGGGAAGTATCCTCCGCAGGGTCCAGCAATTTTCGGTAGGAAACAGGCGTCTTTGACACAGAAAGATATTCGTTAAAACCTCTTCGTTATAAGCTCATGGTAGCGGAAAAAATCCTTAAAAAAAGAAAAGTACCTTTTCCTTTCGGTTGTACGCAAACTTCCTTGCACTCCTCTTGAGTCTTGAAGCGATTGTCGTTACCATCGCAGCCGCCGTACCAGAAACGCGAGCAGCCACCGTATTCCTTGTCAAAGTACCACTTAACAGTGAAGTCCCTGCAGGATCCTCTGTCTCTGTCCAGAGAGCATGCCGCGCCAGGGGTTGGAGGAACGGTGAGACAACCCTCGAAGTTCTCCCCTTGAGCTTCCTCAACTCCGTCAGGACAACATCCATACTTCGATGCGTCGCAAGTGCATCCAGCAAAGTTTGGTCCTTTGGCTGGTGTTCTACCATCCGAGCAGCACTTGAATTCCGTATTCTCGCATCCGCAACCTAATAATAAAGTGAATACAAAATTGTATTCAAATTCAGAAAACATGATTGTGTTAAAAATTCTGAATCTTCAATGTACCTTGACCTCGTGGTCCTTTGGCGATCGTGATCCCATCCGAACAGCATCCAAATTGATATGTGTAGCAAGGGCAGCCATCGTAATTTGGTCCAGTGGCGGGCGTGAAACGATTTGGACAGCATCCATGGGGCGTGTACTGGCAACCGCAACCCTCATTGTTAGGTCCACGAGCCGCTGTGGCATTATCTGGACAACACCCGAATCTCGAGTACTGGCATCCACAGCCATAGAAGTTTGGTCCCCGAGCTGGCAGAATATTATCTGGGCAGCACTGATATGGCGTCGATAAACAGCAACCCTCTTTGTTTGGTCCATGAGCCGGGGTCGCGCCATCGTCACAGCAACCATATGTCGAGTTGTCGCATGGCATATGACAACCATAGTTATCGTTCCCGTAAGCTAATATTTATCGAGATAATTTTATTACTCTTAAGCATAACTTTTTTATTTATATCTATCTCGAGAAATGTGTTTACCTGGTGAAATACCGTCTGGACAACAGCCGAAGTAGGAAGCAGTACAATTTTCAGTATTAATAACTCCACAGCCGGCGAAGTTGCTTCCAGTTGCGGTTCTAATCCCATCGGGACAACAGCCGTAACTTGTATTAGCGCAATCTTCCGACATCGTAGTAGTTTCGTATTCTTCAGTTGGACCAGTGACTGGACTAATGGTAGTTTCTTCCTCGCAACCTTTATTAACAATTATTAATCAATCGATTAAGAATTGGAAATTGAGTTAATCTTTAAAAGATAAAACCGTAAACTGTACCTTCTCCATCGGCTCCGGATGCAATCTTAATTCCATCGGGACAACAACCAAACTCAGTGACGTTGCAGCATCCCAAGTTGTCTTCTCCACTGGCTGGTGTTTCGTTGTCAGGACAGCAGCCAAATCTGCGCGAAAGATTTCTTACTAAATCCGTTAAATAGGAAAAATGACAGAAGACACTCACTCTGTTGTGTTGCAAGGTTTCGTGCAACCCTCAAAATCGTTTCCTTCTGATGGGGTGACTCCATCGGGACAGCAACCGAAGAGAGTCTCATCGCAATGTGATTCTGGACATCCTTCATTTTTGGGACCGGTAGCTGGCGATACACCATCGGGACAACAACCATACTTGGTTTCGTCACAAGTATGAGGGGTTGGGCAACCTTGACCAAATGGTCCCTTGGCTGGCGTGATTCCATCGTAACAACATCCGAATGGCGATGATTTGCAAGCTTTCTTCTTCGGCACTTTGCACACACGATGCTTGCGCATGGTTGTCTCGTCGGGGTTGATTGTCGTCCAGAATTCGGAAACTAAAATTCAATTCATATTAGTATATTCGATACATTCGACTTTTTATTAACTTCTTTTTCAGAGGAATTAATCCAAGTTACTAACTGTGTGTCATTCCTGTGAGATCTGTCTCTTCTTCAACACTGGAAGGTGTCAATCCTGACACCGTTGATTCCGTAACTTCCGTAACTCCACTCACAGTAGTCTCGCCCGATTCTGTCGTCAGACCAGATTCCGTCGTTTCACCAGAAACTGTCGTTTCCCCAGATTCCGTTGTTTCTCCAGATTCGGTTGTTTCTCCAGATACCGTTGTTTCGCCGGATTCGGTAGATAATCCGGACTCAGTAGTCATTCCTGATTCAGTGCTTAGACCAGATTCCGTTGTCATGTCTGATTCTGTACTCATTCCAGATTCAGTAGTCATATCTGATTCAGTAGTCATGCCTGATTCAGTAGTCATTCCAGACTCGGTAGTTTCTCCACTTTCAGTCAGTCCCGATTCAGTAGTCATTCCTGATTCAGTAGTTGCACCGGATTCTGTCGTTGCTCCAGATTCAGTAGTTTCCCCGCTGACAGTACTTTCAGTAGATTCCGTCGTCTCGGTTAAACCGGATTCAGTAGTTTGATCAGTGCCCGAAACCTCTGTTGCTGTCTCTGTCGATCCAGAAACTTCTGTCGTACTTGATTCCGTGGATCCACTGGGTTCAGTCGTTTCTCCAGACTCAGTTGTCGCTCCCTCTGTCGTTGACTCAGATTCGCTACTAACGTCGGTAGACGTAGTCTCCGAGCTGTACGCTGGTGTTGTCGATGATTCGATAGTCGATTCTGTAAAACAACATTTAGCTTTCCTTATTGGATATTGCTACTTGCAATTGTTATTTATTATAGAACGAATTGTACCTGTTGATTCAGTCGTATCCGTGGATTCGGTTACGGTTGATTCTGTCGATCCCGTCTCCTCCGTAGGAGTGCTCTCAGTCTCCTCAGTGGGTGTAGTTGGAGTTGGTTCGGTGGATTCTGTCGTGTCCGTTGACGCACTCTCGGTCGTCTCTGTCGACTCGGTTGGCTCCGTGGAGGAAGAGACCGTAGTTTCATCAGAACTCGTTGTCATTTCCGAGTCGGATGAAGTTGACTCCGTTGAATCGGATGTTTCACTACTTGTCACCGTGGATCCAGTTTCCATAGTAGAAGAACTTTCTTCAGTGGTTCCAGATACAGTGGTACCACTTTCCGTTGTTAGATCAGAGGATTCGCTAGATTCGTCAGTGGTGCCTGACTCCGTTGTCATATCCGATCCACTCACATCTGTATCATCAAATTGACAAACTATAAATAACTAGTAGAAATAATAATAATAAGAAGCTAATGCAAAAGAATTCTGATTTATTTGACCTGTTGATTCCATCGTCGAGAACTCAGTGACACTCTCCGTTGTACCTTCGCTACTTTCGCTACTAGACTCAGTCGATTTGTCGGTAGATTCGTCTGTAGATCCTTCACTAGTTGCTCCCGTGACTTCACTCGTTGCTTCCGTGACTTCGCTCGCGCCAGAAAGTTCTGTTGTCATACCACTTTCCGTAGCTCCCGATTCCGTGCTAACCATAGATTCAGTTACACCAGAAACTGTTGTCGATTCGCTCTCTTCCGTTTCATCCTCCGGCGAAGTTCCGCTTCCTTCCAAGGTAGAGTCAATTTCGGGCGTGAAGGAACCTGAGAATAAGGTCTCAAGGTCCGTGTAGTCATCTGCTCCACTACCTTCACCGCTTCCGGTTTCCCCAGGCGAAATATCGCCTCTGGTGAATATGGAATCGCTGAACATCATCTCAGACATATCGGTTATCATGGAACCGCTGTACGGTGAGCTTAAGGGTGTAGCTTCCGTGAATTCGTCAAGTTTGCTCGAATCGCCGTCCTATACAAAATCGAAATAAATATATATCGCAGCTCCGCTGCTATAAGCAATAGCCAGACTTTGGAAAATTAAATAACGATTTAATAAACAGGAACTTATTCTGCGATCCAATTACATTTACGAACTAAGTTCGCAGTAATCCTATAAATTCTGTCCAGAATAGCACCTCGCACAGAATAGTTCCTTAACTCGAATAAAATAATAACAGCGGGAATTGCGAATGGGTAAAGTTTCTGTTAGTGGATTAAAGAGTACGATCTAGTTTCACTTACGCCTGGAGTAAGCCTCGAAGAGACAGAAACGAAGTCTTCGTCCTCGTACTCCTCGCACTCTTCCTCCTCGTCTTCCTCCTCGGTCAAGTCTTTTACCTTCTCCGGCTGCACTGGAATCACCTCGTCTAAAGGCGAGAAAAGGTTCAGCAATTTACATAAAGCTGCACGAAAGTCGCATAATGTAAACTTTGATCGTACCTTCCTCGCATGGCTGATTGTTGCAACTTTCCTTACTGAACATGATGGAGTCTACGTCACATTCGCTGGTTGGTACTGTCATGTTGTCCTTCATGCAAATCACCTTACGGCTCATGTCACCGCCACCGCAAGGCTTTGAGCACTGCAAGAGATGATAAATGACACAGCATTGCAAAGACTCGACCGTTATGTCGCCGTTAAGTCCAACTCGGAAAGAAGCATTAGAATAATATTGAAGAGGTAAAAGTGGTTTCCTTTTCTAACATTCTAACACAGAGGATATATATATTGATCTCTACCTTGCTCCACGGTCCAGCGAACCATTCTCCTTTGCATTCTTCTTTCGCTACGCATTTCTGCGTGTCGTTGAACTTCTTACTCGCATCGCATTTCTCCTCCGAGCCTTTCTTTACGCTCTCTCCATCGAAAGTGCCGCAGAATACCTTCCGCGTTTGCACACCGGAACCGCATTTTGCGGAGCACTAGGAAGATTTTAATATGAAATCCACTTGCCTGGGTAGAATGTAAATGTGCTGAGATAAAAAACAAAAAACGCAGATTGCTCACATCGCTCCATTGGGAGGCGAACCATTGGAATTCGCATTCCTGTGTCGACTCACACGGTCGCGACAATTCCGGCTTCTTCTCGAGGTCGCACTTGTCATCCGGATAAATAGTACCGTCTTGCGTAGCACAATAAGCCGTTCTAGTTTCCTCCGTAAGACCGCACTTGTCGTCGCACTGATGAAAATACGAGGGGTGATATATGTATATTGGAGTGAGACGTGAATACTATTTTTTTTTTTCATGGAAAAAGTATACTTACCCCACTCCAATCGGACGTCACCCAATCCAAGCCAGCGCAAGGTCTCAATTCACACGGCATTTCTCGCTGAGGAACTTCTCCCTCGCAATCTTCATCGGGAAGTATTTCGATCTTGCCATCCACCTTTTTGTAACAAGTGACTTTCCTAGTCTGTTTACCTGGCCCGCACAAGTGATCGCACTACCGAATATAAATCATCGATTAAACACGTCCTTTGTGATCTATAGAGATTTCCAGCATCTCTAAGGGTGTATTCGTACCGGTTTCCAAGGGCCAACGTGAAACAGAGGACAATCAACATCCTTGTTGCATTCCTGAGTAGTAGAACCCTTTGGTCCAAGCTTCTCCACGCATTGGCTGTCGTCGACAACGGAGAGTATACCACCGGAGATTACCTGTTCGCACTTGATTTCTCTGGTTTGCTCACCCCCTTCGCCACAGTGCTTGCTACACGGGCCCCACTCGCTCTCCACCCACTCGGCTGGACAAGGATCCGCATTACACATTTGCGTGTCTATAGGTGCCATTTGAGGGTCGCAGAGGTTCTCATCTACCGGTTGATTATCGCGTCTTCTCACACAAGCCACTCGCCTCGATTGGTATCCTTAAAAATTCATACTTTCAAACGTGAAACTTTTGACTACAAAATCTAGACTAATCCTATAAAAATCGAATCAACTACCTCCACCACAAGTACTGCTGCATTCGGAGAACTCATCAGTCACCCAGGTATAACTGTCGGCGTCAGTCTGGTGAGAGAACTTTTTCGGTATGCTGTACTCGTAGTGGACGCCGACATTGCGGTCTTGATAAAGAAGCTGCAAGGTGGACGTGTAAGTCTCGATTGGTTTCTTTCAGTAAATTTAGTAGCTTGTTAGCGAAATTGGTTCGACACGTACCACCACGTATATCGGCTCGTTCGTTGGTCCAAGAGCTGTGACCGTGTCCGGTGCCGAGAAACCCTGTGGATCTCTCTGATAATGGAATATCGTTCCAGCGAATTTCAGGCTCCGTGGAAAATCTATCCTCCAGTTTCCGTTCAGGTAGTAATGTCCCGATGTGTTTCTAATAGCTGTATGGACAATACATTGGCTAATTACCGCACTATCTGATTCACGCATGAGTAGAGGTCATCGGTCAATTGCATTGATGGATGGTCTATGCACTGTCTACTAACCCAGATAATTATTCGACGGCTCTATCTCCTTGACGACAATGTTGGTTGCTCCCTCGGGAATTAACAGAATATCGATGTAGCCTGTAATCGTATATTACACAATACTATCGGAGTAGCGCGATTGGGGAAATTTGGACGTAAATGACAATATAATTGATGAAATCTATTGTTTTCGTACCAGCTTGGAGATCATCGGCGTCGAATAAACCATTAACAGTGTTACAATCGGAACCATCCCCGCCGCATTCTCTACATGCATCCTCTTTGGCATCGCTTCCAAGCATCATGTCGCATCCAACGGGCTAACAATCGTAGATAAATTATTGCTTGTTTCGAATCTTAAGAATCTTAAGTCACTGTGTTATGAGTATCCGAGGTTTTAACTGAACCCTCGGACACAATTAGCGTGCATTATCGCTCTTAATGAGTCACCGTTAGCGCGTGAGGATCATTTCGGAGGAATCTTTCTATGACAGTTCTATGTAGCAATGAATCGAGGATCGTTGACTCACCATACATTTGCCTTCCACACAGACATCATTTTTCTCAGTCTCACACGGTGTGCCGTCGACTACGGCTAGTTTGTGTCGGTAGAAGAATCGTTCTCCTCGTGGCATACAATTCAGTTCGCACTTGTTGGGACCGCCAGTGTATGGGACCCAACTGGAGAAACAAGGAAGTTCATTTTAACCACCTGTCTAATATATCTTCCTTGTAATTCCTAAGTTTGGAAACCGTCCAGGTTGTGCTGTAGTATTAATGCTAAAGGAAGTTTTAGATACCGTGGTGTCCTAGAATTCTTTGTGGCTTTAAACCCTGGTGTTATCGAGTTTATATTTTTGGATTACAATGCGAGCTTAAGTACCGGAGTCCCACAGAGAATACCGTAGGGGCAATAGGTTTTTATTAAAAGAGGGAGGACGCCTACGGATTATAGGATCAAAAGATCATTAGATCGTGTCAAAGAATTTCAAAAGGACTACGACCTCACGATGAGTACAATCTCGACAATAAATCACTTTCACGCTGTACTCTGAAATCCTATGACCCTCCTTGGGTCTTTGCTATTGATGTACCTGGGATACGAAAGGGATTTCAATACTTACTCATAATAAACCCCTTCGAATGGCACGTTGTTGAATTCCGCGCACTGCTCACTTCGAAAGTCTTTCCCGTCGCCGGGGCAATCCTATAAGGGCGAAGAGAAAGTTAAATTTGCAAAATTACTTCGAATGCTGCTAGTTCCCAAAAGTTTGTCGCGGACAAGTTGCGAATTTTCGCGCGATTTTCTATGAGATTGTAAAAAAGGGGGGGGGGGGGGGGTAGTTTTTAAAGGTGAAAAAAAGATCGGCCACGGAAGGGTTGTATTTCAGCAGTCAGTTTTTAATGACGGAAAAACAAGACCCGACGAAAATAGAACAACCTGGTAGCCAGTAATTACTGGGTCGCGGAAAAGAGAAAAAACTCGATGCAAAAGCACTCGAAAATCCCAGCATAAGCAGGAGTAGCTCCGTACGAGGGTCGCCGCTCCCGCTCGCGTGTTTTCCTCTCCCTCCCCCATACCAAGTGCACTTCACCCTCCGTATTCTTACTCGGAACAGAAATAAATTGTGACGTTGCCCGAGCAGTTCTTTTTCTTATGAAGAAATATGTAGGTAGGGCGTCAAGGAATATCCGAGAAAGTGTCTTGTCACGCTTGGAAATGGGAACAATGGGGTCTAGGACAGGTCATTCTACTGCTTAACCCCCGATGGACCCCATCGAATCGACGCCTCCCACTCAATATCACTTTTTCAATATCGATACGTCAATTTAATTCGCGCCGATCGTATAACGCACGCCAAAAACCTTACAGCGAATTCTTCTCGACAAATTAATCGCTGCCATAAAAAATCGTGTGTGTACATATATTCGCTCGTATCACGGCAAGAGTAAATTGGTGGTCGTAGGGAAGAAGCCTACCCGCAGAGTGGCCTGTTTTATTCAGTACGGGAAACTAATCACCGGTGCTAGCGAGGGTTTCGATACCAGATCCCGTGTTTGGGAGTAATCGAGAGATGGTATAAGGGGGATCTTGCACGCACTTGGCCCAGCATTACCACATTATCCCTGTGAATAGTGGACGCGCACCGCAGGAGGAATTAGACGGTGGTCGGCACACACCGCGTGTGCGCCGCGTGTGCCAAGTGCCCTGTGAACGTAGGGTGAAGCGTGTGCGGAGGGTCGGGGGTAAGGTAATGTCGATAAATCGAGTGCAGCCTCGAGTAAAAAGGAAGAAAAGAGATCCCAGCGGGACCGGTACCACGCACGAGGCTACGCTTGGAGGATTTATGGCGAGAGATTTCTTGCGGATGGACCGGGATGCTTGGAAAAAGAGGAAGGGCGCGTACCACTACGATCGACCTGGAATCTACCAACGGAATTCATCATTTAAAAAACGATGTTGAACAGCACCATGTCCTAATTTTGTCACGTTTCATGAGTTACTCGTACTGATTTTTGGGGGAGTGGTTACTCTCGGAACAATTGGCCTGCGAGTTGCGTTCAAATGCAGGCCTTCGAGGCTGTAGTTAAGGGGCGGTCGAGCGTGCATCACTGTTTCCCGAAAACTCGGTCAGAGATATATCTTCCGCAGGATGAATTTCCGGTTGAGTTGGAAGATTACTCGGGAAAAGGGCGACGCCAGCGATGAAAAATCCTGTGGTGAAAAATATCTACGATGCCTGGGAGCAAATTTATGAAATGTATGGAAGAGTGGCGTTAGTAGGGATTGTAATTTCATCCATATTTCTGTGTAAACAAAATCGAATCTATTCATCGGATTAATTTACTATTCATCAAAGATGAAATTTTCGTCAGTAATTTGTGTGTCTGTGATGTTCGAAAGCGGTAGAAAAGGAAGACGCCTAGTCACGAAGGGTCGACGACCGTTTTCATAAATCTTCACGCTCTGACTTAACTGCAATTACGCAAGCTCTCAATTAAAGGTTGGCCTCGTTAAAGAAATTCATCCCGTCGTTCCGCGCTCTCTTGACGTGCGCTCGGTTATTTCTTGGTTCGCCATCGAGTTTATTCGCGAATGGTTGCGAATCTTTCTGATCCCTTTTAATACATACTACAAAACAGAGTAGAAAGTCTTTAATTATCATGGTGTCGAAAGACAAACTTGACGAACCTATCCAATCAGATAATTTCATAAGGAATATATTGAAAATGTCTACTTTGAAGTTTTTCTTTGAACTTTTCATTAGTGTCGACTCCGTGTTGGTGCAAAGGACTGAGCAACAAGCTTACTTTTGACAGTGTCTTGAAAAGGAGTCTAAATTACTCACACATCAGGATTCGTTGAGTTTCTAGAGACATTGAGTACACAGTGTGCACCACAAGTGTTATTGAACTTGCATCCGCAATGTGTGTGTTCAGCAACATCGTTTTCCATCGTGTTACGCGATCGGTGCTGAGGTCACCAGACGACCTCGGTCTCTCTTCCGCTCTTTCTCTCCCTCTCTTTCCTACGTTTCCTTCTATCTCTTTCGTCGTTCCCGTTCCTCGCGACCTCTCTCCCTCTCTAAAACAATCTGTCTCTTTCTCTTCCTCTGCACCCGTTGCTCCAAAGTGTACGAGTTTTCAGGCGCACTCGAATTATCGCGCCCAACATCAAAGTTACCCCTGAGGGAAACGCATAGCTAGCTTTATTAATTTTCCCGCAAAAAAAACAAAAAAAAAACAGGTAATTTCTCAGCTTTTATACTCGCCCTCGATTATATTTTCTCACCCGGCACATTCGTTTATTCGAGACAGTTAGTGTCCTATTATTTTGCGTTTGTCGCTTAGTAAACAGTGGGAAATTACCGTGGTTGGTTTTTGGGGATAAATCATTTCGCCAGCTGTCGAGAGAATGTGAGTGAATTGGACGCGTTATTTTGAGCGCGGCTAGCGGCATACATCCTGCTCATAAGCAGCGACACACACACACACACACATCTCGTGTGTACCTTGTTTCAGTTAGCACGTCGCTCTGTGTAACGAAGTTAATACTTCGCGGTCGATGGTGCATAATGGTTGGGTGTTCATAAATTTTAGTAGCCGCGCTACTGAACTCACGAGGCATCGCGAACAATAATCTATTGTCGTGCAGCGGGCATCATTAGAGGTTGGCTCGAGTAACGCTCAAAATTTCAACATTCACGACCCCGGGTTTCGTGCCCCGCAACGATTTAGCTCGCGTAATTATCCTCGAATTAACATTCGCCCGCGAAAGCTTCTAGGGAAAATCGGGAAAAGCACCGAATGTGTCGTGCTATCTTTAAAACGATGTTAAACTCTCATCGAAAAAGTCTTCTGAGAATTTCTTACCCCATGTCAAAAGGGGTGCTGGGTCGAGTTGAGTATTTTCGCGAAACGGCATTCGAAGTAGCATTACTCCCAAGACGCGTTAGAAATAATTTTATGATCCTTTAGCGACCTTCGGGAATATATTTACTCACGGAACCATCTGGATGAAGAAGTATCTGGGGCCAAGGAAGTAGTATATACGTAGCTTTCTGTTATTGAAAGTATCTACAATATATAGTTGTTGAATCGGTGCAACGCGGTGGTTGGTCCGTTGTCGAGAGCAGGGAGTTGGGTCGAATGTTCGTGACTCGAGAAAATTAAATTAAAGCCGAGGGGTCAAAGCCTCAGGATGGGACAGCATTGGTAAAAATTGATGCTGCAGGTTCGATTACCGAGAATGCGAGGGTACTCGAGAGCAATGCGCGTGAGAAAAAAGAAGTGACTTATACACAGAGTCCTATTCTCATTTTTAACTAACCACCAGAATAATACATTCTATTACTATTACAACGACTGTGTAAAATTCACGTTGACCACGAGTATTTTTCCAGGTTCGAAAAGTTAATTTGCTCGCAGAACTGGGAATCTTCTTGAAGATTTGCCCATCCACGCACCCATCTCACGATTATTTACGTTTGTCTGGCGAAGATCTTGCGGTTTTAGCTCCGACGACGTACTCGAGCACACCCCCGAGTGTCCTCAAGGAGAATTTACCGCTCACCCGTGGGAGATGATCTTTACAGCTAGCGTAAACTTTTAATTCTGACCAGACGAGACACCAAGGCAATAGAGATACTCGGAAGGAAGTCTATATTGCGAGCAGCGTGTACCTGGCGTGATTTTACGTCGTCCCGATGCGATGGTCCGCTGACCTCGTAAACCCGATCTCGCAGGGGAACAGAGGCACCTAGGATCTATTCCAGGAAGCCTGGAATTCGAGAGTACCTGCTGGACTACCTTAACCGGTAGCTCATCATTTCGTAGAACTCTCAGAAACCTGAACTGGACCCATCACAGAATCCCTCACTAACAATAAGCGATCGACCAAAAATCAATTCTCGAGATTCGAACCAAAATAATACGTAAAACAGCTTCTCGAAAGCTATATATACGAAACTCGAAGAAAGTTTCTTCCTCTCAGTGTGCGAGTGATCGGTGTCCCAAACTCTTTTAGGTCAGAGTTCAACGAAGCTGCGTCTGTCAGCTAACGAAGTCGATTAAATAATGATATAAATCATTTCATTAAGAATCATCCAACCGTTCACCGCCGAGTTGGCCTGGGCCGTCAAAGGTTACAGTCTGCGCCGAATGGAACTGAGAAGTTCATTTTTCACGTTCATCGTAAGAAATTCTTCATTTCTTTATCAAGAAGAAAAATTTCGCATTTAAAGAAAACTTTGAAGATTTCTCTTTATTCATTGCAATCCTAGTGCGATATTGAAGTTGTCTAACAGAATTCGATACAGTGTTTCGAATTCGTCGGCAGATGAGACGTAATTGAGTCTCGCGTCACTTGTCGATTTCTCGGCGCCTCTTGATAGACTGTCAGGCTGTTCTCTCCATTAAAGCGAATCGCGTAAATCACCCTCTCCCCGTGACAATTAATCAAGATCCAATACACGATAGATTCATATATATCCTTCGTGTACTCGTTCCCACAGTAGAATCTCTCGACTCTCATGTTTACATTGCAAAAAACTCTTGGAACGTATATATTTGCAGGAGTCAATCGTTCCGCGAAGTAAAAGGGAAATGCGAATTTTCCTCAAAGGATCGACTAATGTAAACTAGTATACTACTTCTCCGACAAGAAAGTTTCTCGTTTAATCTCTCTCTCTTCCTGCGTGATTTTTCTGGATAAATCTGAAATTACTGTCTCTTCCATTGCTCTTAGTTTACACTTACCTGAATATTACAGGAGAAGAATCGTCTGGCTGCACCGGTGCACCTACTGTACCCATTGTCACTGTAACAATACAGCTGTCTTAATAACACTGCGATCGGAATGAGTTCCTTTCAGACGACAGGAGGCCAAAGGAGAGTATCATGCTATACTGAAATACTGAAAACTTGGAAGAGAAAAAGCAGTGAATAGAAAAATTCGTTGTATTCGTGGGATCGGAACTCCCATGATATCGAATGCGAAACTGTCTTGCTTCGCTTAAATCTTCGAATATGGTTTGAATTTCGAAGGGTAATTAGGGGAACTTGAAGGATGGGATGTCCATTATTGGACAGCTGAATTTGAATAGGCCAACGATTACATGCTTTCGCATATATTCCTTGATCGATGATAATCTCGATTACATGGCTCTGCGAGGAGTCAGCGTTCCACGCGGAAATACGATCTCTTCTCTCCTATCTCTAATCAGGAATTTACACTCCGTTAAATCGTGCATTGGGCATGCTTTCCCGTTAATGAACTTTTTTCGGGCCCAAGGTAAAAGTAGAGCGACGAACTTCCGGTGCATCTGAGATTGTAGAAATTGAAATTTTTCGCGAAGTCTCGATTTTCCTTGCACAATATAATTCGTGGCACTATAGAACTGAAGTAAGATCGTGATGCATGTGATTCGCCTTCGTGTAAGGATTACTTTCCTCGCTCGCTCTTGTTACTCTATTATTAAGTTACCATGAGTTCGGGACCTAGGCGTTGCGCCATCGCGATTGCTCCTAATTTTCCCTCGTTTCCCAATTTAAGCAATCGTGAAAGCTTTGCCTCAATTAAGAATTTTCTCCGCACCGAGGACCGTGAGAACTATCCTTGCGAAGCACTTTGGTTCACGGCAGAAAATGAACATACGTTAAAATTGTGAAATTCACCTGTAGCGAAAACACAGCGAATTTTCGTGCGATTACTTCTCCACGCCATGTAAATTTTTGTTTCCTGTGCTTCAGAAATTCCGGGTTTCCCGGGGCGCTACGAATTTATGGAAGCGTGATCTAATTCGGGGAAATATTACAAGCGTCCTGAGAATAGGGACTAACAACTAAGTAACTGTGTACTCGAGGACAGTTTCAAGATAAACGAGAATGCGATTCTTAGACTAATTTCCCTGCAATGTAGCCATCATTCTATCTATCATCATTCTTAAACTACTTTTGTCTCCCTTCGATCCGCTGCAAATAATCGAGTATAAGAACGTGGCTTAAGACCGCAGAAAGTGAATTAGAATAAGTAAAAAGATAGAGAAATACATAAAAGTAGAAGCTTACTCTACGTCGAGGCATTGTCTGGTCTGATGAGCAACACCGCCACCACAAGGCCTGGAGCAAGAACTCGGCGTAGACCATGGTCCCCAGTTTCCTCTCTCGGGCTCATCCGTGTCCAGTACGAAGCTGGCAGGCAGATAGCTCTCGCCATGCTGTCGACGGTGCCTCTCGTGCCTTAATTTTATATGATGCTGCAACAGAAGCGTGAAAATAAATTTATTAATCCGCGAATCCTTTCGCAGGATGTCGTCTCTTGGTTGGCCGATAGGAAGATGCCGCTGCCGCGCCGTAGGAGTGCCGGTATCTCGGGGTCATAGAGGTCGTGAAAAAGATATGCTCTGCCGTGAGAACGGGTAGGGGGAGAGAAAGAGGGGGAAGGCTTCGCGGTAAGTGGACCCTTATTCACCTGCAGTCTACCTGCCTTGGCTGCGAGAGAGTGTATTCTTGGTCGCCTTCTCGAGATGGGTAAGCAGAAGCGAGACGAAGCCGCAGAGTTGACCTTCGTGGGCCCGCAGATCCCTTTATCGGGTCAACCCGATAAGGACGACCTTTCGCGGAACCCAAGAGCGCACGTGAATTACGTTATCCTCGAGACTCAAACCGGGAGAGCGGAGCCACTTTCCTCCCGGTTTACGGTCGTCGCACTTTTCAGTGGATCAGCGAGCATAATTTTTCGGCGCTGGTAATTAAGGAAGTCTTTGAGAGCTTAGTCTAATGAGAGACTCCGTTTTTAGGCTGGTTGCATTTGTTTAATTGGTCCACCTTCGCAACGCGGTTTACGATTCCACCGAGAGAGTCAGTTGAATACGCGAAACGGTACGAAGCAGTGGTCGGTGTCTTGAGAAAAATTCGAATTAATTCTCGAGGGAAAATCGGCAAGCGTGGCAGTACGCTGCTGCAAGTGGCTAGTGGATTCTAAGCTTCGCGTTTACTGCCGTTTCTTCTCGTTTAAAGGAGGCGCCATATAACACTTGAATGGCGGGCTCCTTCTGGCACCCGTCCAAGGCAGCTCGCGTTTGCTGGTTGTAAAGCACATGCGCCCGCGGTCTTGTAAAATTATCGGCTACCCTCGAACACTACACTCGGACCGACCCTAGTTTCTCCGGGAATTGCTTTCTCGCTCGATGAGACTCTCCGGCCAATTTATTAGGCCAGGATTTTAACGCCCTTCGATTAGTGGCGCATCTTCTTATTGAAATAGGGGGATCGGAAGCACTTGACGTGACCCGGTTGCCAACTGGAAAGGTTACTACCGATTTATATTGGTCTTTCGAGAAAGTACTAGCTCTATCAACTAGTGATTTCCGCTTTCAAAACTCGTCTTATAGTTGAAGTAATTTGCGCAAGATGCAGGGAACAGCTTCCGAGATAGAAGAGAGACGTATGCGAAGCAAAAACCGATAAATACGCCTGTCCAGTGAGCCTCGAACTTCATTAATTTTTCCGTCCGCTATCTATTTTTTATCGCTCCCTTTGCCCATTCGAAAGGAGATTTCCGTTGGAGTTTGAAAAGTGGCAGGAAATTGAGTGGGATCCGAGTTGCGAGACGAACATTCGCGGTGATTTAAATCGAAGCTAGGTAACAAGATCAGCGATTAATCGAGACGAGATTGTTTCTCCGAGGGAATACCGCTCCAGATGGAATTGAAGCTTGGAACTTCCAAAGCTCACGGGTTAATCGCGACTTTGTGCTCGGGTAATTAATGAAGACAGAAGCGCGTGGAAAGGTCAGCCAAGGATGCACTCACAGTTAACGACAGATTTACTACGTTCTTGGCAATTGCACCCGATGGGACTTGTCCGGTTAACGAACCGTGCAACTTCCCGCTTGCACATCAAATTACATCGTTCAGAGTTGGCTTAATTACTAAATGGACCCCTTCGTTTCCATTCATGCATTCAATTTTCCCATATTCGTTAGAATCGCATTATTCACAATTTGCCATCCTCCTGGGTTCCATCCCTCCCTGCATTCGCTTCGAACGTCAGGTCTCGTATTCTCAGGCGCTTATTTCTCTCCCGTAATCGCGAAATCCAACCGTGCAATTATCCAAGATCAGCACCTTTAAAGGAAAGCTTCGTTTTCCGTAGGTTTTCTTATCCGGATCAGAGACAGTGTATCGCGTATCTCAAGTCATAAATAGGATTCGGTCGCGCGCGGGAACATCTGCTGGTGGATTTTCTCGAGAACGTGGGAGAGAAGGGTCCCACACGCGCGTTTCCGCGTAATAAAAGTGCATATCTGCTTGGTTTTCCCGCAACAGACGCATCTGCGACTCAACATCCCTTTCGGTTACTTCCTCCCGCGGCTCTAGCTTTGCCTGTCTGTTTTGCCTGTCCCTCTCTACAGTCCCATGCGCAGTAATGCGGGAATATACGGCGATAATAATGGCCTGTCTGCAACGCGGGTGACTATAAAACCACGCGGATGTGAGCCACCGCAAAACACCTCTCTCCACGTGCGGTGTGCGCATAAGAACCGTCGGAGAGATACTATTAGATACTACGAGACACTATGGGAGACCGAGAGCTCTCGAGATCTTAGAAAGTTTCTTTTCTCGACTCTTTCTGGAAAAAAAAAAAAAAACCATCTGATACTTACTTCAACCCTCAACTTAAAACACTCACCCTCAAGCATACATATAGACTACTCATTTCAGAATGACCGCTTACCAAGTAGGCAAGTAGGTAATGAATATTTACTAACGGTAGCAATGAATATTCTCGTCAAAGCAATTTCAGACGGAAATTAACTATGATAAAAAACTTGTAGTTAACGTTAACGTGTTCTGGAATAGTAATTTTATTATTCCACGCGATACTTGGTATATATTACTATTCTTCTACTACTATACAGGGTGATTCAGTGACTTGTGACCAAACTCAAATCACGTATTTTAGGGCATCAGTAGAAGCAGAAAAGTCCTGCAGCAAAAAGTCCAGAAATTCAACCCTTTCGAAGATACGAGCACCTGAAAGTTAAACTAGTTAAAAATTTAATACTATTTGTCTCGAAATTATAAGATCTTCATCTTCCGGGGGGGGATGAATGGAACACTGATTCGAGTAATTAATAAAAAACTCTAGAAAATTGCTCTTGCATCGAGCGACTACAAAGATCATAAACATTTCGCCCCCAAAAGGGTTAAGGAACCGGATCCACCAGACTAATATCGAGGTCAATGATCCCGAAATGAGCTTCACGAGTTCAGGGTTTATTCCCCGAAGGAATTCGGCGTTTATCAATGTAACACCGCAAATGTTGCTTGCCAAGGTGAATGCACATCCCTCCGTCAGGCGGGTTTCTCTCCACTGTCGGGATTATCTCGAGGAATTGGGCTCACGCGGCATTTCTCACAGCAATGTAGAGGCACCGGGCCTGCGATAAATCAACTAATTAAACGGCGTCTTAAGCGGTGACTAACCGTGGCCTGTAGGTCGACTCTGTCATAAACCAAGGCAGCTGTGTAAAATGGTTTACATCATGCGACGAGAAGCGTGAAACGATCGACTATTTTTGCGGCCAGAATGCCAGACGAGCCGTGCTTAATTGTCACATTGGGTTCCGCGATGCGATATTACGACGACTCGTAATTGGCACGGTCATCAATCCACTGGGTGCCTTGTACTGTTGGTCCAATTTATAATAAGGTTACAGTCACTTATATGAATTGCGCTTCGAATAATTACTCCTTGCAAGTTCCTGTTTTTTTTTTTTTTTTCTTTACTATTTAGATTTAGATTCATTTCCGTTTATCGACCGACTTGGTTTTAGAATAACGATGTTATAAGCTACTGAACGGATTCGAGTCTTGGTGTAAGATTCAGTAGTAGAACTTTAGCCCTTTTTATTTAAAGATCGTTTGAGGATAGTTGATCGGAGTAAATGTATTGAAAAAATAGAAAATCTCTTTTTAAAAGCAGCTTCGTCAGTATAATGACTTGAGAGTTTACAACCTCATGACTCACGATTAATGTGAGAACGCATCCCACTTTTGTAGTACCGTCAATGACGTGTTCCTTAGCAGTTTATTCTAGAAGCGGCCACAAAGAATGTCACGGAATTCCAAGTAGTTCTAATAATATATGCCATGCCCTTTACCAGTAGGATCACGCGGCCGCCCTTTCATCAAAAGACCTGATAATTGCAATAATTTACGATCAGCGGGTGCAACTTGAGCGAGCAAATACCAAATTTGTGCTAATACCAACCAGCGAGGTTTTCAAACGAACGATTTGGCACTTTACGCTTTTCCCCAAGTTCCAGGAACGAAAAGGGAAGAAGTGGTTCTTCGGATCTTCGAAAAGCTCGACTTCGTTCACTAGAAAAGCCAACACTCGGTGGTTCAATTCACAGTCGATTGCCGTCGACGAGTATGTACGCCCGATTTATGAGGTCAAAGATTTTCTTGATTCGACGGATTCGAACGTAGCTAGCGACTTTTGAACGTCTCATTACCCCGAGGTTCGATAGCTCGAGCAGTGAAGTGCCGCCGGTGGCAAGAGATTCAGGAACAATAGAGAATCTATAGCTCCTGTGTGCATTATCGATCCTGTGGTCGATTAGCCGTGGCATTGGCCGCGTGACTGCCACGGTGAGATACGAAACGTAACCTGTTAACAGTGAAACATAATCCAATATCGTGAGAGCAGTGGCATGGCGATTCGCGGAGTCGAGCCAGCGACCCTTGTATCCGATCGGCTTCCCCCAAACTGGGCTACCTCTTCGTTCTGGATTAACATAATCTCGTTGACAGTCGGTTAAACCACCCGGCACCCTGTGTGTCTACCTGTCGAGGACGCTCGTTCTCGCGCCAATAGATTCTCCCTGACACTCAACGTTAACTACATTATCCTGGGACTCTTGATGACTTGATTCCGCGAGTTCGCGTTCAGTTGCGCCCGTCACTCGTATGACTAGCATGATACAGGATGAAACACGTTTCTCATAGAAAATAGATCGAAAATATAGGATAATGTTCTCGCGTGATTTCATTTTAGGTAATTAGTCGCGTTCTCGTTCGAGCACTGTACAAATCACATATGTATCGCGCCGAATGGTGGATTGAAATTGATCGCGGTTGATCAATGCATTGCGGCTCGCTTACGAGTCTGATATATGAATATTTGCGGTCTCCCGTAATGCAGCAATACATTTTCATTTGCTGCCCCCTACTATCCGATGCCTGCGCTGCATTAACAGCTAGATAACCGGAGGGCGGTTCTTGCGGGCAGTAGCCCCCGAATACGGCGATAACTTCCTGTGCCAGGAATGTGGATCATTTATCATGCAGCCGGCAGATTCGCGTTGACTAAGTATCAAGCGAAAGCCGTGATAAAAGTGTGAGCTACAATTTGTGGTGAAAAAGATACACGGTCGATAGTCACCCTCTAAACTAACTATACATGTATGATAGTATAATAAATATTGTAGATTCTGTTTGGGTTGAAAAGACTCTTGATGGAAATTTGACTGACAATTGTATTTTGAACTAATAAATGTAAATTTCGAGGTATGGGTAATTCGAGGCCTCGAATATTGATTTAATTGCTAAAAAATGGCAGAATCAATACACATGTTTTAATTGTTTAAGTATCAAGTCATTAACTAAAATATTTGGTACAGATGGAAAGACGTTTCACAGAAGATACAAACTAAATATTGTTAAAAGAAATAGTTTTTTCGAAATTTTGCAAAATCTGTATATTTTTTTAAAAAATTATTAATGCACGTCGATTACGTGCTAAAGGACACACAAGTTTTATATAAGACATTTTCCTGTACAGTCGATAATTTGCAAGATATTCACATTTGTTACTTTTCATCCCCAACTTTAAGGGTTGATGTCACCCTTTCAAAGTGAATGTCGGCAGCTAAAGAAAAAATACGTGTCAAATATCTTTTCGAAAACTACCTGTGACCAAAATTTCATTAAAATCGGCGTGTATGTTTTGGGTAATGGCCCTTGTGAGAAGTTGGCAGTCGATGTGGATCGCGACAAAGTCAATTGCGGTTGGTTTGTTGTAGCCCACGTGTATCAGTGGTACACATGAGCCATATGGAATTCGCGGGGAGGAGAACGGGGAAGTTTGCGAGTGAGTGCTCGGTGAGATTGCGTGGCAAAGAGTTAATTAAATGGTTCGGAGAAGCAAGCTCGGGGCCGAGGTCAGTCGATGAACCGTGAACGCAGTACCACGCCTTCCTCTTAATAATTGTCATACGTACCACCACCCGTCTGGCAGCTTGCTTCGTGCGAGTTGTCACGAGGATTTTGACCGTCCGACTCGCCGATAATTACCATACTCGCTTCTTATCCCATTAAAGAATTAAACTCTCCCATCTCGATTCCGATCTCTAATGCCAATTACACGGATCCACGATCAAAGAATTATGTATCACCGTCATGTTCACTCATGTGAATACGCACACATACATAGTATATACTGCAATTTATTCTCCTTCGGCGTTCCACTTTCGAAAGGAGGGTTCCATTAAATCGCCATTAACCCCGTAGGAGTTAATAAGTAATCGCGAGGCTGCTTGAAAATTGCATAAGCAACACTTTCTACCTAAAACGTGGCTCGATCTCCCCCCTCGTTGGTGAGCCGTGACGAGCAATTAATCCGCGCGCGTCGAAATTATCGGTGAGAGCAGAGAGGGACAAAGGGAGAAGAGGAATATTCTCGCTTTCCTCCCGATTTCCAGTAATTTCCAATTGTCAGGCATGACGGCGCGCCTCGCTTAATTTCCCGGGGTTTGGGATTCTCGGAGTTGATGAGAATGCAGACGGGCCCCGCGAGTACCGCGAACATTTCCAGGATTTCTTCGCGCCGAGTAACGGCCACTTAGCCGAGATTAGCTCACCGCTCGACGTTGGGATTCGCTGATGAGGGTAAAAAGCACGATAAGTCAGGCTTTTTAGCTAGCAATGCTTCCTTAATAATCTCATTGCCAATGCAAGATATATCTGCCACTGCAATGGCAGGACTCACTTATTCTTCGGATAAAACTCACTCCCGACTTTTTCCTCAATATACAAATGTAAGTCTTTCCGTCAGCAAAGAATATCCCGACAACTGGATGACAAAGATAAAGTTTGTACCATTAGAAAATCACTAACCATAATTCTTTCTGCTTTCGATTTGCTTGTTTCTTTTACGTCGTATTAAAACGACGGAGCTCATAGTATATCAGCTTGTATTACATTCCTGTAATATACTGTTCCACGTCTTATGGGTCAATGGAGATCAACGACACTGCACGACAAGTTAGTACAGTCTTAAAACTTTTACGAGCCTTTTTTATATCCCAGTCTATGCGTGCTTATTGGCTATTTAGCGGTGGTTTATAGATGAGAAATTGAGTTGCCCGAATCGGTAAATACAGCGGACCCGTTGGACGGTTCGAGTGCATAGGCTACATAGTGCAAAGTGAAAATGGTAGTTCGAGGCCCGAGGCTGACACGGATTACCGCATAAGAGCACCGGGTAATGCGATCCCGAGTTATTCCACCGTTAAGATATTTCTCGTGTAAGTCTCGTGCAAGGTGTAGGTACATCTGGAAAACAAGGAGCCAGAGGGTCCAAGTAGCAGCAACGTTACTAGCATATAGCTCGTCTCGACGAAGGCGCGTGTAACGAGATTACCGCGAACCCTTTACCTTCAACTTCTATTTCCTTCGAGCTAAGAACCTGCTGACTCCTGACAAGAAAGCTTCCTGGCACCAACGTCAACGTCCTTCCTCGTACACCCTCTACCATTCATTTCTACAATTGCGCGAGTATATACTATCTATTAACTGTACAGGGTGTCTCATACGAAAATTCCTTTGTCCTAATAAAAGTCAACGCGTTGAAATGCACGAGGAAACTTCCTCTCCTTCCCTCGTGAAATTGCAATTTTAGAAGCTGCAGAATCCCTTAGGATTTCTAAGGAAAGTTTAAGGATCGCTAAACTCCACTTTCAGCGGCATCTCGTCCTTTTGCGCAAACTTTACGGCATATCTCTGTGAGTGTTCTCTGCATAAACCCGTGTATATCTCCCGATACACTCTCTGCAAACGGCATCCGTTAAGACAGTTCGAATGAAGCCGCGAGCCTTTGAGAAACTCGAGCCACCGTGGAGGAAACGAAGCAATAAAACGGCAGAGCAGCGGACCTTCCGACGCTTCTGCAATCTGTAGGTTTCTTGCTTTATTTTTCAGATCGAAGAATCTCTTCTCTCTTTCTCGAGCCGCTTCGATCCGATATCGCTTTGGGTACAAGGTACTTACGTATTTCGCGAGAGTGTCACCGATTTGTAGTGCCGCAATAAATACAACGAGCACCGACGACCTGAAACAGTGATAAAAACCAGAGTTAGACAAACAGATTCAATTAGCGAATAATCGTAGCTATTAATGCATTTTTACGCTTTAATGGAACTAATTGTGATCGGAATTATCAATTACAATATACCACGAATTTAAATAGTAAAAAATGCTTCATCTACTTTAAACTACAATAATTCTTTTATTGATTGTTCAATTTTTTCGAGGTAAGAAGAAGATAGAATTTTCTTACGCAAATATCCCTAATCAGCTGGTTTAAGTATCGTGTGTACGGCGAGACTGGAAACGCGTCACGTAGCATTGACCGAGACTCTGATCAGCAAGACAAGTCTCGTTCTGCAAGTGGTTGCGTCAGAGTGCGGATACACACAGAGTTAAATGCGCTCTTACGTCAAAGGGAGCGGGAATCATTGCAAGATCCACCTGAAGGCAAGCTGCTTGCTCCCCCACGCGCCAGAGAGTAGTTGTCGCGTGCCAACAGCTCGTTTGCAGTTAAACTGGACCGAGTTGGTCAGTGGGTAATCGAACCTATAGCCACGATTCATCGTGAACGCCAACAACGACTGTTTCTCGCAAGGACGATAATAAATTATTTCTTCGATTTCTCTCTCTCTCTCTCTCTCTCTCTTTTCTCCTACGTTCTTCTCAAGTGGAGCGTTTCCCGCATAGGTTTACGCGCGGTCGAGTACGTACCGTGTTCATCGTGCCAATAAATCTCACGAAATTTCATAAATTAGTCAGTTACACACGTGACTGCCCACTTGCCACTTCGCTGCATGATTCATTGGCTGCGCTTTATTCCTGCGGAGCTGATCAATCGTGGATGCACGTTGTGCCATTTGGGCCAATTTCTCTCGAGTGGCAACTTTAAATAGCTAACAGGTGCTTTTTTCTACTTTATCCCAACTGACAGTGTGGTCTAATTATAATTAAGAACTAATGCTTTGGAAATGGTTAAATGGACAGGTGAAAAGCGTGCAAATAGAAGAATATACTATTCGGAAACTTCTGAATCGAGATGGTGCATTGTGATAATGGTAAGATGGCACGTACTCGTAGTACGTGTAGTAGTTCTCGTCAACGCTTTGAATGAACTCGTTTTCCCGAGTAAAACGGCGTTGTTGCGTACACGTTGTTCTTCGAGTGGGCGTCATTCAGCTCACAGTCACCTCGGTTTGGAGCAGTGCCCTGGCCGCACGATCTGGCCATTACGAAAGCACCATTGCATTTGAACGCGAACGGCTGTTATCGCTCGCGAATATAATATTCTCGTGAAAAATGGTTTGTCGATGCTGCCGGAGCCCGAGGACAATGTGCGATATCGGATTCGTGCCGCTTTTAATGGCCACAAACAAGCCGGTGCGGAGCTAGCTCGCCACCGATAAATCGCTAAAAACCTGGGTGCGAACCCCTCCCCCCTCCCCCCATGAATTATATGCGCTGCTTTTCCGCGGCAAAATTATTTCTGGCATTAGGGCTGAAAGGGAACGCCGCAAATTTATCGGTTGGCGGATGCGAGGATTTTTCCGCGAGTTGCCCAGCTTTTACCCCAGTTTGGTCGCTTTCGAGAATGCGAGGCTCCGGAGTTGTCGGTTTCCTGCGGTAATTATTACGACTGGTCGCAGGTACGAGCTAGCTCTTAGGCGAAATGCTTGCATAAAACATGAGCTGAGCCACGGGATAACCGGGGGCGTTAATTGGAACGCAGTTTTTAGTGCTCTAATTGCGAGTAGAAGAAGGGGAAAGAATATGGTCCTCGATATATACCTCTTCGCTCAGTGATACGAACCTTTCAATATCCTTAAAACTGATATAACTTCGGTGAACTGTTTCATTCCAATATTCCAATATACTAAAATCATTATTGGTTTTCGATCCTGTGATCGTATTAATTCGTCAGTACTAATTAGAAATTCAATTTCGCGTCCTATCGATGTCCATCGAACGAGGAGTTGTCTGATGGTTATTGCGAACTGTCCGGAATTCCATAAACGAATGCAAACGTCTTCGGACTCCGGTAGATCTGAATATTGCTGTCCATTTCCACTTAGAAGTTGATCGTGTAAATACTGGCCAGTTAGTGGGAGCAAATTTCCTAAATGAAATTCTCAGAACACCGAATGAGATTTGTGTTGGAAGGAATGAATATGTAGATCCACGCTACCAACGAGGACTTGGATCCTCAATACATACTTCTAACGAGGGTCGTGCTCACGAACGGGTTCGTTACGGGGCAGGGGTGAGTTGTATAAACTTTAGTTTCGACCAGTCAAGTTTCGAGCGGTCAATTACACTGATCGCATAGGTTCCAAGGCTAAAAACAGTAGCCTCAGTGTTCGTTTGATCATTGCTCGAAAAAACATTTTCTACACATTCCTAAATCAACTTTCGAATGGAATGAAGTAAAACGTTTTGGAAAAAGAAGAATTTTACTACATTACGAATGACATAAGAAAGAGAGTCCACTTTGCGGTTCCATGAATCGTCGGTCCTGAAAGTGATCATTATCTCCGCGCAGAAAAGATGGGTATACGCAATCACGTGATTACACCGATGGAGGAATTGCTTTTAGTCCAGCTTCGGCAAAAGTCACATAAAACTTGAAAATTATCTTCTCGTTTCCCACGCGGTCCAGAATCTCCGTAAGCGAATGATGGAGGTTGATCACTCGAAAATCTGTCGCATATCTCGAGTTCCTACCTCGCGTACCGTTAGCGGGCACTTCAATTATGTTCTCGCTGCATCTACGAGGCTTTAATTAAAAATAGCCGTATTAACGTACCGCGCGACATTTTTCGCATGAGCGTCAGTTCTGAGCACTTAATATCGCTTGGAGGAAGAAATAAAATTTCGATAGTGGTCTACCGCGAGTAACGCGATCCAACCAGCGAGATCCACCGAGCGGACAAGGGTCTCATTAGGATATATATACATACATACATACGCCGTGGCGATATGCAAAGTACCGAAAGTAGGGAAATGGTAAGGTCGGTCGTCTTGGATCAGATTACGAGCGACGAGCAACGAGAAGTTTGCCTTTGCGCAAACCGCATTGTAGATAATAGCTGTGAGATAACATTGTGGTCGGATTATCGATTATTAATAATGGTAGAACGGTCTCCATCGAACCACGCTATTAGTCCAGCAAGCTACACGCGAGATCTGAGTTTAGTCGCCACGCATGAACGGTGGATCTCTCGATCAGAATGCGCACTGACAATTAACTAACCATAAATCTAATACTGTCTTCCATATGTATTGTAAATACAGGTCGATTATATGCAATTGAAAATATTTCGAATGATGCACGAAATGGATATTCGTAGCGAATTTATCAAAGAAGCAGACTTGTGTAGATTTACAGCCGAACAAAAGATTTAATTCACCATCCTTCTTTCATTTACTGCAATACGCGAATTTTTAACCTTTAACATTGCCAACTGTGGATCCGCGGAGTGGTGCGATTTGCAAAATCAAGTCCGCTCTTTCGAAAAACTGCACGCGCTACCGCGGTTGTATATTTATACGTGGATAAATATAAGCACGCACGCGGGATGCAAATAAATCATGGGACCAGTGTCAAATGAATTTCGAGGATCCGATCGTTACGCGGTGATTTCTAGCTTCGCACTCGCCCCGGGGGAATTGAGCAATCCTCGAAATAAGAATTGATAGCTGTGCGATTTTTTTTTTTTCTATTCAAGGTAGATCCCGCGAATGAAACGATCGAGCGGCATTGGATTATGCGATCTGCAGCACGGACGATTCGCTAATCATAAATATTCAAGAGTCAATTAGCATTGCTGCGAAGGGTCGCGCACTCTCGCCGGATCAATTAATTATCGATTTCCATTACGCTTGCGTAATGACCTATTAACAGTGGGATCCGAGATCGCCGATCCAACTTTGGCTTTAATACCACAGTAGCCGCACGCGGAAAGTTCATTCTCCAAATTTCCCTGAAACTCATCGCTCGGGTTTTATCATCTGTGTAATCGTCCAACTCCCCCTCTCGTTACGTTTAATATTTCATTCTCCTTATGGGAAATGAGTCTACGATTCTTCCGTGGCTAATGTCAATTGCCGGCGGCATTTTCGACACGCGGAATGTCAGGTCCCACTACAGCAATCTGAATCTGGGTCTCATTTCTTTAATGGGCTACTATAAAGGGACCCGACATTTGGAGCGGTCAAATATAACGCTTCTAGTGTAACGTCTACATAATACGTAGAATTTCTTATATCGAGCACCATATTTCTGTCCCAAACGGAGTTTGCAGAATTCCCTTCGAATCGAAATGTCGAAAGCTCGCGAAACTTTTCACGCGATCTTAAACTCGCGAAAGAATGTTAACACTTTGGGCTGCAGTTGGAATTTTCTAAAATTCTCCAAACTTTTGCTAACTTGTCGGACCATGGCATTTATGAAACCATTTGTGAAAAATGTCTAGGAGTGCGTTCGAGTTTTGAAAAAATTTGTAGACTGCATAGAGTGGAAAATAGTTAATAAAATTGTAGAATGTAGAGGAAACGCTTTTATCAGATTGAAGCAGGCTCCATTATTCCTCTTATTGTCGCGTAACTGAAGTACCGTTTTTACCGAGGATAAAAAAGTTCCAACTGAAATAGCTGGGATTTTCAAATCGGAAAGAGAATTTTGATAGCAGCATTCATTCCAGTGCAGTTATATTCTCGCAGTACTTATATCCGATCAATTACGATCGTTCCAAAAATAAATGGACCGCTTGAAATAATTAACGATACACTCCGTTGCATTCGTCTGCAGCGGTGGACCGTATCGTGTAGATTGCTCTTTACGTTGCAGACTAAATATCGAGCCTCTTCTCTCGGTCTTTATTAATTGCCAAGTGCCTGTTGAAATCGAGATTATGATTATACCGTGATTACCACTCACAAGCTGGATATATCTTCCTCAATAATATTCCGGGCAAAGTGAGCTGAGTCTCATTAAAAGGAGTAACAGTCGAGTCTGTTCGTTCCAACGATGCACGCCGCGCATCGTTTCGATTTGGCAAAGCTCCTATTAGCGAGGCCGATGAAGGGTGGCGAATTGCCGCGAAATCCTCGAATCGAAACCATATGATTTTCGTACGTCAGAACTACACGCGCGTGCATCGTAACGAGAGTAATTCCTGGTCCCGCTCGCGGCTGTACAATTTTCGGAAATGCATGCGCGAGAAATTGAGCCCTCTTTTACTCGGGCCCCTCTTCGTGCTGCGCAAGATTCAACGAAATTATATTCCGGTCACCGTGCGCAACAAGCTGCGAAATCCATGAGCAACAGATAGATTCTACCTGCAAAATTCTAGGATACGTATACACATGTATAATTCACACGAAATCTTGCTAATCAACTCACTTACATTAAAGTTTAATGACGAACCGTATCAAAAGTATAATTGATCACGCGTATTCATTATTACACTTGATGTACTATATTGTATCAATTTTTGAAAATATCCGAAATTATAAGAAATTATATTGTTAACCGACAACCTCCACAGCAATCAGTGTCTTATGAGAACAAGTACATATAAAAAAATGCATTGAAACTACGATTCGCGTGATACATACACCGTGGTCAGTAATTTATGAGACGTCAGAGGAACTTTTATGAATTCAGATTTATATCCAGCTGGCCGTTTAAAGGGTCACAATTAATTTAAGCGTGATGTGTTCTCAGGACGCGGCGTGTTACCACGCTAAAAAGAAAGCGACGAGGGTCTTCGGCGTCAATTTCTTTTAATGCACGCTCCCCGGCTTCGTTAAAATTTGCCGGGAATATAAACGAGCAGGACCGAACCTCGCCTTGGAAAATGGGTCGGGGACGTGGCGTTAACTTTGAACTCCCGGCCGGACAAGCGGCTGCGGCAGAGGAACAGGCCGCTTTTAATATTCCCTCGAGGACTCTCTTTTTCACAATACGACGCTGCAAGGCCGTCATTCGAATGGTGCAATATTCTCGGTATCGCGAGGAGAAAAGTGCACCGAGCAATATGTTAATGTCAATAATTGATACCAAGAACATAAAATCTTCCGGCATTCGTCCCGTGAAATTGAGAATTCCACGGGTCAAAAGGGTTGATTTGCGAAAGTTTAAGAATTTCGGTAAAAATTGTATCGAATTGCGAAATCGAAGGATGCAGAAAAGGTTCGGTTATTTCTTCCGCTTGTTCTCCGTAACTGCGCATAATCTCTTCATTACACGGTTCGAATTTGGCATCCAATTACATACACTTGGTTTCGGGGGTGCGATGATCTTAAAGAACGCCTGCGAAGATTGCTATCCTCATTCGTCGGGGGGGAAAGAGTGTAAACCTCGGCATTAGCGGCTTATCCGAGCGAGCATCTAGCCGCCGGCCTTGGGAGCGTGCCAAAGCATCGAGTTATAATACCCCGTAAAATCGTGGTTAGAACGAACTGCCATGCCATCCTCCTTAGCCATGAGAATTCCGAAAAAATGATCGTGGAGCCTCGCTGTTGGGAAAACGATTACTCCCAATTATTTATGAATCGTCTGGTAAATTGGAAAACAGCACAGTACCTCGGCTATATACATTGGAAAATTAACGTTAGATCGCTTACGATAATCAGCAATCGCCACTCCCTCTCGAATTTAGTAATTATTGCTAATCCCAATTGTGATAACTGATCCCGAGTGAGAACAATGGGTCGCTTCGATTATTGGCGTGCTTACGCACTCTAATCCCTTCGTGATGCGATCGCATTAGCGTGATCGAGGTCGCGATCCCGGCGAGATTATTGTTTGGATGCGTCCGATTTAGGTGGCCGCAGAAGGCATTCGTGGCGTTTGTCGAGCCGCCGCTTGCAGAGCCCTTTAATTGAAAGGTCAACGAACAATCGGCCGCACGGTGGGTGGTGCAATACGATGCAGTACGTTGAGTACGACGTAGCGTGGTGCAAGGTTGGTGGTAAAGAACCCTCCGCGTAGAATCCAATCGACCACAATGAGCTTCGAAACTTTCGAAGTTAAACTCTCGCTCGAAGTAAACTTCTGCTGATTCACCGAACGAACCTCACCGAAGATATATAATCCAAAGGTTCGAGCAGTCATAATTTAAAGCTGATAGTTTCTTCATGTCCGGAGGTGTTTATCTCGCACCTAAACTGCAGCTTGCTTCGAAGTCGAGGAGAATAAGAGCGCCGAGGCATCGATCATTCGTAAATCCGAAAACTGGGGCAAAATAGCAATGCTCGAGTAACGTGACTGGTGGAAAATAAAAGAGACAGAAAAACGACATATTTCCTGTTTCATTGTGAGCTAAGAGGGTCTCGAAGAAAAAGTATGCAACAATAGGCATATAGGAGTGATATTATACCTCTCGCTTATTGGAATTGTTCCACGGGAGCTCTCGTTACGTAATAACCATGTGTTTCGTATTAATGCGCGTGGCTCATTTCGATGCGGCATATATTAATTAATTTCGCATTCATGGACTTACGGCAAGTGTATATTATTCCCGGTGTTGGTTTACCTTCCGGAACTCATTATCCTACTGCCGTGAGCAGTTTCCAAGCAAACTAATGCTCGGCTGGATAAGCATAAAATGCGAAAGTCAACTGAGCCAGAGAGTGGTAATATATAGAAAATCCTTGTCTTACGGTCAAATCGTGTAATTAATTATCATTCAATATGATCAACACATAAAAGGCGATAGCAGATATTGGAATTGTTGGACGCTGGACTCATCCCCGATTTCACAGAAGGAAAATCGTTCAGGTTATCTCGCGGTTACACGCCAATTAGTGATGCTGCATTAGTGTGAGATTCTATTTTTCTTCTTCTTCTTCTTCTTCTCATCCTTTTCCCCACAGAACTCCGCCGCTCGGTCTACGCACTCATCAAAGAGCAAACTTCCGAACAGCAGCATCAAAGTTCTCACCTTTGTCGCGGTAGACCCAGGATTCTAATAGTGCGTTTTTCTCAAAGCTTGTCCCGCCAACCTTTTGAGTTTTATACACGTCGTTTGATTCTAGAACTCACAGCTGGAAATCCGAAAATCCCAGTGATATATAGCTTGAAAATTTTTTAATAATCCGCTCGTTAGTGAAGCCGACGATGGTTGTGAGCTATCGCGGTGCAATAAGTAGGCGGTACCGACTGTTTTATATATGTTTCGAAGTGGGGGATTGTCCCCGAAAGGAGCAGCAGCAAGCCACAGCATTTTCGCAGTAATAAAAACTGCCTGTCGAGCGGAGCTACATTGTTGTCTGGAGGAAGAAACAAAGAAACCGATTCCAGGGATTTTTAGAGGGTGGATGAGGGTGGCGGGAGAGACACCGTGTTTCTCCGCTCGCGTCCGCAGGCGTTGTCTCCATTTCTCGGTTTCCAGCACTGTCAGTGTGCCATCCAGTTCTACTCTGGTTGATGAACCCTTCCATTTCCATCCTTCTCTCTTTCTTCCACTTGGGCTTTGAACCACCACCGTCCTGGCGACGTGCGTTTTGTTTTATTCGGGGAAGGCTTTCGAATCGTTCAAGACCAGCCCGCTTAAGAATTGCCAGGGGGTGGTTTTCGAGCTCGATGAATATTATTCGAATAATCGTTCTTCCGAAACAATATTCGCAGAAGCGTGAATATTTTCCAAAATTAATATTGACAAATTATTAAGACCATTTAGTATCTTATTTAAGTAACTATTCATGAGTACAAAAAGTTGTATTATTGATAACAATGATTTTTCTTCATTTATCACTTCCTTTTTATATATTTGTTTAATTGAACTCAGGAGACGCGCAGAAATAAAAACAGGGAATTTTTTTAGTAAGAACGAAAAGGTGTGCGGTTAGGGTTCACAAATGAGCAGTTTGCGCGTCATACGGGTCTATGCTCGGCCGCCTCGTCAAGAAAACAAGGTGAAAGAAGAAGCCCTTGAATAATATCGTTAGCCAGGAAGGTTCATTGCTCCTGGCTCCTAAGGGACGAGAGATGTCTTTCGCCGACGGAACGAGAAGATGAGGCAAGAGGAAGCGAGACGAGACGAGGCTCTTCGAGAAGCTTCTGCCTCGATTTTTTCGTCCTTTCGCGGCAGGCTGTATTTCCTCTCTTTAATATCTTTCTTTGTCCTTATGTCGCTTTCCATCATATCGCCAACAATTCGTTACTCAGCTGAATGACGCCGTACCGCCGAGTCTTTCGGCTTCGTCAGCAATAGTACCGAGTTGACCAGGATTGCGAATGCGATCCTTCCTGGAATCCCACGGGAGATCCGACTCGTCTGGCCAAAGACCAAGGACCAGACAATGTAATGCTTTCCACGAGAACCTGGTTAATCCTGCCAGCAGGGATTTCAGGCTTTTCTTACCGGAAAGTCGTACAGTTTCTTAAGAATGCGCACAATTTGTTGCGGCGTTAGTTAGTGGTGGGCTTCGCCCCTGAAGCAGACTAGTGGAGACGCGAGTGAGGATGAGATTGAACCTTCGAAGGATTCCTTCGGCAGACTTGTAAGGTTTCGTCATCGTTGGAAGCCAACGGATGTCCGAGATCCACATTCTCAGTTTTCCCAATGAAGCAAAATAAATTTTTCTTTTTATTGCGATACGAATCAATCTTCCAGTCGCTTTCAATATTATTGAAATTTCCTACATTTTCATGTGCATTGTTCAACGACGTCAAGTAGCTTTACGGTGTCCTGTGGGAAGAATGATGAACTCGTCTAAGTCGCGGGTTCATTAGCGATTTGCAGGGTTCCATTATGCCGCGAGATAGCGGTGCTTTGTAATAGGATAAAGGCGGGTGTGCGGAATTGCGGATAACATTGCTCACTGTCTTCGAAAGCGCGTCCAGTTTCACGCCAGCTCGAATACCAGAAAAACGAGCCGGCCGAGCTGAGCGAAGCAGAGTACGTACATACATACAGTACGTATACAACCACGTCGTCGGTGGTACGTGAAAAGGGAGGAAAAACAAGCGGCCAATCCCGCGAATTCTGGGTTACCTGCAACGAATAGCTAGTCGGGGTCGCCCCGCCAACCGCGATCTTATTCTCTTCGCGATTTATGAAATAAACTCTCTGCAGCTGACAGTACTCCCGTGCAGTGCACCGCTAATGAAACACGAAGAGAATCGGCTAATCGATAGCGTCCGGCCAAAAGGAAAGCTGATCGCAAAGGCGATGGATAAGAAAAAAAAAGAGAAGAAGAAGAAGAAGAAGAAGTTTGGAGATGGACGAATTTTCAAGTCAAATTAATAATACCCTCAGAGGAATAGTTGGTGGCACGCGGCCAAGTTTCCGGAAAATAACGACGCTGCTGACTCATTCGGGCGCAAGAACCTGTAACTGCATCTGCCAACCTATCGTAACTCACCCTTCTCCCGTCCCTTTATTTCGCGAGGCTTATTGTTACTCGCGTAACAATAAGCCTCGCGATTTTTTTCAAACCATTCGAATGTTAACGCGAAAAATAGTTGAGGTGGAAGTCGGAGAGGGCGAAAGAGAAATTTTTTAACTGTTTGCGAAACAGAATGAAACTATTGTGTCCGAGAATGAGTCGACGTAAAGTAAAAAGAATGAAATTCGGTGGGCCGACTACCAAAATTGTCGGCAGTCCCTTTGTCTCTACCATGGGCTAATTGAGCGGAACTCGGGTTAGTAGGAGGTATAAAAGGGTTTTAGTCTGATCGGTTTCGCTGATCTTCGTTCCCTGTTCATCCTGGTGCTTCGTTGAATCTACAACCAACTTGTATAAGGGTCCGCTTCGACTAGCTGTTTTTTCGCTCGCCCTTTTGGAATTCCTTCCGGCGGCCAGCCAAGGGCCGACCATCTCCAGACGGAGAGTTTGTTCCTCCTTACTATCCAGTAGGTCAGGATCCGCTAGCGAGCAACCGAAAATAATTCTCCATGATCATATCTACCGAATTCCTCGAGGGCTTCGTTCTATCTCCCTAACTCTTTGCGAATCTTTATCGACATCGCTCTCGTACGATCCTTATCCATCATGTTAAATAAAGGTTCGAGCAAATCACTTATTAATCGAGACCTTCCTATCGGCTGCGTAAATCTATCGAAATTCAATTCCAAGAGAAAAGAGAAATTCCAGGAAGCTCTTGCTAATACAATCTTGAAGGGATTTATGTAAGATCCTGAGGTTTTGAGATGCGGTTGTGCGTCACGTCCTTCGATAAGATCCATTCTACCGAATGCGTACTCGTAATCAATGTAGTGCGATTATCGAGAGAAACCGCGTCGTAAACAGTCCATCTGCAAGTTGTCGGTGACAATCGCAGCTATCTCTAGTACCCTCGGCTGTCGACAAGTCTGCAGGCTTGAGATGGCTCGTCCCTTGCTACGCCTATGTCTACGGTAAATTCTCTCGCTAGAGGAGCGTTCGTGTTAAATTCGTATCTCGAGATACGGATGATCAGTTGCGAAGAGTGCTCCTCTTCGCGCCTTGAGAGGATGTTAATTCCAGTGAACGGATGAGAGTGGTTGGAGACACGAGATTCTCTCGTTCCGCGTCATCTTTAATGTCATCATTATTCTCTAGAATCTTCTTAAAACCGCAGAATTAATATTCTCCGAAAACCGCTGTTAAAAGCATAATTCCCAGACTTTCCTTCAATTTCTTTACTAATCCTAGCTTCAGGATTCTGAAACTAACAGGGTGAATTCTGGTACATTTCAAATGCAACTGTATTGTCCGGCGAATGTAGCTTTTGTAATTCGTACGTTATTGTTTTCTGGGATTCTGCATTGTGGCGGTGGAGTCGGCGTGTTTAAGTTACTTTGACTCCAGAGCCGAGGTCAAACGGAATGAGTGCTGGTCCCCGGGCAGTCTGGGAGGACTGCTATCTACCGCAATGGGTGCAGGAGACGCCGTAAACAATGGAGTAAACTAGGCGTAACATTGCCAACTTCACGGAGAACTTGCTTCTAATCCTGAACAGCGATATACACAATTCCACTTTGCTAGGATCCTGTTACCTTAAAGGTTCGAATCCGAGAGTACTAACCCCCTCTTCGAAACAGCACATTGCAACCATTTGATTCCCATTTCCCTCTGGCTAAACCCTCGAATTCTCTATTCGCGAAATCGTCATACGAAAGTATGTAAAACTCTTTTAAATTATGCATCCTCGGCTCCCTCGCAATGGATCCTTGTCAAAAGAGTCACTCGAAGACACAAACTCTATTTCTCTTTCCAATTTTGTTGGAATATTTTGCAATGCTCATAAGCATCGAATAATTAAGTTTCTCTACTAATGAAAATCCAGTCTTGCTGTTACATCACGAGTAATATTTGCCTCTTGACTGACATACTTGCGGTCCGGCGAAAGTTCCCATTGACAGGGAGGAGCATCGATGGTGAGGAAAAGAGGGCTCTAGTCGAGCTGCGATTCTTCTGGAAGGGACAATTCCAACGCGGAGGCTGTAAAGATGGGTATTGCAGGGTGATGAGTATTAAACACGAGGAAATGCGGGGGAAGAGGTACTATCATCCGAGCATCCGGGATGTGGTTCCTATCTGAACGGACAGAGAAACTGGTATCACGCCCACGCACACGCTTTCAGTGAATTGCTGCTCAATGAATCGGCGATTTCGTTGCGTCGTGAAACTGTTTTCCACGTTTTTCACGGACGTCTCATGAAGAGACCAATTTGAGCGATTCAAAAATTGAAATTCTAACCAACACCTGTCACGCAGGACAATGTTAATTAAATTTCACGGCATTGGCTCGTGCACCGCGCCCCTAATTGCTAATAGTAGGTCACTTTCCACGAATAATTAATTGTTTATCTGAAACGAGCGCGCACTGGCGCTAATTGTCTGTGCTATTTCGTCCTATCTCCACAGATTAGGCAACGTTACACTCGTCGTTATTAATATCCACGAGCTAATATAACGATCTCCTGTGTTCACATTACACTGGGAATGTCGTAATTATTCCTGGAAACCAAAATATTCGGCCACAAAATACTGGATTACGTGCAGATGATTACAAACTGAATTTCACGAGAATCCACTCATCGATTGGATAAATTAGCAAAGTAATTGCATCACGGTGCCTCTGGAAACCTGTTCCACGTGCTGCCAGTCAGCACAAGGGACCAAAGAATCCTCGTACGATTGCTAATTAGTATGGATCTCGACGTGTGGTCAGGGTTATTGCCTTACGATTATTACCCTGAAAATCGTTCGAACTCCAATCTTCGATGGTTTCTCGCGTGGATCTGAACGATTTCGGAAAGAACGACGATGTTTCAGGGTCGAGCTCGAGGACCACCCGCACGCATTCCTAACGTTTGCTTACATTCGTTTTTTTTTTTAATGTTCGTTTCCAGCCTGCCAGACTGGCACGTGGAACCCCTTGTGAAGCTTTTCGAACTTACAGACTCGAACAAAACGCCCATGGAGAAATGCGATCGAGTGACGTAAGCTGTAAGAGTTTTTCGAGTTATTTTTAATTCAGCGCGAGCAGCAGCACGTGGCTTTGATGGAGAACGTCAGGGTCCTGGCTTCGCCTTGGAACTCTGTGATTTCTGGAGCAATTACTGGAAGCCAACCAAGAATTTCGGCTTCTCTGAATGTCGTAAGACATCCAAATTGACTGGTTACTACGATCCATCTCGTGTTGGTAGCACGTTTACTCCTGTCTTTTTAACTACCTCCAGGAGACACGGTTGAAAATGTGATCGACACGTGTAACTGACGTCGAAAGAGCATAGATTTAATCTCTGATTTTGGCTACTGAGACATTAATCAGCACTGATCACGGCTCGTGGAATTTTCTCTTCGACTGAAGCATTGATGCGTTAATACCACGAGAGTTTTTTTATTGCTGGCACTGAATAAATTCGTATTTAGTCTTGCGAGTGAGCAGTGTGTTTGAATGCACGAACTCGTATCTATCTGGTCTTGACTGTATGCGATGTTTGCCTGTACGTGATTCCAGTAGCGGGTTGAATGAATTATTGATTACGGCTGGTAACGCCAGGCTACGATTGCTAGTTGCTGTTGCTGTTCCTGCTGCTGCTGCTGGTGCTACCGCTATTGCTCTACGCTGGGCGCATGTTATGTCACTCCTTTCAATGTATGCAGATGACTCGGCCCGATGTCATCATCAGCGGGCTTAACGCGGATAAGTTTCGCCAAATTGGGACGCGACAATGTACAGCAATCACGATTAAACTCGCGGATGGGCAAGTCTTCTTCCTGGCACGTCTTTGACTTCCGGACGAGTGAAAGAAGCCAGTTATACGTATGTATTCGTAACATCGCAAACTCGATCGAGATATTTTTCAAGGCTGACAGGCTTCTGGATATCCTTGAAAGAATTCGTCTCGTTGAATTGTTTGCCGATGACATAAGCGCAGTCTCGCGAAAATTCGCAGTCTACCCGAGCAAATACGTTTTTGGATATAATTTCGCTCGAGGGAATTCGCCGAATACAGAAGTTCCTGGTTGCACGAGCGGTCACTCTCGCGAGAGCAAACATCGAACTGCCAACCGATGCAGTATGACATCGGTAGGTTGCACCTAGTGACAGGGCTTTTTTGGTCAACCCTGACATTCGATTGCACGCGTGGGTATCCTTCGACTGGTCAATACCACGATAACCACGTACATACATACATACATCGAAATGAGCATGGAATGACGATCGATCGATCATATTTATGCATCGAGAGTCGTATTATCAAATTCAACTGCCTAGTCGACGAGCATCACGAATCGAATAGAATTTCCTCCCCCCGTCGCGGTAGCTAACATTCCAGAGTCGCATGAGTGGGAAACAAATTGACTATTTGCAGTAATCGGGTCTAGCTCCAGGCGCATTGATCAATCGGGTGTGGTGGCGATTCGCGGAGGAGGTGGGGCAGAGAATTCCAGTAGGAGGAGAAGAAGGCTTTGGAATAATAAAATAAAGCGAGAGAGGTGGGTGGAAAAGCGACAGGAAAATAATTTGTCCGCGGTAGGAACCGATAAGTGTAGAGTGAGTGTCGTAGTCGGGGGATATGCAGCAGCTGCAATCAGTTGTTCTCCTCCTGCGCGATGGAAATCGTGCCGTTTCCGGCTTCCCGTGTGTCTCTCTCTCTTTCTCCTTTAGGCTGGTACTTTTAGAACACCCGATAACCACGGTGGCCCGCCACGAGTCTATTATGGAGCAGAGCGTCCCAGATAGTCGCGATAGGCAACGGGCTTTGATCCTCTAATGGTATGCTGATGGAGTGATGCTCTGCTAACTCCAGCCAATTGCATGTTCATCGAATTTTTTCTCCCTTGCGTTGCGCGACTGATCGTTCAACGCGAGTAATGACACGTGGAGCGCCGGTTAAGTGTGCCGTTTACTTCGGAGAACTAGCCATTGAAGGCGACGACGCGATCGTCGTTGTGTATAAGCTGGGTTCAGACAAACTTTATAATAGGTTCGTCGGGTGTTTGTGGATATCGAATGCACTCGTGATTAATTGGCCGAGAAGTTTGAACCCAGAGACTGTTGGGCATTGGAGGGTTCTATCGAACAGTTAGTGACCCTCTGAAAGCGAAGAGTGGCAAAGAATTTAAAAAGCCAAGGGACCTCTAGGGGCCTCTTTCGCTTGGCTGCGAATCGGTATTTAAACAGACCTGTTATTCCAGGAAGGATCCGGGGGCAGAAAGGAAAAGTTTGACTACTCGAACTGGTGGCGACCGGCGCCACTTTTGCGAACGCTTCCGGGCTTTTACCGAGCTATTTGCGTCCCGTTCGTAATTCCAGTCAGCTGAACTTGATAAAGTCGGCCTTAAACGAATTAACTTCGATTAGACAGTTGGGGGCGTCTCGTTCAGCCGGGAACTTTGCTTCGAGAGTGGAACTCGTGGTTTTAATGAGTCCACGTAACTAGGGGAGAAGTTCGTTCCCGAAGAAGAATCGTCAAAGTGCTTCGACCCGATTCCAATCTCATAGTCACGCGAAGAGCAACAATTGAAATTTATGAATATTCCATGACACACTCGGTATTTTCGCAATCGCGTACTCGAGAGATCAAGTGGTGCTTTATGAGTAGGTAAAAGTAGCTTCGTTGGACCAGTCGCTCTGCTCTTACGTTGCAAAAGAGGCCTTAACAAGCCTCTTTCGTCGTTCAAGAAGCAGGCACAGCATTCAATCCACCGAAACAATAAGCACTCGAGCGAAAAGTCTTGCACCGCTAGGAGCAAAATTAAGTAGAAGCTTGCGTGGATAGATCGCAGAACCGGAGCAAGCCACTTTCGGGTTTTATAGGTGTTGTAAATTTCCCAGCTGGAATTGGCAGGTTCCTCTCGCTCGCACTTGACCATTCGCCCCGCGCCGCATGGCGCTCTGGTCTTCCATCGAGGCCGACAACCTTGCTTTCCAGATTTACTCTTTGCTCGGAACTCTCGTTTCCGCGTTTAAACACTCTAAACGCTCCCAAATTCTGCGTCAGCTATTCCAATAATTTTCCATCTTTTCAACAAAAAATTCTTAACGATCTTGCTGATATTTTAGAAAGATAACATTTTGCAACATGAAGCCGAAACTTTTTAGACGATATTTCATTCGATGTAAGAACTAGGAGGAGTCAAAGGCCTCGATGGAGCTGAGCAAGTTATTTCCATGAAAGCGGCAGCCCGGACCAGGACTGCGAAAGTGGGCTTGAAGGATCCACGAGCGAACATCGCTCCATGGGATCTTCAGGGACGTTACTATACGTGAGTGCACCTAAAGTGCGCTTTAAGAACCACACTCGAACTCGTCGAGGTATGTATGTATGTACACTCGGTGGCCATAACTGTAATAGGGACAAATGTGTGCTCTGCTCTCGAGGCACCCACGCGCGCATTGCTCGATGGAATTCGGAAAGCACACCCTCCTCACGCTCCAGATACATTCGACTCGCTTGACTCTAGTTATTGACAAGATTATCTTATTCAAACATGCACGAGCTCGATAAAGTTCAGAATTCCAATGATTCGCGCCAGATGCATCGTACCAGTAACAATGAACGATGTCTAAACAGTTGTTCATCATTGTATCGACTCAGTCGAATAAATTTAATTTCTTAAGGTGGTATTTCACTTTCTTTACCTGTTTTAATTGAGGTTTTTCGGATTTTTTAACAATAATCCAGGAACACCTGTTGGGTTAAAAATAAAGTAGGTATATTTGTGTATTCATACACAACGTTCCTGATTTTTTTTAGGCTATTTCATGTTGCAAATATGAAGTGACGGTGGTTGGAATTTTCCAGATTTGAGAAAAACGCGTTTAAAGTTTTCGTTAAGGTAATCGTGCCTAATCTTCAATCTACAATAACAAATTGTTTGAAGTGTTAATTTTTATTCAATTGGCTTGAAAATTTCAGGAAACATTCTCCAAGCAGCATAGATTATGAAACGCAAATTAAAAAAAATCGATTCTTTTAACGTCGTAATCCGAACCAAGAGACAATTTCGTCAGTACAACCGTATTGTTAATAAAATATTAAATTACGGGGGAAACAAAGTGGTGTTTGGCATCCAAAGTATTTCTAGTATCAAATACGGTAAAACACGGGAGCAGTATCTCTGGAAGTAACGTCAACAGCACTTTATACGTACATCCACTCTTCACTCTCTTTCGTAATCTACACGATCCTCCTTTTTTCTTAGCTACTCCCTGTAACTCGTGCTTCCCTGTCGACTGTCGAGTGCTCTCCACCACTACGGGGTTATCTTTCACTCGTACCGAGAATCTACACGTGTTACCTCTGTTCTAAAAGATACACCTGCATCGAGGCAGGCGCAGGACAAATATTTGTACGTTCTCTCGCACCGGCACATTGTCAAACCGATCCTCTCTCGCAACACGCCAGTGAGAAACCAAACCGAGTCACTTAAGCGGCAGAACAGAAATTTCACGATGAGGACAAACAAGTTGCTTCACGATGTTGATGGATGTATCCCAAGAGACTTGTTCCCGGGTGTCACCTTAAGGAATAGCAAACGCGGAGACACCCGTTAAGAGCAAAAGTAAGACTTTCCACGAGGGAGAGTTTTTAGTCTGCACTCTTAAAATGCGAAAATACTCAATTTTTCTCGCCGGATAATAACGTCGGACGTTAACGACGCCCAGGCTGTGCGAAAGAGGAAAAGAGAATAGACAGCGGCTGGATCAGGCGATACACTCGCCCTTTCCCTTAGCTTGGGATGACGGGATGGAGAAAAGGGGAGGGGATGGATTCCGAAAAGCGAGTCGTGAGAAACTTGGAAAGAAAGTGCTTCACCCGAAGCTTTTTAAGCCTCGGAAAAAAAGGCCAGAGAAAGAGAGTTAGCTGTTTGAGAAATGGCTCGCTTGACTATTATGGTATTAACATCCGCGAACTGGATTCGCAAGAAGGAAGAATTAATTTCCGAGGACCACGTGAAATATCGGCAAATTCCTGCGAGGACGATCTTTTTGAATCCGGTTTTCTTTTTTGTCCGCGCGACGCGAATATATATATATATATGCCTCAGTGAAAGAATTCGTGAAATTGGAGCTGGAAATATTATCTCCGTAAAGTTCTCCGGACATCTCGCAATAGGGAAACTCCTGTAAATTTACATGAAAGTGCATGAAGAGAGAGAATATAGTGTTATTAATATAAAATATAGCGTAGCGCTTTGTTAATAATTCTAACCGAATGCGATGCTTCAGAAATATGCGAGATGCAAATGAGGGTGTAGGAGGATACAAGCTTTCAGGAATGGCTGTAACATTAGGGGTTTGAATCATAATATAAAGAATATAGCAAGGGGTTGAGCATCACTCGGCGTAGAGCCGCATCATGCGATGTTACGCCAATTTTAGAGCCTCTTGCACTCCCGTGTTTCCGCCAACCCTTTTCTTCGGCTACAGCTACTTCATACGAGTTAGTCCGACAGGCTACTCTCTCCCATAGTCACTATTCCAATTTATTAACTCGAGAGGAAACTTGCAAAAATGCCACTACTGCGAATGCATTCTATTTAGGTAAAAGATAACTGACGTATGTACCGAAGTTTATATTCTTCAAATTCGAGCCATAAAATACATGCGTTAAGGTGAAAATTATACGCGACTGATCTAATCGAAGATTAACTTTAAAGGATTTATTAAAACTTTTCTCATCTCATCCAACAGGGTCCGGCGATGTTTCGAATGAACTAGGTAATCCGGATTTTCAAACGAACGCAAATCATCCCATCTATTTGTACCGTAGGGGCCAGAATTTGAGGATATCGAATTCCCGAATCGAATCAACTTCGCTTATTTCCATAGAGTCCCCGAAATCCCAAGTTCGTTTCGGCGAATGTTGGAATTTTCGTGTGGTTACAGTGTGAGTATAGTTTTCGCGCTTTGCGAGCAGTGTTTTTCGAATGCCTTCGCAATGGGATCGGCAACGTTGTCAGTTCGAAGTATGTATATCGTGCCAGTTCGAACGTGTAAAATTTTAATTTTCATGCCGACTGCTCTTCCACCCTTCTTTTTTTACCATCCGCGTTCGAGCGCATGGACGAAACGGACGCGACTCGTTTACGGGCGTCATACGACTCGCTAGTTTCCATTGCAATTGAAGGGCGGTCAAAGCCACTGCTATTCCGTTGCAGCGGAAATTCAATTCGAGATCGTTCTTGACCACCGCTCGAGGAATTACGTAAAACTCAATGAATGCAATTTTGCTCGTTCGCTTGCTCTCGCGCGCGCGTGTATGCTCGCTACCGTAATACCATGCGAATTTATGCAAGAACTGACGGAGGACTGCGACCTCGGAACGCCAACAGCGCGATTTCATCGAAATCTACCATCAAAAATCGCGAAATCTCCTAACCAACTAGCATTTTATCTTCATACACGCTTTTTTCCTATCTGGCTTTTGATTTTGCAGTTCCGAATTAATTAATAAAATTCTCTTTGACGCACAAAGTCAACAGGTATTCACGTTGAACCCAAGATTCTTAATTCCGGTTAATTCCGGTATCACTGACCTGCCCCTATGTTATTAGATAACTCAAACAGAAGATTCTAGCAGGAGGTATTAAGATCAGCTTTCCTCTCACGCACGTAGCGTTAGTCGTCAATAAATTTCCCAAGGAAGTAGTGAAGCGCAAGGTGCGCTAGTCCAGAGACTTTTCCCAAGGACGAATTTATAGGTGTCGGCCAGAGGCATTTTAGCTGATGAAATGTTTGACAATAATCGCCAGGCAACATCTTCCTGCGATAGGATCTGCCGCTCTTCTCGTCCTTACCTGGACTCACTCACCCCTTTCCCACCATCGGTATTCCCGATTGAAGTCAACGATACCGCGATTATTTCTTCTTCACTCGAACTCATGCCTCTCTGTTGCATGCCACGAATAATAATGTCCTCTCTTCGTGACCCCATATATCACCGTAATCCACCCAAGCAACATCTCATTCTACATACACATGTACATTGGCGATCTCGATACAAACACTCGAGGAATTTAAAGCATGTGAAAGTGATACTCGAAGGAGCTACGGAGCTTTTAAGGAATAATTCGGATCTCACGTTCGGTAGATACACGTTGCCTGATTGTGAGCGTCTTCGGAGTACGATCCGCGGTCAGGTTGAACGGGTAAAGATCGAGGATAATTACGATTACGTGTCAGCGAGTTTGGATGGTATCATAATATGTATATATACACTTTTTGGATTGCGCCAGTAGGGTAACTACGAGAAGAACTCGTTTCTTCTGGACACAGTTTCTGGCTCAGCCATTCCGGGTCCCTGCACTCTCGTCGGTGGGACAGGATGAGGAGAGAAAGGACGATGGCATCTCGAGTGGTCCTTGGGATTATCTCTCGAATGCTCCCATCGCGTTTCTCGTTTCTGCTTTCGATCTCAGCCCCGATTGCTGAGCTCCGGGAAAATTAGGCGGATTGTTTCGGAGGAGCTTCTCAGGTAACTCGATACGCTTATATGTATAGAAAAAAAGACGGAAATCGATTTGTTTCTTCGTTCTTGCTAACCTAAGAACCACCCATTACCGCTGGTTCTAATCTGATAAGGAGGATCTTTCGTTTTACGAACAAAGTCGCTGCGGCAATGGCGAGTATCTTTTCTTTTTTTTCTCTCAACGAAGGCTATTAGAATTTTTATGTAAAGGCGAGAAGGAGCGGAAGTACGATAATCGCATTATAGGCTCTTTCTTGTTGGAAATTTGCTGCTACTACATGATTCATTATCTACTTGACTTCCGTGCTGCAGGGCCGCGGGGAAATTAACCGGATTGTTTCGAGCGGTGGCATTCATCCTCTTAAAGGATTTACACTCGTTTCTTTTTCCTAGGCCGAGTCGCTGGTTTACGTTGGGATATATGTGCGTGCGGGACTACTATATACGGATTATGCGTCCTGCTTGGCGTATCAGTCACTTTAACTGTTTCTCGACGCTAATCTCCTGTAATATACGATATATTCGAGTAACACTTGCATCCCACTACACGCACATACCACACACATACACACACGATTGATCGATGGAAAGAATTCGCGTTTGAAATTCCATTATTTCACGTTCGATTATTGCTCTCGGAAAACTGCATTCGAAATTCACTCAAATCTAATGGAACTGAAATCTCCGATTCAACAGAGTGAAAATTGTAGTTGTGATGAAAAGAAATTTTTCATTCTGGATTCTTCTCCTACCTGGATGGGAACGTGTAAGCATCCTAGAATTCGCATAAAAAATCATCTGTAGTCGGAAGTCTGAGCTTAGAGAGACACGTACTCTTTCGAAGAGACACTAAACAGCAGTTGGAGCGCGATTTCTCCGAGCACCTTCAAGGAAATCCGACGTGAAGAGCCGCGAAAACACCTTGGAAAAGGGGAAGAAGCGAAAGATGGAGAAGAAAAAGCTTGTGGAAGGAGAACGTTGAAAGAAAAGCATTTCGCAAGAGCGCGTGGGATGCAAAGTACACGCGAGAGGATTCGAAAGAGACTCGTAAGAAAAAGAGACGACGACGACGACGACGACGACGACGACGGTGGGTTTTTGACTGTGTACAAGGGTTGGAGCAAGGGAGGTCTACCGCAGTATAGAGAGCAACGGGGAGAGGAAAACGGCAGGAGGACAGACTGATGCAGAAGAGGGAAAGATTGGAGAAACAGCGTCAGAGAGGACAGAAAAATCAAGCAACAAGGAGAAACGCCGTAGCGTCGTGTCGGTGCTGAATATTGCATTCGTACTCGTGGTGCATTTGACTCGCTTTGCTCGTCGGTAGCTCGCAGACCGAGGCCACTACCTATGAAAAGCCTACGGTAAACTCTTATTTGTTCAGATGCAATATCGGTGTGTGTGCGGGTGCCATGATGCAAACATGCCGCGTGCATTTTTACGAAGAGGACCCAACGATTGGGACGACTGTCTACTGCCAACATCATCGCTAGGTTCGGAATGTCTAGGGGAAGCCTGATGCCCGAAATGTTTGAATTGCGGTCGACTTGCGAAATGGGGCTAGTACGGGACACATCTGGCCTTTTGCCGATAGGATGGATTACTCGGAACCGATAGAAACACTTCGCCAAATGACAACGAACAGGAACACCAGACTCGACTTTCAGTATCAATCGCAAACTTGCTAACAGAAGATTCCTTCCGATAAAGTATTATAATTGGAAGAATATTCAGATATCGCAAGAGAGTAAAGCAATTCGTGCCGCTCGAAAGAGTTCGACAAAAGGAATCGCTTCGATTGTCTTTCGTCGCGCCTTATCTGTAAGAGAACTCTCGGTAGAAAACCGTTCGAGAGGAATAAAAAGAAGCATTCACAGTCGCCTGACTTAAGGAACATTCGCTCAAATGGGAACGATATTACCCAGTCAATTGAGAAAAGCTCTCCGAACATAATTAGTTCAATCAACCCTGTTTCTCGTGAGATTGGAAGTGTGTGTAGCCGCGAAATTTCCAGGTTTCCACGTGTTTAAAGGGATAAGGCAGTTGTAACCGAAGGAACCGGACACTTCTCGCGTGCCTTTCCTACATGCGAGTGGAACACGAAGTCGAGGCACGAGGAGCAGCTTGCGGAAGAGGGCGAAAAGGAAGAAGAAAGAAGGAAGAAGATGGTTCTTGGGAAGCAAAAGCCAAAGGCAACCAGTAATTAATTGTACGCTTGGTATCGAGATAATGGTTACTAATTAACCGAAGGAAGGACGTCCTGGGCGATCGGTTCTCGAGTCCTTGTATCGAGTAACAAGCTATTCGGGAAGAGAAGACTTTCAAAGTTCACTGTTACCTCTACGAGCTTGCAGTTGCAATTTTCTTCGAAGCTCCGCCTGATATCGACGATTAAAGCGAGAAAGCTCTCGGTTACGAGCCAAACGACCACCGTCGATTTATGTGAGAGGTATTCACCGAGAGATATCTCTTTTTACGAAGAGCACCGTTTGCAAGCCTCTTTCGAGATTCCTTAATGGATGTTGACGTGTCTTTTACTATCTTCGAGTATCGTATCGAAACTCTGGAGTATGCTAAGGACAAGCTTAGAAAAATTCGCTACCACCGAAATTGCAGTATTCAAGGGAATCGTGCTTCCAATCCATTAGGGAATCCTACCAAACGTCTGACAGTATCCGGTGACTCAAAGATCCATCTCTCTCTTCTCTTCACGTTTTTTTCCCTTTCGTTTTCTCTCTTGCAACGAGTCTCACAGTCTAGAAGCGCAGCTTTAACCGTCGAAGCGACTCGCAGACAGACTTACCTGAAACAGATAAAAAGATAAACGTTAGAAAGCCGTTGGTTTTAATTGGGAGGACGTCATTTATTCGAAGGCTGCCCACGACGACGTCGACGTGCCACGTTGCAGCTCCATGGGCTTTTGTGGCCTTACCAAAAGGCCCAGCCCTTTTCAAGGCTCGCCGCGATAAATGGTGGATGCTCCGATCGTACAATGTGGAAGTCCTCGAATTGAGACGGTGGTAGCGGCGCGACACCGGAAGCTCCCTTCTTCTCCGAGTCTCCGTGGCTCATTTAATCGAAATAAGATACCGTCCTCAGCTTTTGTCCGCGACTCGCTCGCTATCGCTTCAATTCAGTCTCCGTCCTGAAAGCACTTGTCGCGGATCGCGAGCCAGACGACGATTATACCGAACCGTTCCAAACTACCCCGCGCTTACGCGATCACGGAATCGTTATGATATTGGCAGTTTCAGGTTCGATTCTATCGGGACCCTGGCTTCCGATAAAGAACTGCTTTTAATTTAAGCTCCCAATTGCGTGGACTGAATACAAACGACCAAGCGTAATTCAATATTTTGCCTCATTGCGGCTCCGTTGTCGAAGCCTAGCGAACCATTCTTCCTAACACGCAATATACCGAGCGGTAGAATACGGTAAAAACGAAAATATTGACCGCGGTTTGTCAAAATAATCCCTCTCGAAATAATGGAGGCGAGTAGCAAAAAGTCGCTCCTTGGAAATGCTCGATTCTCGAGGAGTATGATGAAGCGGTTTAATTGAATAGGAGGAAAAAAGCAAGCTCTTCCAATCGCGCGGACAGGGGCTCCAAAGGAATTTCTACATCAATCGCGGGACAGAGATAAATCTACCTGTTACGCGAAGTCTCCGCAACAAAAAAATAAAACAGAACGCCGTGATCCTACCGGCTGATTCGAGAAGGCTGGCTGCACGTGTCTCACGTTTTTCGTGAACCTTGTGGATTTGATTAAAGCGAGACGAGTTTATCGAGCTGTGTAATCTGGAACGCGACTCTCCCTCGGTTCTGTACTCCGCCAAAATAGCAACTCTGTACGGCTCGCTTGAATTCCTCGACCAAAAGAACTCTCGATTCAAAGAGGCTTTGAGTTCAAGTAAGTAATATCTCCAGTACTCTTGATTCTCTTTACGCGAGTCTCGACGGACGTGCTGCCGATCAGAAATACTTCAATCCACCGTTGCTTTGGAATCAGAAATATTCTCTTTACACGATCTTTTGCTTCGATATTCAAAGTAGAAATTACAATATCAGTTAAAAGTGCGAAATCTAATACTCTTAAAATTTCTAAAGACGATGAGAATTTCACTTGTCTTCGGTATCCTTTAAGGGAGTAAGAAATATTTGAGTGAAATTTAAAAGCTGGCGGAAAGAATTGCATTATGAATGACTCATGCAAGAGAATTCTAAAGCGCAGTAAAGTAGTGGGAGATCGGATTGAAAATTCAAGAGAAATTCATCGAACATGAGTGCAGTCACCGGAGGTCCAAGGTGGTGAATACGTCTGGTGAGGTGAGGGAGGTCTGGGCTAAGCGGTCAAGAACGTGTCGCGAGGCCGAGGAGAAACGTGGTCGGTGTAAATCGTCTTCGCGATAAAGTCGTACCTGTACGCGAAGGTAAACGGCTATGCCGCTAAAAGCGCTCATAAACGCGCCGTGGAAATTCATCGTAGCGATGGGATGAGGTTTGCAATGGATCCCACGCGGCTATAAATGATCTAATGGAAATAATAAAACTTACTTTTCGTATTAAAAGCGACTCGTGCTCCCCGAGAAGCCTGTGTCACGAATCGAGTTATACCGCGAGCAACGATAGCGAATATATCCATCGCGCGTCACTAAGAATAGAATTACACTCTTCGTTCTTGTTGCATTAGTTCAAGGTGAAGGAAGGAATTTTTCTGGCGAATGATATTGAGAAGAGATGCTTCTTCGAGGAAACGATACTTCAAAGGGTTATATGTATAGAAATCGTTAAAGCGCGACGGAATGATCAAGTATACGTAATCTGACAGTGTTACCGCTTCAATTAGCGGCTCTATTTTGACTGTGAAGATCATCCCTGGTTTTGCATGGAGGTCGTGCGGTAATCCTCGCGCCAGAGAGAACCGAGGCAAGACCGACATAATTCCGCGTTGCGTAAGCCTGAAATTATACTCCATGCGACCACGTACGTTTTCGATTACGTGCTCACGTATTACAGTAGCGTTCGGTGCTTTAATCTCATAAAGCCTCCACTTCGCTGCAGAGTCCAAACCGCGCGGTCTATTCTCATTATCCCCAATTATTCTCGTATTTCGAGAAATCCAAAAAGTGCCTTCGTGTAAAAGCTAATGTGCCTAAATCCAACAAGAGGACTCTAATCGTAAAGCATCACAGGAATCAACAGTTTCCTTCTCATTTACTCTCAAATTCTCTTACTCTTATATTCCATTTTGCTGTAACGAGAGGTATTCACCTAGATTAGCTGCACTCAGTGGTTCGAGATTTGCTAAATCCTTAAAATACACCGGTCGACAGAATTACAGCTGCAATTTCTCTAAAACTAAGCTTGGTACATATTCCCTAGAATTACCGGACAATTTGCTAGGATTCATTTCTCTAAACGTCGTGTAATCACGTGCGGGTGGATCGATATATCGCGTGGCCTCGAGTAGAATGGTTCGCGAGGCTGATGCGACGACGTGAGAAAGCGTGTGGCGAGGGCAGATTGGCGAAGAAGGAGGCAAAGCTGGGAGCAGAGAAAGAGAGCGAATGAAAAGATATAGAGAGGGAAAGAGAAAGAGAAGGCTCGCGCGCCGCGCTGTCTGCAGCGACGAGACTGCAAGGCGGCGTCGGCGGCACCGAGCTCGATGCACTTGTTGCAACAATATGCCTCGGCTTATCCTGCCGGCTAAGTACGCCAGTGATTCATGCGCGACTCCGCGAGATTCCTCCTCGACACAAGCCCACTGCATCGGTCCTGCACTGGCTGCATCTGCTGCAGCCGAGTACCAACGACTTCCACAGAGAGAGAGAAAGAGAAAACGAGAGGGTGTGCAAGCCACTCGTGGGAACGCCTCTCTCGTGTAGGCGTTTATGCACTGAAAGAATAGCTGAATAGCTGCACTGGGCACCAGCGATCCTGCCAGCAATAAATCTCACAATCGAGTGACCACTATTTCAGGATGAAAAATATGTGTGTCCAACACGAGGAATCTCTGATAGGGGTCACGAGTTAATCCCGAGTTTATGAATCCTTCTTTAAGGAGATTTACGAATATCCCATGCGAACTTGATCTTCGACATTATACATAGTATGTTTTCGCGTTAGTTCGAAGCTGCTTTAACAAACTGTCTAGAAGTCAGGATTAAACTCGTAGTAAGTAATGTATAGAATTCGAAACAGTAGCAAATGCGAATACAGTAATCCTGTTTCGCGAATCCAAGTTCAAATACGGGCTTTCCCAATTTTATAAACAGAGAGAATTGCAAATGGATTTTAACTGAAGTTTAGTTTACTCCCATACGTTTCTCTTCCGGCGAAGTTTCGCGTTGCATAAAATTAATAACAACAAGCAAACAGCTTGAGAGATTCCGGGAACACGGGCTCAGCGTATAACCAGAAGCGAATAGTTTGGAGGGGAGGGGTGGATAGCGTGACCCAAGTATTCCACCGAGGAAACTGTTGCATCTGGTTTCACCGTAGGAAGTGATTTATCCATGAAAATCTTGAACGTCTGTTTACTGGTGGCACGACGAAACCTCTGGCTCACGTTTGCCGTTAAACGCGCGTAAACAATCGCGCGACAATGTATGACAGTATGCCTGCCGTACCCAGCACCCGCTCGATCTACTTGCCGAGTGGAGCGATTACGTGCACACCGAGCTGTTTATAGGAGCAGTGAACTTCTCTGGAAGATGCACCTTCTTCCTTCTACGTCTCTCTTCTCTCGTGTTCTCCGAGAAACACGTATACTACACCTATGTACTACTACTCGTACATCCACGCTGCCATTCCATTGTGAAGTCGGGCGTAGCTTTAACGATAGTGCTCTCCGCTGTTCCGCAAACTTTTCTTCTTCGATCTCGTCCGATCTTCTCGCGCTAGTCCTCGGAGCAACATTCACTTATCTGATCCTCGTACGTTCTCTTGTCATCACTCTGGTCCCACTGTTGCCACTTTAATTTCTTAAGTATCTTATACACAACCAGTCTCTCCCTCTCTGTTTTGGTTTCGTTTGCCTCGTTTCCTCGTTGGGACTTGTATTGAATTTATGGGTAGATGCATTTGTAAAACCGTGCAACTACCGCGTCTTCTTATTGATTTTACTCTGGTGCTTCGCATCCCGCGTCCTTTCACCCCTCGCTAGGAGGTTTATATCTAGCTATCTCCAGCTATATATCTCCATGTAGTCTTTTTCTCAGTGTGCTTACTATGTACCGGTACTCCCACAGGGTTCTGTGGATTTTGTCACCGTGTTCTTCTCCCGTCTAGTTTGCTGCACACCGTTCGAGACATAACGTGCACGCTCAGCGTGCGGCAGGACGAGCTAAAGTTCTTGTGTACCGCAGGGTGTGGGGGTGGTTGTATATCCAGCTGGTTCCTGCGCCAGCAGGATTACGGATTTAGGTTTATGGGTCTGAGATTTCCCTCCGTTCAAGAGGTCTTTGCTTTGCATCACCATATTAAATAGATCAGTGAATTCATTTTGAATCACTCGACATTACGAATTATGTATGTCAACGGTCTCTGCTTCCTTGGAAATACCGATTCCCGTTCGATCGCCGAAGTCAAGCGGGTGACATCCGAGAGGATGTTTCATCCATCTTTGAGAAACACCACGTACTGTTGCGTACATAGTGGTTCGGATCCCACTTAAAACAGTAGGTCTTAGGTCATATGACCTTAGCAGTTGGTCCCGAAGAACAAACAAACGAATTATGTATTGCGTACCGTAAATTATCTACGGTGCAAACTATTAGGATTACGAATAACGTAAGATATCGATATCGTTAAAAAGAGAGAATCTGTAAATGAGATCTTTCTCTGGTGTATTCGTGACTATACACTATTGTTGTCATCAGCACGTCGTGCTTTTGCTGCATCAGCTGCTTCTGTGCCGATCCCGCGCGTGCATGCTCAGCATGCAATTTCTTGGTTCAGTCTCGTGCAGCCGCGTCTAGGAATTCTATTCAACGGTATTTCCTCGAGATTCAAGCTCTGCATACGTTGAAATCCACCTGCATGCAACAGAGCACGAGGAAAAATCCTATGCCGTTTCGAGTCGATCGATGAGGATGGAGGATCATCTGCCTTAAGAAGCAGGTTCATGGAAAAAGCAAACACGCTCAGTCACTTGAATCTATAATGGAAAGTCCCCTCGACCGAGTCCCAAAACCGCTAGTTAATCTTTAATTCAGAACGGAGTCCAGCGGTCTGGCAAATTTGGGAAAGTTAGGCAGATCCGAGTGATAGCCAGTAATAGGTATCCAATTCCTAGGAGGAACCTGTACGAACTTCCGTTGGGCCTCGGATCCGGCGAGAAACTTTCGCCGGTTAGCGGGTTGGCCGATGACTCGGCGTTTAATTGAACGTAATTACTGCATACCGAGATAAATAGTTAGTGTCCGTCTCGTCTACCCCGGGGGTAGAACTGCTCGGTTGGAGGTCGACCATATCGATTCGTGGCAATCGAAAAACATAATTCGCAGACTAATGAGCCGACTAGGTCGTGTTCTCCTCCGAGAACCGTGGACATTAGTGATGTCGCTATGGAGGTCCTCTTAACACCGTACGATCTCATCTTAACGAAGTCTCCAAGATCTTCTTAAAGAACTCGTGCAGATGCAATTTTTTGGAAGACTGTTATACTGACACTCATTCAGCCCTATCTCGTTTAGTCGTACATAAAACTATAGAACGACAATGTCAGTTATCGTTGCCTCAATAATCGACTTGACTTTTCAGATTGATTTCATTATCTGATAGTTATTTTTTTTTTAATTCTATTTCTTCTGATTACGCTTACTATAGTTCTTTATCGTTAATCGTGTCTTAGATTTGAATTCAGCGAGGACTCATAAGAAAATAACTATCGCGCATTCGAGATTTTTTGGCTACACCGCGTCGTTATTACAATTTGAATTCGAGCAAATAGTACGTGTAGAGGCGAGCGCCATGGCCGGCTCGGTATTTAATCTGATTCGTTAGACAGGACGATTTATATTTTAATCAGCGTAGCTCTCAGTGCCGCCCATACGAAGCCGTGGATGATTAAATCGGGTCGAGCGAAATCTCGCTAGATGAATTATCCTTCCGTTCGCTGCGTCAGCAAGATACGAAATCTTACGCAGAATCGAACAATTCCCATCCCTCTCGCGTAGTTCATTTCGTCGCATAAAAAAAAGGCCAATGTCAAAAATATTTAGAATACCTCGCCAGCGTTAATCCGAGCAGTCAAACAATTAGTATGTGTCGGACACGGCGACAAGCGCCACGTTATAAATAGTCTCACGGACAAATATAGAATTCCGCGTTGGCTTTGACAGCCGCGACGAGATGTGACATCCGCGAGAACAACGTGAACAGAATTTCTGTGAGTGCCTCATTTCCGATTGACGCACGTCAGCGCAGTACGCTTATCTGTCGCACCGTCAACGATTTTCGCCACGTTCGTTTTCGGTAGTTCTCTCGCTACCACTGTTGTTAGCGCCGCAATTACGCAATTAAATCCGTGATGTGCGGAGTGCTTGTTACCTCCGAGTCGTATCGAATCCTGTTCAATATTCTTGGCTTGACTGTAACTGTCTAAAAGTGAAAGAAAAAAAAAACAGATCTCGCTCGAAGGTCTCAAGAGGAGCAACGGGATATAGTCAGTAGAAAAAGCGATCCGTTTTCTCCCGCAACAGGCCCAGCACCGAGGCAAATTCGATTCGTTTATCGAAACTCTCTGGCGCCAAATAAAGTACTGTTTCGTCTGATCTCTCTGTCCCATTAAATCATCGTTAAAAATTAAGCCACTTGTCGAACGAATACCGTCAAACGAATAGCGATAATTAATTAAACCGATTATCACGAGATACTCCAAAGTTACGTTATACCGTTTACATTCTTTGGGTCGAATCGATATGAGCCAAATCAAATTCTCTTCTCTCCTCTAGCCATCTCCCGCAATCGAGCGTTTCAATACCGCTCGGAGATTAGTTTCGAATCAATCACTGGTTCAAATCTGACAATCGCCTGCATGACAAAGACTCGAGTGGAAGGTTGTAATGAAGCCAATTTCGATTTATACGCGACAAACGGTTGGGTTGGATTTTCCGGCAACCACAAGGCGAACGAACCAGTGACCCACTTAAAGGTGTATCTGAGGGCAAAGGCTGTTACGGGCGGCGATAAGCGGCCGTGACTATTAATCGTAGTCGAGCATGCGGGCTCCGAAGAGCTTGTCTCTCCTTATCTCCGAGTCTTCTTGCTCCAAGAACAAGGCAGACCTTAGGCTCTATGAAGACAGTAAAAAAATAATAAGCTCCGTAAATCGGAAAGAGGAGCATCGCTTTCTTCGCCATATCTCGATAGTGTCTTAAGCGAGCTAGCGCAACGATCGCGGGAATAAATTTCTGCTTCAGTGATAACTGACGAGGGAGATCCGACTTGCTCGTTTGGCAGGAACTTGCTCCACTCTTTTGCACCAATCGTTTCGCGTTTCCAGGCAGAATGTCCCGATATAAAGTGAATTCATGGACCGTGTCAAGGAGCACACTGTCTATTTTCGTGCGACGTGCTTTGTATCAGTTCTCGCCGCTGGTAGAAATTCTGCTTTCAACCCTCCTCCACGGAGGAAATAAACTTTCCATCGAATTAGCAGATGCCTGATTTAATTTTAGAAATCCTTCGAGTACGTGCATTCCTCGATCGAACCCTCGCAGTATATCGGTTCGGGCCGTGGCTCTGATACCGGTGAATCACCATAATTATATCGTTATATTTCGATCGGAATGGGATTATGCCTCGTTAAACCGATCAATGGAGATAACGCTGATCGCACTCCTCTCGCGTGCGATATTGCATTGTGCCAAAGTGATTAATGTCGAATAGCAAAACACACGGAATAATTGGGACAAGCTATTCAGGCTGGATCGCAAAATCGATATGGTCATTAAGTCATTCCGATGAGCCGCTTATGGGAAGAACACTGACGGCGTGGTACGCGCGGCTTTGTACTTCCGGTTGGCTCGATCTGGCACGGTCAGTGACAAATGGATCACGGGTAGAGTCTCTTCCTTCCACAGTGCCTCTGCTCGGTGAACAAGAAGCGTCAGGAGCAGTACCCGCCTCCAGATATAAGATCCGCCGAGCTGGATATGCTCCATTGGCTTCGTCGCGATTCGCACTTCAAGCTTCACTATACGCGAGTGGTATAGTAAGATCCGCTCTGGAGAAACCTCTTACCAGGCCGCTTTTATCAGCGTCAACCACAAGCTGAGGTGGACTTAATATTCAACGGGGAAATTCAAAAGACTTAATTCTTTAAATTATCAAAATAATAAACATGTGGCGGGTGCAGTTTAGAAAAGGTTTGGCGACCAGCCTTAAGGCAGTTTGTCCTGTACCATCCTCTTTGGGCGTCCGGCTTTCCTAGCCAAACTCTCCACTCCGAGGAGAACCGGCACCATTGCCGTTCTCTCCTCACCAAGAGGTGCCTCAGGTACAAAACTCCTGTCCACTCCGGTTGTCGGCAGGCGGCCGAAGCTAAGCTTCGTCCTCTCCTCGACTCCTCCAGGCGGCCGTGGTTTCTTAACCTCGTCCTCACGCGGAGATTCCGGCTGAACTCCTCGGAATCGGTCCTCGCACGACCTTTTATACCTAATCGTTGCTATGTTTTTCCCACCGCTGCGGCGATAATCGATATTGCGGTTACTATGTGGCGCGTCTCGTTACAAATACAATAATAAAGAAATCAGTATATCTTATCCTTAGAAGAATTTTCGCTAATTAAAATGATTTATTGGTGACAGTCTGTCACGATCACATACTCTGGGAAAGATTAGTTTGTACCAGTCCTTGTATCGGCTTTGTGTCGTAAGTGCAAGTACATAGACACTTCCGGATGCTTTCACTGACCCAGTAGGTGCTCGCGAGATCTCTCTGGAGACACTTATCTCATAGAGTCAGTAGACTTTAATTCCACCGTTTCGCGAAGGAGCTCGCTTGAGCTCCTCTCAAGTATTTGACGTATCCATTAGCGCGACCCTGACGAGCGTCGAATGCTGTCGTCGAGCAGCGACGAGATCGCTCGACGCGGCGCGCGCAAACGTGCCACATTAATTAGCGAAACTCGTAACTATGCGCGTTCGCGCCTAACTCTCTCGGTTTTCGCGTGGGTGCCGCGGAAATTTGCGGTATCGCCATAGCTTGAAATTTCTGGGAGAAAAGTTCTCCGCCAAAGCCTCGAGACATTATTCTGTTTTATGCAGCAACGTTTACTCTCTGTTACGTGGAAATTTGAATTAACGACATTTTAAAGCCTACCGCCGGGTCTACAACCGAGCACTTAACCCTCGCGACATTCAAAGCCAAATGGAAATTGATGGAAACTAAACACCAGGTTCAAAAGCGGCGAATCTCCCAGAATCATTAAGAGAAAGTCAATGAGCCAATTCATAGGTCAATCATAAGAGAAATAAGAAGAGACCTGAAAATTTTTTAAACAAGTTTCGCGTCAAGGTTCAAAAAAATAGAATTGTTTTAGCATCGAAAATTATGGATAAAAATAAAATTTGAAAACGATATAAGAAGAAAACGACATTGTGAAACATTAGCGAAAGCGCATATTAGCATTTTAAGGAGAACATTGTGGGCCCAGGTCGGCCGGTGAATTGCAGCTACCCTAATCTTCAGAGATTCACGTAATAGCGGGTCCGCGGTATCCTTGGAAGCCGCATCTATCCGAAGCCACGGCAGTAAACTGTGCCAGAGGTGCCGACTTGTTATTAAAGTTAAGGATGGTCGCGCGATCGGTACGATGTGCGAAAGCGTGAAGGCAAACTGTGTTCGACTAGCTCATAAGTCATGCGCCGGCCAACTTCATCGACAATATTGTAATTATCAGCTCAGCGAGCGTCAGCAGACCGGTTGCTATAACGAATTTAATTCGTAGGTAATTGATGGCTGCCAAACTCCTTATTACCCGTCAACAGGTTTCTCCATTGGCGTTCGCTAAACTAACGAGTAAGTAAGTAGGACCACTCAGAAAAATCTCAATTCGCAATTCGCTTATAGAATATTTCTCCCTGAAAGTGCTCTCGGATGCGAAGAGCTTTTAATGAGTAGGACCAAGAGTACTGGCTGGCTTGGCTGGCAAGTGGGAAAATAGCGGCCACTCAGTTGAAATTCGAAGCGTGCGCTTGAATACTAATCGCAACGCTTTAGCTGGGCAATTAGGACTAATCGCGCGCGCGAGTGCCGCGGGTGCCCCTTAGTCATTCAATTACTCCTGCTCGTCGTTAGCCGCGATGACCTTTGAAAACTCGCGGAAAAGGCTTTCGCAGGCCGCTCCTTTCACCGACTCGGCTTTATAAGCACGTAGAAAGTCTCTTTCGACTTCGGGACGCCCGAGGTGCAAAGCGACATCTCGCGATCCCACACAACAGATAGAGGAAACCCTTTGCACCGCTGTTGCGCTAGCGCTGTCTCTGTCTGTACCTCGTGTGAGAATGCGGAGAGCAATCACAAAAGTCATCGCGATTTCTCGCGTCGAAATAAGTCAGCCAAAGTGAGATAACTGGTAACTGGGAGCCACGCGACGTCACGTACATACGCTGCCAATCAGATCCACTTTAGCTAGCTTCTCTACTCGGTCGCGTTCGAATATGTTTTGTACGAATTAACGATACGAGGCAGCCCCTTTGGAAATTTATATCTTCACTGCGAATACTTCTTTGTCTCTATTCAAGGTTTCTACAATCTTCTCGAGCTAATTTTCTTGCCCTCAGAGTTTCTTCAACTGCGTCGATTTGAAGATAATGCAATTGGAATGCTCTTTGAGGGAGAGTTCCTTGGAGGATGTTCCCTGTGTCTCGAGCAAGTGGCGGACAGTGCGCTATCGTATTTATGCGTATGGCAATGCCGGCGCAGCACACGTATGCGGAGAATCGCGGCACAGAATGGTAAGTGTGCGGCTAATTACTCGCAGGTACGAGTCTGCCCTATTCTATCGGAACTGCCGACTGCCGAATACCTTCGGTTCCCGGAATACTCGGGATACCGGAGACTCGTCGATGACTATCGCGCACTATGCATCAACGTCATCGCGGATCCCATTGTCTTCGGGGTGCTGGAATTACGTCCGCTGGATATTCGAGCTGTCCGAGTGCGATTTCGCTCCAATTCTGACACGCCGGAGATAAGGATTAAGCGGATGCTCTTGAGCAATGCCAGTGAACCCATAAGGTAATTAGAACGTGATTCTCGACTTGCCGAGTCGCTGCCAAATATCGAAATTGCTTTTCTCATGTACGAAAGACTGTCTTATTCCTCAAAGTATGTAACGAGATGTCTCCGCGCGGTTCGATCAAACAAGAGAACGTGCTAAACGATAACGCGTAACCCGCAAACTACCGCTTACAACACCCGGCAGATAACCACTCTCGAGCGTTCGTGAAACGAGTCATTCAAGAGACAAAAATCCTATTCATGCCTCTTTATCGCCTACGGAACTTACAAACGCGAGTTTGAGTAAGCATTACCACGATCGCGAGAAAGGTATCCCACAGAATGACATAATCGTATCATCCGAATTATCCAAAAACCAAAGAAATAAAAATTCACCTCTAACAATCATAATATAATCTTATTTCACTGGACAAATGGGGACGCAAAAATACGGTGTACAAAGAATCGCCGTTAAAGAGATTGAAAAGTGAAAAAGAGGATGAAGCAAACGCAGTTAGCGCTCAGCCAATTTAGTTTCAATGGAGGAAGTCCTGATGCCTAAAGACGAGTGACCACGAGAACGAAGCAGAGGCCAATGTTAATAAAGAATATAATAGCTGCGCGCGGTCAGTATCGCAAAAAGAGACAGGTCTCCGCAAAAAGCGCGGCGTCTCCGAAGCTTACTGATGCGCCAGAGCAAAAAGGGTTGCGGTTAATTTAAAGTTCGCCGCTTAACGAGCGCGATTTTTGCGCAAGAATTAGGACCCAACGCGACTACCAGAGCGTCAAAAGCCAAATGGATAAGGGTTTGTCAGAGGATTCGCGTGGTGGCTGTTACCGCTGGGAATGCGTGCTAGACTAACGCGTTTCCTAATTAAGGGTGACTCACCTAGACGCGGAATTTCGCGATGTCGGAGAGTCAATTATAACCGAGGCTCGCTTTAAGATTGGAATATCGATTCGTCGGGCGTTGCCACGTTACTTTTAAAGCTGTACCGTACCTTTAATCTACGATTGCCAGTGAAATAATCCACAGGTGAGGTAGATCCAATTCTCACTACCAGAATTCTCCTGTTGGTTAATTAAAAGCCACTCGGACCAATCGATAACTTCCCAGGGTAGTTGAAAAGCCAGATTTTAGAGATTCATCAAGCAGCTTCTACTTCGGGAACTATCTACTAATCCGCGTTTTCTGTGATGAGCTGCTGGTCGATCGCGACTCGTGGAAATTAGTGGGATAGCAATTGGTATGAAACGTTCGCCCGCATTAAACGCGATATTAATACCCGGTTATTCGACACGTTAGATCGCGCAAAACACTAATTAATGAAGACAGTACCGCGGGGCACAACTCATGCGCGGATGTCGGGTGCACCTGTGCCACGCTTGTTTCACGTCCGATGCCGTGTGGGACATGGGATGCCATATCAATTAGATTAATCACGCGTGCCATTACCATTTGGATTTACCAAGGACTGAAATTTGCCCTGACCACTTGGTCGGCAGTGAGCCAGTGTTTGTCCTGGGCAGCCCATTGATCAATTAATCACCGAACATCACCTTTTAGCCCAAACTCTACATTTCCAAAACACTTTTACCAATTGCCGGAAAATGGCACGCAAAGTGGGAATCACGTTTTCCATTCAAATTCTCTGTTCCACAGCGAATCCCTGACGCGAGATAAGATATTCGCGGGGAGTAGTGAGGTGTGAATGGCGATGGAGAAGAAAGGCTATTGGGTAGCTAATGGAAGACGAGAGACACTTAGCTGATACGAAATGTCGATCGATACGTTACTGTAATGGCACGGTCATTTTTGGGAATGCATCGCCGACTGAAAGCTACAGCTGCAGTAACCAGGGTCCATGAGAGCCATTATCTTAATCGTCCTCGGAACCGGCCTTTAGCGGAGCTCCGCAGAAGGCCGTCCTCCGCGAAATGCAAAACATTGAACACATAACAGTCCATCCTAAATCAATAGTCATCAGCGAAGGATTTGTTTGCCCACTACTCACTGGCGACTCTGGCCCCTGTCCCAGTCGAAAATTCAACAGTCATTAAGACAATACGTTCTAACTGAACCAAGTTCGAAAGTAGGTGGAATCGAATTCAAAAGAAATATCATTTCCCTCGCTATTAGTGACTAGGCTCCTTTGACCTACGGTCGAATTGCTTTCTTTCTTGAGGTTGTTGCACCTGTCGCATTATAGGGTCGAGTGCTAAATTGCGGGGGACTATCGGTTCTCTTAAGTGCCACAAATACCCGGTCCTCTAGAAAGATTATCTGCAGTACGATCTCCGGCAGGCCTGAGATCTGTTGGAACAACGCTGACGAGAGCGAACTAATTTGCCGGTAAAACCTTTCGAGGATTACGATCACCCGAGGAAAAAGGATCGTATATCCAAGAGCGGCGAAGACCACAAGTGAGATCGGAGGGAGGATTTTAACACCGGCGAGGGTACCGTGACAAAATAATTGTGGAACGTGTCCCGGGAGAATGGACTGGCGAAGAATGCACCTGCTGCACCAAGCTGCCATAGGATATTCCCTCAGCATTGTTCACAAATCTTTCGTACGGTGGCACCGAAGAAAGAGAGACCCTCTCACCGTGAAATTCTCACATTAAAAGCTTGTTGTTGAAGGACAAGTTTCGATGAGCAAAAACAGTGTCGAATGTCTTTATAAACGAGAATTGAATGCTTCTCGAAGAACTTACATATGAATTGAACAAACGCTCGAGTAGAAAGGAAAAACTCTGTTAAATGAGAGTACATGTTCGCGAGATTATGGAGTTTATCAAAGAAGCGTTCAGCGGAAGAGTGTTCCGGCTGTTTTCTTCCAAGTTTCCTTAACTTTTACAATTTAAGGGAACTTCAATCTCGCACGATCCGAGAGACAGAGGATCGCTGGGAGTTGCGAATCGAGTCGGCAAAGTCTCTTATTTTCTCCTGGCGATCCTCGACTCACCGAGTATCGAGGATCTCCTATCAGGTACATACTAGGTTGGGGAGTCGAGTTCGACGATGTTTGACAGTTTTTGCAAAGCATCGTCGGGCCTCGTACGAGAGATAGAGAGGGTGAAGTGGTTCGCTGAGCGAGCGATCCGGGGCCGTTGACTGAGCGCTTCAAGTTGCGCCAAGTTGCATTCGCATAGGCGGAGAAAGAGAGAGAGAGAGAGAGGATGAGTGAGTCACTTACTGAAATATCGGAGGGAAAAGCCATCCGTATTTCCCGCTCCTCGAAAACCGAATACGCGCAGTATTCAGTCGAATTGCGGCTTTGAAAAAGGAACCAGCTATTGTCTCTACGGTTGATCCTTCGCGGTCAATGACCCCTCGAGGACCCCGTACATTTACGATATCGAGCCGCCGCCGGCGCGGATTTTCATTCACGAGGACTGCGCTTTGTTTGCGCTTTGGCTGCGCTTGCATCTCTCAGCAAACAAATATTTTCTGCGTGAGCTCAAGCTTTTTCCCGCACGAAGCTGCTCCATTCATTCTCGAGAACTTGCGGCCATGAGAGAAAGAGACAGAGACCGCGGGAGAACTATGCATCTTCGACAATGCACCACCTTCAGATGCACATGCAGTCTCTGTCTCGGTACTCTACGTATCGCTGCAAGTGCGAATGAATGACTCGCCTCGGTGCCGCACACCTCGACAGTTAGATATTCAAGCTCCTACGATTTTCTTGTTTCTCCTGCAACCTCTGCAGTAAAGAAATTCAAGACAGTCTACAGGTTTAAATTTTTATGCGCAATAACAGATTCTCTGCTACTTCTAGTTTTATTTCTCGAAAATTAAAAAACATTCGCCCACGGAAATACTCTTCCATATTATTCCAGTAAAATAAGTCAAAATATATTATTTATAATAATAATTGAAAACTAAATTACACGTTACGACTTTATCAAAAGAACGGAAACGAGTTCTTACAGAGAATTGTTATTGATCAATGCAATAATTTTATTTCCTCTGTAATTTATTAGAATATTAATTCAGGTGTTGGGAGTTATAGTCCGATAGTCTTATACGAGAATGCAAAAGTGATTAGATTGCTGGTACAGGTGCAACAAGAGTGCACACTGCGAACAGAGTTTGCCTGGTGTTCCTAAGTAGGCGATAGCGGAAGTGTTTCGTCGTGTCCCTGCTAATGCACTCTGTACATAAGTGGCTGGCTTAAGGCGCGGCAGTTTGAGGATCGAATAAAAGAGAGTTATTCGTACCTATAGGATTCCTCGGTGCACTGAAATCCTGATGAAAAACGAATACCCAACTAATCCATGTGACGATGGTGGAAATTTACAAAAATCGCTACGGCAATCGGAATAAAAAATCTTCCCGTCGAGCAAGCAATAACAGGAGGCCCGTGATTAAAAGCGATGGCACGTCGACGAGCGCATAAAATTCGGGAGGGGAATTTAAATTGGTGCCGCGTGTGGAGAACAAAACCCGAGCGTGGAACCGATCACCAATAAACGATCGGCACCGCGACATTCTTCCGCGAACGCGACTATTGCATTTGATTTGCCCGGCAGATCCTATTACAGATTAAAGGCGCAATCGAGGCCAGAATCTACGGTGCAATTCGCACGGCTCGCAACCAGCTCTGGCGATGGTGCTCGACACAAACTCTCACACACCACCAACCTGGATCCACTCTGTGGATTCTGAGAGGGTAAAACCTGAAATGAAACTGATAATTCGAGACGGCTCGAAGAAGAACACTGGTCGGCATACCTGCCAAAGTGTAGGAAAAGTGCATGGTTCGCCTCGAAAGTGACGACCCGGGTCTCCGTGATTAATGGAGGGTAGATTCCGGAGTAGACGTGGAAATGGAGGTAGGTACTTTAATGCGATGAACCAAAGCGATGGTCATAGCCTCGAGAATTTATCATACACGTGCAAGATTCATTTGTTCCGGAATACTCGCTAATGTCTCCCTAGTACTCTTGGATAAACTTTGGGTCGAAGAGTAAATTCCAAATGCAGTTAAAACGGCAACATATTGCTCGTTGTCACCGTAAGTTTTGATAAATTGAGACGAATTTCGAAATCGAAAACAAAAACTATTCTGATTCGTAAAACGTCACGAGTTACTCAAAGTTCTTATCTCGCATACAAAGGGAAACTTTAAATCAATGTGATTATTTCTCGCAAAAAGATAAAGTATCCCGGGGAAGCGATGTACTCTGTTCGATCGATAAAATCTCGTTCGATTCCAAGATTGACCTGTGCTCCCACGCATCTTTCGTAGTATTGGTTTGATTCAACCCTTGGAGACATATCCTTCAGCCTGGCGTAATCTACCAGCCGATCTAAGGTACATCGATAAACCTGAGTACAGCCACGGGTAGGAGCGATAGATAGAGAAGTGTATTATGCCCAGTCACGACGTACAGCCTAGTGCCTTCTTCTATTACGAATTCCACTATAAATCCTCGTACCAAAAGCAGAAATCTAACCGACCTACCACGACATATAGAAAACGTAGACTTCACGTGTTCCAGTAAAAAAAGCAACAGACAACTTCGCAGCATCGTTAAAAAAAAGGATTCTGCCCTGTTAAAAAATCCAATCGAAATTGAACAAAGGGTAGCATCGATCGGTAGCGTTTCGATGGTTAGAACAGTGGCTACCGTTGGGTCGAATAGTGGCATCCGAGGAATGTCGAGAAGATGTTCGGCTTTGTTCGAAAGGTTATAGCCGTGCGAGTGCGTCCCGTAGGACGAAAGGGCTAGGCTCAGGGCAAGGGCATCGGCAAGATCATCGTGCCAGCCGCATTTACAAGCCCATGGAAGTTGGATAGGCCAATGGTACAGAGGAAGGTGCCGACGACGATTACAGCTCAAGATGTTTCGTGCAAAAGGGATTTGCCTCGAGCACGTGAGGGATTATTATAATGGAGTCTTTTCAACGACTCTACGCTGCCGAGTCCTTCTATTCGAATTGCCGTGGAGCGCGGTGGAATGGTCAAGGACTCTCGTTAACTTGGTCGAATCAACGAGGCCCTCGATCCGTTTCAAGAGCGCCGAATAAACTCGAGTACGCCCTCGTTCGGTTTATTGGCGAAATTCTCATTCCACGAATTAAACCCCTTGTCCCTATATTATATATAATTATTCGATATCTATCGTACTCTTGGCTATGTATCCACTCTTCCCCCCTCCGTCGCACTTCGCTGCGACATTTAATTACTGCGTGTAATCCCCGAGTTCGCGTTAACAATAATCTATTTCTGGTGCGATGCTGATAAACCGGATAAATTTCTATCCTGCGGGAGCTGTTTGGAATTTTTTAACCGTGAGTGCCCAGTTGTGTAGATCGGTTTAGAATTGAGGGTGGTGTTCCCATGGCACGTGAAAGGTTATTATAATAGGATCTTTAGAATCCTCTACCGTCTGGCAGGTCCTACTGTCCCATATTCTCTGCTTTTGAAGCACTATGCAAGCTATTCCTAAGAGCCTTAATACTTTAATCTGATTCCAAACTCATAATTCATCCTGTAATTGTATAAGGATACTGATTCTTTAAGGATCACGCTGCAAGTTGCTACCTTACAGGCTCCTTTCTAACACGACTAGTGTGTTGGAAGCGCTAGCAACGAATGTGACACTTCGAATTGTCAGTTCAATGAATTTTTCGAATCGAAGGGCTTGAGCTCGAGCGCAGCGAATGCGCACGAAACGAACGGAGTGTTCACTTTTACGAGCTATGTATCGTACGTGCGACCGTTTGTCACTCGTCTTTTAAAAACGTGCAGCAGTGTTCAAAGCGTAATAAATAAAAGCGGATTTCCTCGACAGATTCCCAAGTGTTCCGTGTAGCGATATTTCAATCGGCAGATACGAGAAGCAGCGAATATTCCTGTAAAAACAGGAATACTTTTACAGTTTGTCGGACAATTTCCCGGACACTTGCGATCAAAGGAGGGTCGGTATCCTTCTACTTCTGGGGCTTCCCACTTTCTAACGAGACCAGTCGACGGTGTTCCGACAAAAATCTGAACAATGAGAGAGCTCTCCCTCGAAATCGCCACATTGCGTCGGAGCTCTGAAGCGAGAAGAATTTCGTGCGCGGTTCTCTCCAAGAGCGCATGTTACGTTCGCGAATGAAAGTTCCAGTCTGCTGCGTTCTCATCTTACGATATTAAAGACTCCATCTCGTCGCGGCCACGGTTACGACCCGCACGACAAGTGCCGCGTAATGAGGCCTAAGCTCTTTCAAATACTCGACGCGTACAGCACAGCCCTTTTACGACGAAATTGCGGAAGAAATCTGCAGGTTTTACGGTTTTCGATCGATGTTCTTATTCCTTGTTCATCTTTCACAGCAACATGTACTGCGTATGTATGTATACTACCTACTACGCCCGTAAGAACTGCGCTTTCGTACAATTTTACTTTCGACCCTGAAAATTCACTCGTGTTTTCCACTCCTCGCTACAAAGTATAACGTCCGGAGACAAAGTTTCATGGGACCCCATAAAAAATGTGTCCGCGGTTTCCCATTGCGGTTTTGAGAAACAATTACGAGTACTCGAGGGGGAAAAAAAGTTCGTCGTGCCGAAGAACAGAGATTGGAGGGTTTGGTAGAAATTTTGGCTTTTTACATTTCCCTCGACAGTTCTGCGGTTTTTGCGACCGCGGAACGAGGAAGGCAGGAACTCTGTACAACAGTCCCACACTCCTCGCACCCCTGGTGACACGAACTCAACGACAATAAGCTAGTTGTCATTCCTCTTCTTAAAATATACTCGCTCCTGTGATTATTATTTTTAAAATTTACTAAAGAATTCGAGGTCCATTCTAATTTCAAATTCATAATCCGCAAGAGTAGCTTTAATTTTCGGTCAGCGTCACTCGCGCACGGATCATCCCTTTCGCTATTCCAATCTCCGCTGACCTCAACCACCATTTCCTGTATCAGCGGCAAGTAGAATGAGCCTCGCGCGATTATGCGAGCTTTACGTAACCTTTCGTAGTAAGCGCCCTCGCGTACATGCACACACACATGCACACAAAGTACAGATACACGCGTATGTGCACCCAGAGTATTGTAGAAGCATGCGACGATTAAAGTACGACAGGAAACACCGTCAGTTCTAGCAGCGATCGAGCAGCGAAAAGCTTGATTAACAATGGAACGGTAGAAGAGTACGACGTCGCAATCGAATAGGTGTGTTTCACGTGAACGCGCTCTTCTAGAACAGGAGACTGGGGATCAAGGCACCAGTAGACGCTGGAGGAAGCATCAGTCCAAGCCAAGAAAGTCAGGAGTTCCAAGTGAAGCAGAGGAAGCGAGGTAGAATGCCCAGCGAGAGGGTCGCTAGTCGGCGAGAGAGATCAAGGCGAAACAGAGAGCCGACGCTGAGAGAAGAGGCATTGCCGAGGGAGGACAGTCCAGCGAACAGAGCCGGACTAAAGCTAGACGGCACTAGAGATAGCCTCGGCAACGAGAGACCCGCTCTCTCACAAAGCGAAGAGAGACAGAACCAAGCACGCGGCACGAGCATGGCATAGATTCGCGTGAGGGTGCGAGGAGGACACGGCGAAAGAACGCGGTGGAAGAGAGTGCGACGTTCGCAGGCTTCCGCGGTACCAGGAGAACATGAGCCGTAGACGTGGCGCAGACGAAGGGCGATCTAGCGTTGCCACGAAGAGGGAAAAAGAGACGAGGCTCGCGCCATGCGTCCAAGAAAGAAGCGGCCGCCAACCGGTGAAGAGTGACGAAGAGAATAGAGGATGAGACGAGGAGTTTGAAAGAGAAACGGAGAGGAGACGATGCACGGTCCGCGCAACAGGTTGTCGAGACGCCGCCAGCCACCCTGGTCTGGGGATGCGACCCCGAGAAATTCTGGGCCGATGCCACGATGCGCGACCGCTTACTGCCGTTCGCCGAGTACGTTGACAACGCGACGACTCGTGTCGGATTCTCGTAGAAATGAAACATGCTACTCGAAGACTATGTACCTGTGGTACTAGGCTTCGTGATTAATTTGTACGACCTGGCTATCCGAGGATTATGGTCTTTGTTTAATCGTCTCTGTTTGGCGAGGGTAATTGCGCTCGGGGGTGTGAGATACACGCGGGTAAACACTACATGATTGCAATTTCTAGCTTCGTAGACTCACGCGCGACCTAGCGTCCAATTTGCTAATTCTACGATTCGAATCGTATATCTTCGCTATTGAGCGAATTGGAATCATGGATTTATCGAAAACTTCCGCGTTCATTTCCCCGACGCAACAGATTACTGACTCAATCATTCATGACCGCGAGGGAAGTGAGGGAATTGAAATATTATCGGTGGGATTTCAATTTGCGAGTGGATTTTTTGTGGGGAGAAAAACGCGGTGGTTTAGGGGTAGTGGGTTTGTCTGGTGAATATTTGCTAGGGGACGTGGTTCCGAGCGCGAATTGTTGGGAGTGGCCGTCACGTGAATCATATTTAATGCAGCAACGGCGGCGGGCATCAGAAGCGATCGTAAACCGTGCGGCTAGTGGGCATCGCGGTGGTCAGCGCTGCGCCATGAATTTTTTGCTCTGGCCTCCAGCTGAACGCGTAGGGTGCAATTCTCCACGGTCATCTGGATGCTGGGTCCGATCGTCTGGACACCGTGTCCTCCACCGACAAACCGAGAAGGGACTTGGAGCGTCCTTTTCCCCCTAACTCTCTTTTGCTCCTTTTTCCTCGCTAAAACTTTTATCTACCAAGTGCAGATCCTCCGATCTCTTCCTTCGGTATACCTCAAGGGAGAAAATTCACTGTATTCCCAGTACGATTGTGGCTCGAACCTCCCATAGTTACCAAGTGAAATAAAAAGGCCGAGAAGATACAAAGATTTTGATGGAAATTGGTGAGGAAAAGTTGAGTGAATATTTCACTGTAGAAGTATGTACTCTTGATACTAATTCTCCTTATTCTTGCCCGAAATAATACTGCATGAGGAAGGATCGTCTGTTCAATTCGGAATGCTACGACCGACTGACTAACAGAACAGATTAGAACTGGATACGTTTCTATTAAAAAAGAGCACTAAGGGAGACCTTGTTTATATTAAGATAAACATTCTCTCCTGGAGTAGGAACCTACTCGAAATATTCCTTCGAGTTGGGAACGCATATTCCAACAGATTTCCAAGGAATAATCAGATTCACGGCCTGCGACCCTTATTCATCCTCGATTACGCAATTCTCGGTATCTCGCCATTTATTTAATACCGAACTTCCACTATCGACTTCGCTAATCTAAAATCGACGATCGAGGCAGCTTCGATTTCGAGAGCCATGTTCGAAGACCAAGATCAACCGAGGGAGCAAGCCGACAAATCTCAACCTCTCTCATGAGGTCCTGGCATGGTGCTCCTTCTTCTCCCGGCATCGTGTACTCATCCATCACTCGAATTACACTTACAATTCCCGGCACTTCCTTTTCTTCCTCTCTAGTCCGTGTCCCGCCGAGGGCAGGGGTTGCGTTCGCCCTATCGCGATGCTTTATCGACGCGCTCTCACGGACTGGACCCTGCCACCTTTTTTTTTTTTTTTTTCTTCCACAGCCAACAGCCGAGGCAACCCAGAGAGAAGATAGAACACTGGGATCTTCACTTTCGCATATACATACATGAATACTCTCTCGCATCTCGCCGCTTCTCTCTTAACTCTCTCCAGGACCCCCTCGTTTCAACCACTTGGCTGCACGCGGCGGCCCCTGTAATTGCCATGATCAAACAATGCGACGTCGAGCACGCCGTTGATGCGAGGTAACCTGTGAGCCCTGGCTTTTGCTGTCGTTATCTCTTATCCCTCTTCCTCTATTTTCCCTTTCTTACTCTCTCTCTCTCTCTCTCTCCCTCTCTCTCTCTCTCTCTTCGGGAGGGTGGCTGCACCGTGCGGTGGTAGAAATTCCACGGCAGACCGCGGGGCCCTAGATTGGCTGTGGTTGGCCTTGCTAGTCTTTCAGCTGCGGGATTATAATTCTCGAACGAACGTGGAAAATGGATAGAGTCTGGTTGCTTCTCGTCGTGATTATCTTATCGCCCGAAGTATGGAGAGATGAATTTCGTCTTAGCCACGACTATGGAATTAATTGATAAGTACGCTTTGGGTCAGACGAGGGATCATGGTTCATTCGGATGTCAGAACTTCGAAACATGGGTATTAAGAACTTCATTACTACCCCCTGTTTCAATGTAAAATGTAATTTCGACGGTGTGGAAACTTGGCGAAATGTCGGTAGATTAAAGAGAATAAAATCAAGAGTGGTGTGAGTAGCATAAATTTTTTCATCGCCTAAGAACTCGGGGAAAATTAAATAATAGCACTTCAGCCACAAGTAATTCATTAATGTCTCAACAGTACATACAGGGTGAGTCAATGACCTTGCACCAAACTGAAACCACGTATTTTGGGGGTCAATAGAAGCCTAAAAGTCCCGGAACACAAAGTTGAAATCTCAACCCTTTCGGAATTACAGGGAGTTGAAATTTTAAGTTTTAAAAAATCATATCTTCCGACAGGATAATACTAGAGTCACGGGTCTTTTTCTAGAATGTGTGGGAGGGCCCGAGGTACCTGGAAAAAAATATAAACGACGTGAAAATTATTATTAAGCCACATTATTATTGATTTTCTCTAAACGGGCAAATTTCACGTTCATAGAAAAACTACAAGAAAATCAATAATAATGTGGCTTAATAATAATTTTCACATCGTTTCTATTTTTTTCCAGGTACCCTGGGCCCTCCCACACATTCTAGAAAAAGACCCGTGACTCTAGTATTATCCTGTCGGAAGATATGATTTTTTAAAACTTAAAATTTCAACCCCCTGTAATTCCAAAAGGGTTGAGATTTCAACTTTGTGTTCCGGGACTTTTAGGCTTCTATTGACCCCCAAAATACGTGGTTTCAGTTTGGTGCAAGGTCACTGACTCACCCTGTATACTCAGGGTGATTCTCGGATTAACATTTCCACGAAGGAGTTATTAGTCTTCTCTCGTAACTGAGATTAAGTATGGAGATATGACTGACTGAGTCGATTAAGTTTCTTAAATCGTATTCCTATGCGCACTTGAGTCTATGGAGCTCAATATCTCACGGTTCGAGCGAATAAGGCGAAGGCTATTACTGAAATAGTTTTACGTGCAGCTATTTATTATTCCCTCGGTAGTAGTACTACCAGCGACAGATCTTTAAAAGGCATACTCATAATATTCAAAGTAAGACAACCGCTAGAGAGTGAACCCACGCATCGAAATGCTTGAAACAGCTGTGTTTGAGATCGCATCGGATGCAACCGAAAGGCCTATTATAAGATTACTGTGAGTAGGACCTTTCGACAGGATATTGCTCATTATTTGTAATCTGCAGCATTTTATTACCGCAATAATATTCCCCTTCGGACCGATACCATAAGATCCGCCGAGAATATTAAAGTATTGTGCCCTAATGAGCATAATTAAACCATAATGAATAAGCAGTCGAAAATGCTAAGTTTCGCTATGTCAATGCGACTCGTTGCAAAAGACTGTGAAACGAATGACATCGCGTTAATGTTAATGTATTCTGCGCATTGACATTCTCGAGTGCGAGTAACGTGCACGCTCATGTTTAATGGAGTCACTCGGCAAATATTCCTAATTTCGATAATAGAAAGATTGGTCAGGGTGTTTTTCATTAAATCACTGGAGTCGAGTAAACACAATCAACGGGGATGGAATGACCGACATACGATGCGAATTAATTTCCACCAGTCACCCTAGACATCCTGGTGGGACTTCAATCAGGAGCAGGATCCAGAACGAGGATCCATAAAAGCCATATGTATCACTGTCACGGGAAGAATTAAATCCGAGCGGTGTTTGATGTTTTATTAATGCCGCGGAATAATTCTCGCAGGAACCACCCTTACGCGGCCGCAACTATCCGTGAACCTCGTAAATTTAAAGTGGGTTCTGCGGGAGATGGGTCCCCAGGAAAAGGTCGGCTTGAGGAAAAGCCCCGGAAACCGTCGTGTCCTTTTAAGCCAACCTTTCTTCGGCGAAAAACCTCGCGATCCCCGACTATGGCGCACATGTGTGCCAACAACATGCTCCTCGAAAGTTTAGCCTCGACCGTTGACCTGCCCTCCTCGAATTATTCAAGAAGCTCCTGCGGGGTTGGTTCGTTCGAAATTCGAGAGATATTGCAGTCGCATCCTGCGCGACAGAATCCTGCGTTCTCGTGTATGCCACACTGGTTATATCGAATTCATGACTCGTTTCCCTGTCCTGGTTCAATTTAAAAGTCACCCGGCTCGCGAAGGTGCTTAATAAATTTTCCTCGACCAATATCCCGTGGCTATCGGCAGCGCACTACCCAACGGAATTGAGACGAGATTTTGCGATAGTGGAAATCGGTTAAAACAGTCCGTAAGGATAGAAAACTGATGGGAGTCTGCTGACTACATATAACCCGAGTGCGAGGATGGAGAGAATCCAGCAGTAGACTTAGAAGCAAAATATTTAAAGAGTATCGAGCTTTTCGCCCTGAAACTGGAAACGCGAAAGAAGAAAGTATACAGAGTTCCTCAATGTCATCTAAAAATAATATTAAACAGTGATTTTGTTTATATCCCGTTACAACTTTTATTTTTCTTTTTTTATATAAGATGTGAAATATTTATTGCCAAAGTTGAAAAAATGACATAGAATATAAAACAACTAGATGTATGTTTAACATCTAATACATTGAGGTTGACAGAGAGTGCAATAAATACATAAAACACGTTATAATCATCCTAAAAATTGCATTTCATTTAATTTTTAAATATTGGAAACAAGTGGCCCCCAACTTAATACAAAATAGATAATGTGGCCCGTCGTATCATATGAGTTTGACATGCCTGCTCTATATCCTCGAACGTTCGACGCAGGATCCAGAATAGGAGTCGCATACGCGCAAATAGTAGAGAAGCAGACGGCGATAAATAAACCGTAATACTTTCAAGTGTCGTGAGTCGCGGGAGACGAGCTCGTGGCTAGCGCGTATATAACGAGGCGGAAGGGCCAGCCCTCGGAGTATTAACTTATGGAACAGAAATAACAGCTTCCCCCCGGAGGAGCCAAAATAACCCACGAAATACGGGATTGTCGTTGGCGTACGTGCTCAATGCTACCTGCGACCGCTCCCCAAATTGGGAATTCCAGCTCTGAATATTTGCAGGCTCAATCCTCTATTACCCTCTCGCCATGGAATTATTGTTTATCCGCGTAGCCCTGTGTCGCGAAAATGAGCTTTTGCACGATCCTTCGTTATGGTAGAATTTTCAAAGATTCATAGAGAGAAACGGCGGGACGCTTTGTACCGAAGCAAAGAGCTTCCTGCATAGCTAACGCGATTAACCCTGACAACGTGGAAATGGGGACCACCGTGGACATATGTGCTTCGACGAATTCCACTTGACGCTTTTGGATGTCTGACACGTGTTAACTCGCCTCTTTCTATCCCGACGCCTCTCACTCTCTCTCTTTCTCTCTCTCTCTCTTCCTCTCTCTGGGCCTGACATCAGTATTAATTCTGAAGACGCGCCGACGTGTAAGTTCGAGCGACACTGATGAAATTTGTCGAGACTCTAGAGACCCTGGGTTCGATCGGTTTCGATTATCTATTTGCATTTACCTGATTCGCGTTAAAGTACTCTAAGTTCCGTAATAAATAAACTAGAGCCCTTGTTTACAAATATTAATTAGATGCCTTTATCTGTCAAACGAAAGTCTCGATGACGTTGATGAATTTATTCGAACGTTTTCCACTGGAGGAATTTCAAGTGTTTTCCCCGTAAACACAAGCCGAAGCAAATTGGCGTGTGGAAGGCATATTTAATTTAAACGTCCAATTTCAATTCTAGACTCGCTCGACTGGATTCAATGTACGTATTGCACTATACATCAATATAAGGCAGAGAAAATTGTTGCAAGTTGCATGCGAATGTAAATCAAACAGCTTATTGAACCCAACCACGTAGTATAGCACTAACCAGTACAATTTTTCAAAAGAGCTAATGCGTTTGACATTTCTCGGAGCGGATTTCACTCTGTTAAATGCATTTTTAACAAAAACGCAGCTTCAAACATCATCATTCAAAGTACATTCCTGGAAATTCTTTCTATTTAGCGAACTGCATTTTCATTTGAAAAATTAGATGTTTGCATGGTGCAGTTGACAACCAGTAATTCGAGTGAACCCATTCACACATATCCGTGTCTAGAAGTTCGCGACAAAACTCACTTAGCATTGTCGAGAGCGTGACCCAGGGAGAATTTCAAATCTGACGGGTTACACGCGTACCCGGTGTGTAGTAGAGGAGTTGGGGGGACAACATCTACATAGCGAGAGAGGGAGAATTAGCATAAACCATTGTCCTGCCAGCAAGGCGTACAGGGTAGGAAGCCTGTAAGCTCGCCACAATAACGCCTTGCACTCTGCAGGTGGAGTGTACTGTTATAACCGTAAATCGAAAGGCGATCTCACGAGTAAAGCGTTCTAGTATGAGCGTTGCTTTCTTCCTCCCTCTCTCCTATCTACCAATAATTATAGGTTTCCAATTAGCCGATTATTTTCGAAGGCTTGTTGGACATTGCCAGCTCTCAATTACTCAGAGCTCCGTTTTCTCCCCTTTCTACCTTTTATTTGCTGCCATGACCCATTCTCGGTTACAGCATCGCGATCAAGATTCCGATAGCGACGATAGTTCGATTATATCTCAGAGGGTGCGACGCGAAATTATCCATCCTCCCGAAGAAATCTTCTCAAATTTCTCTCGTTTAACGGCTAATTGAGAAGCGTCGAATGTCTAATATACCAGCGAGAAAGTGAGTCACTCAAATAAAATTCTTCGTGTTTCTTCTGGTTCATTTCCGATCGTAATTAAAAACGTAAGGGTTTTTACGCGCTGAGGAATCGACGGCATGCGGCGACGCAACGCGGACCACAGCGAAGTGTTGTGACAAATGATGAGAGTCTAGCGGAGAGGAGAGAACACATGCTGTCCAGAGGCCGGTTTTCTAGCGTCGTGAGGAACCCAACCACTACTGGTAGGACCGAACCATCAACGACCAGGCATATGCGAATTTGCTCTTTCTCTCGGGGTTGCGTCGCGTAGAACTTGTAAACGACCGAGAGCCGTAGGAAGCAAAGGTTTTTCATGGGTTTCCGCGCGGGGGAAATTGGACCGTCCAGACGGACTCTCCTCCTGAAATATTAACAGTGCTGGAAGGAAGTCCTTCCTCCGGCTATTCCGGCACTCTCATTTTTCACTCGATGCATTTCCTCGAATTTCTCGAATCCGCAAAAACACTTTACGCAGGAAATTTTCATTGAAAATCTATTCAGTACAAAATTTCTCTAATACCAGAATCAATAATTACCGGAAATGCTCCAAAAATACCGGATTCAAGAAAACGATATTAAAGTAAAATTCCGGAAATGAAAATAACTTGTGAATAATTCCCATATTAAGGATAATGAGTTTATGACCCGATGTGATAGCTGCACATTAAAAAATTAATGATTCCAGATCGGGGTATTATTTTAAGAAACTCGTTACATTAATTGATCATTAGAGTGACAGAAATATCCTTCGATCAAGCAAAAAGAGATTTGAATAGATCCCTGTTCGGCCTTGCGCACGCGATCTCAGTTTCCTCGAGCGAGCGTAAAATCTCATAAGAAAGCGAGGAGCCGCACGGAACGCACTGCAGCCGAGGAAACGCAAACACGGAGAGCAAACGTTTAAGCATATAGACTTCGGAGAGCAGCTCACGAATTATGTCATAAGCCAGTACCACGTACGTGTGGCGTAACGCTTAGGCTTATCCGAGCGAGCAAGCCGATAAAAATGCGTTACCAGTCTATTTTTGGAAGTTAATGTGTTAGAAACATCTTCCACAAAGTTTCGTAATTAATAGGAGGACCAGTGGAGCACATGCTACCGAAGAACTGCTCCAAAAACTTCGTAATCTTTCTCCTCCAACGAGGCAATAAAAAGAATTCTCATTAAGTTTCAATCTAAAACCTGTATCCCAATAAAAATTCGTTACAATTTAACAATATAAAAAAGTAGATTATTACGAATTTTTTGGAGTATTCTCGATTAAATTATTGGACGAGAGTATAATTTAAAAATAAAAAAGAAAAGGGTAGTTTTAACTGACCACGTGCTCCTGGCGGCCGTCATTCCCGCAGAGGATGACCCCGATGGAGAATGGAAACCCCTGGTCGCACTGGATAGCAGATAGAAAGAGAGACAGAGAAAGAGAGAAATAGAGCCAAAGGAACGATAACGCGCGCGCACCACCTTCGCGTACGGGAGTCGGCCACTGACTGAACGTGACTCCGATTCTCTGGAACCGGGAGGAGGCTGCGTCGACCGGTCAGGGACCACGAGCCTGCGGCCTTCTGACATTCGAGTCTCCCTCAATTTCTTTCGCTCCACCAGCCTGTTTACCCTCTCTTCCATTACAATCTCATTACTTACGGACACAATACCCTCCCCCCTCTCTCTCTCTCACTCTCTTTCCATGCACTTGTCACCCTGTCCTCACCTCAAGACGCGACTTTCGCCCTTTTTTTGCCACTTCCGTCACTCGTCGCCGAAGCGACGCGGTAATGGAGACACCTTGAGGGTCGTGGAACCGATAGAAATTACAGGGGGTTCTGCGTTTGGCCGCGTAATGTCCGAGTGGACGGATGAATGAAATTTGGAAATAAAGTCAAACCGGTTTCGCTGGATACCTGAGTCATCGCTACTCGCTGTGTCTAGTTCGTGGAAGATTGATCCACGACAATATGTATATACGTAATGTTTCCAAAATGCGATTGTCCTTGGCTATAGTCGACAAGAACCAAGTGCGAGCAAGAGAGATGTACGCGAAGCCCTGGATTAAACTATTCAACTGAAGCGATGGAAAAAGGTGTCATTAAAGCAATCGCGCGAAATAGTCACTGATAGAAGGAAGTGCAGTCGAGATTGATTTCGCGGCCAGGTTCCAAGGCCGGGTTGCGGTAGAACTCCACCACTACTGACTGGTTCTGGAAATTCATTCATCCGTTCATTCACTCGCTGGTCGCGGACGCGTCTTAATGAAAAGTGAGGCCTGGCCGCGATTTACAAGCGATTGGCTGGCCGACAGTGCATGGTATCGGTCGATGAATAATGTAAAGCGTGCACCGTGGATGGCCCCTTAATAGTAACGGGCAGCATTATTCCTGGTATGGTGTACGCAAATGGTGAGACGCGACCAGCCGCGTTGCGTCGTGGCATCGACCGGTGTAAAATCGACGTGCCTACCGCTTGGCTAATTAACTTTCGGATCTCCAATTATCACGCTCTTCTCCGGCGAGAGAGCAACCGCGGCGAAGCCGGCTCTCGCGAAAGCAAACCGCCACCACCACCACCACCGCCGTAGCCGATTCTTTCCCGGGACGTTCTTTTATCGGTATTCCTTTAATTATCGCAAACGAAAAAAGTTCGAGGGTGCTTGCACAGCCTCGAGTGCAAGAGGAGGATCCGCGGGTGTCTGGATAATTTTCAAGAGGGCTCGTAAAAGTTTTAACGATAAGACTCCGGTAGACCCGGACACAGAGGCTTTCGAGGTGACGGTTTTTCTTATTATCATCCACACCATCTTACCAAGCCGCACCAAATTCCTTATAACATTCTCATTGGAAATCTCTCATCGATCCCGCCAATTTGCATTAAAATTGTTCTGCATTCGAGTTGCGTTTTTTTTCGAGTACCCATTGAATACTAGTTAAACTTACGAGTATCATTCTCGGCAACTCTCCGCCGAGCCGCGTATTTCCCTCAGCGCAGACAATCCCAGTAAACTTCAGTACCATTTCGCAGTCGAAAAAATCAGCATCACGCTCGAAAGCAAGGATTCGGAGCGAAAGGAGCACGAGAAAATATGGAAATTTCGGAAGAACTAACCATTGCAGTCGGCGATGCATCTTGGTCGACGCGCACCTCCCGGTCCAGCGGGAATCCAAGTTTCACGTTGAAAGTTCTTCCTTATCCTGCCGCGAGGACTGAGCTGTTCTAAAGGGAGCTAACACTGCCGCCTATCTCTCGAGAGTCCTGACGAAAGGACGCGCGCGTGCAACTCACCGGAGAAAACTGACCGAAAGAAGCGCAAGACCACGAGTCCACGCGAGAGCAAGCGACCCCCGAAGAGGGAAGCAGCGAGAGTTGAGAAAGCGAGGAAGGGATAGAGGGCCAGTAAAGCGAGAGAGGAGAATCGTGCTAGGAGGCAGAAGACTGGGAGAACGGGAGATAGAGAGTGAGAGAGAGAGAGAGAGAGAGAGATAGATCGAGAGTGAGGGTGGAGGACCGTTGGAGAACGAGAAAAAGGGGAGACGAAGAGGGCAGGGAGGATCTCTTGGTGGGGACTCCTTACTCATTCATACTCGAACGCCTCCGCAAATTCAGCTAGCGTCTCCTCCGCGCCTCTTCCGCCTGTTCCGCGCCCGGACTGCGTCGAATGCGGCTTGATTAACGAATTTGTCCTAGTCGGTTTGCTTTCAATCGCTCTTCCACTGGGGAATCATCCTCAACTCTCTCTCTCTCTCTCTCTCTCTCTCTTTCTTTCTCTTTCTCTCGAGGAACTACGACCCTCCCGCTTTTCCCGAGGAGCTGCTAACTGAGAAACCAAGTGCACTTCTTCAAAGACCTCTCGCCAAATGGCTTCTTCTTCTCAAATCGAATTAATTTCGAAAGAAAAGGGAAAAGGGTTTCAATAGAGGGTTCTAGTTACATAAACGAGCATTCTTTCTACCGAATCGATGTACTTTTAAGGTTTCCCCTCGTTTAACAGCGAGAAAAGGTCCTGCGAATCCTATGTAATCAAAGCTTCTTATGTCACTTTGAAGTTGGTTATAAGTTGCGGATAGAAACGATAAGATCAAAGGATCTTACGATGGATCCGCTGATTTATTTTGTAAAAGAGACGTAAATTCTCGTTTACGATTATAATGATTGAAAGTACGCTTCGAGCAACTTGATTAGCGAGAACAAGTGGAATTTCGAAAGCGCACGCATCGGGCAAAATCAGGACCAGAAATTAACGAGGAAATCGCAGTAACATTAGCGGTCGTTTGCTAATTAATGATCGCCACCTCGATGCGCGGATAACGCGCGTCAAGCGTGGAATTCCATTTGAAGGTAGGCTCCGATAATACGTCGAAACCGATCGACCGTGGACCCTTTTACTAATCGGCATTCCGTTTTGTTAATTGCGCCTCATTACGGCCTTCAGCGTGCGATCGTGCTAATCAGAATATCGACGAATGCAGCTGCCACCCCTTTTCGTGCTGAAGCTGCATTTGGCTGCTTCTGGCCATTCGCATATATATGCATGCACACGTATGTGTATACTCATTGATCTCGCAATACCACCTGTTATAAGTTCCGAAATTATGGAAGCCCGATTATTAGCGATTCACCAGCGAAAATGCTACCAGCTGCGGCAATATAGATCACGCATCCACGACTCATCCCTCCTAGCTGACACCCCTGTTCGGCTAGTGGTCTGCATATCTTTCACAGCAAATTGCAACAGCGATATTTCGCATTGCAGCACGCGCGGCTATTCAAATTTTCAACCCTCTCCCCTTCCAATTGTTCTTTCAGTTAGCAATTCGCTAAAGTGCACGAGAATACTACGCGCAATGAATTTTTTCCCCCATTAATTACTGTTTGATAAAAATATTTGTTAAAACTCCATGCAATTATTCGAGCGCGACTCCTAATGCAAATCCACATTTTTACATTTTAATCAAGTCATCAATACTCCCTTGCATATGCATATGTCCGTCACGTGTGTATCTTCAGTGTACGTTTTCAGTGTGCGCACATTTTTCGTGTACGTTCCTGGGATTTGCATAAACATGAGCAAGAGTCTAATTATGAGTGATCTTTATGCGAGGATTCGCAGAGTATAGGATACACGCACGCGGAAGCAAACGGGTTATCAGGAGCACAGAGACTCGGGAGAGGGTGGTATTCGCGCATAATACCATACCGCGCGTCGTCTTTCTCCGCGGAACAACCAAAGACTCGTGTGTTTGCGATCATGACGTCTACCAGGGTGGATTGGCTTGTGTATACACGCGGTGGGAAATACGGGGATCGACCACTAGAGAGAAATTGGTTGCGGGCCAAACAAATAAACGCTTCTACATAGAAGCCTCTAAATAAACAAACTGGTTTCCGTGTACAAACCACACGGCATGCCACCAAGCCATTTCATTTATTTAAATTGCCATCGCTCGTGCGTTTAAACGCAGTAAAAATATTTAGCAAACCACGCCACTGGGATCGTCAGTTGAATATCGATAGATGAGAATGTTCGATTGGTGACGGCACGCGTTTACTACATAATCTTCAATCGAAAGGGGTGGGCGTCAGAGGAAATAGCTGCTGACCTCGAGGAACTTGTCGCTTTGTATTTAGGACACCCGATAGACGATAACTGGTGCTCCAGGATGCACGCCGATAGGAGCCAGCGCGTGCGATTTAATTCCATTCAGATATATATATATATACATATCTATATACATATATATAGAATACACTGCCATTCATGCGTGCATCGCGTTGCCGCGATTCATTGACCCGACGAAAATTTGGACCGCTCGTAAATCGACGATGAGAAATTATCCCCTGGGATTTATTAGTGCACCGGCTTCGAATGACACCGACAATTACCCGTGGATTTTCTGTTCTGGATGTTTAGTGGAGGCGACCCGATATCACCGGAGCTTACGCTATAGTTAGATCCATCATATCTGGGGACTACACAGCTACTGTCAGGAAGTAAGGCTCGACGGAAGAATCGGGGGATGTTACTTATCGTTCTCCTCGGTTTTAATTAATTTTCGGGCCTGCCGATTAAAGACGCGATTCGCCCTGGCGAGTATAATTAGGTCGACAGATAACACAATCGATACTGTATTTTGGCAACCGCTAGCAGGACACTCCCGGAAGGAAGTCAAGGAATGGCTAATTAAAATAAAAAAAAAAAAAAAATGACGAATCGACGACGCTGATTCGCGGATGCGTCGACGATATCGATATCGCAGTTACAAAATAACGATGACAGCGTACGCGAGGGTTACGCCGGAACGATAACGGTCTCGGAAGCTTTGTTAACAACGTTCACTGCAATTTTCTTTGTAAGCTACGAACTTTTACAATGTGTCCGCTTGGAAAATAGAACGGGTTGACATTAGAATGGCGTATTCCTGTAACATAGAAGTGGTGAATACCGACGATGTACCCTGCGTGGAGGATGATATACGACGAGCTAAAAAGTTTCTTCAGAAGCATAGTCCTGAATCGGGCGATAGTCTGTGCGCAGATTTAAATTAATGATTCTACTTCGAATTCCAACTATTTTCGGCTGGAATTACATTCAAATATTCAACACGATTTATACTGTTCTTCGATTAATGGTTAGATATGATCATTTGAGCCAAGTACTGACGAAGATACTCGCGGAAAAACCGAAAAATGCGGTGGATCTTTTTGAAGAATACAGTAGGAAAGTAAAGGAAGAGAGGTTTAAAAGTCAAAGTGGATATCTTCGAGATGTGTACGTACCACCAGCGCAGTACGAGGATGCGAAGAAACTTATTAAACTTTTCGAAGTACGGATCCACGGTAACTGATAATTACATTAATCGCTTTAGCAATGTAATTAATTATCGCTCTTCCGATAAAACTGTTCAATGTTAGTCTTCAATTAATTATTATGATTGATCCAGAGCAGAAAGGCCGATGAGAGCCTTGAAGAAGATAGATTGGTTGGCGTTGAAAAAGAAGAAGAAGAAGAAGAAGAGGATAAAACAAAGCAGATGCCAAATATGTTGGATCTTCTCTTCTACTTCGAACAAGCTAATGTAGGATTACCTCGTAGCGAAATGGTGCTACTGAACTTGGCGATGCGGAAACTTGCCGCTGATTCTGCTATGCGAAATATTAGGTATGTATTTATCTTCTTCTCCGGTGATACAGAGTAAAACGATAGAAAATTCATGAATATCACAGATTCTGGGGGAAAATCCTGGGAAGTCCAAAGAATTACTATGTAATAGAGGCTGATTTACGAGAAGAGGAATTAACTCGGAGATTAGAAGTGTGTATCTTCCGTTTAAAAAGAGACTGTTTAAGAAATTAATATTCCCACGCTATTTGCAGAAAGTAGAAAAACCAGAGGAGGAGAAAGAGAAAACTGACGTTAACACGAATGCAGATGGTAATGTCTCTGCGACAAAAGAACTCGAAATACCAATTACGTCTGTGAAAGATGAAAGAGGCGGGGAAGCTGAAATTCAGGAAAAAGAAGGAAGCCCACTGCAACTCATTTTTCCACCTTTGCCTACTGTCTCGTTCAGCACGCCGCCAGAAGTGCCAGCAGAGAAAATTGGAACTGGTGTCAACCAAAAAGTAGATCCAGACTAGCGAAACTAATTGTTACCTCGAATCAATATTCAATGATGTTGGTAGATCATATTTTTCGTGATTCTATCGATATTGCTTCGTTTAGGTGTATTTTGTATGCAACTCGCCAGGATTGGACGAGTGGATTGAACTACCACCGGTTACCCCGCAGCAGATAATAATTGCGCGACAGATTGTTCGATACTGCACCGGAAGTTTGGATACACCGGTAAACTAACGCGAAAGTTATTGAATACATCTAATGGCTAGGTCGTTAAGGAAATCGATTCTCTCGACAGATATACACTCTCCCACCGTTTCCTGGAACCGAGAGGAATTACGTTCGTGCACAGATAGCAAGGATCAGTGCGACAACCCAGATTTCGCCAATAGGCTTCTTCACTTTGGGTGAAGAGGGAGAAGAAGAAGAGGACGAAGACGATGAGGGAAAAGTTGAAGGTACGATATGTGGTCATCGTACTAATTTAGTGTTATCGAATTCCAGTGTATACGGAAGAAGATAAAATGAATTCATGGTATCAATGTATTATCTTAGTTCTAGTAATTGATAGACACCTAGTCATCGGTTTTCCCCGCAGCATGATGAATAAACTGTTTATGTGCTAGGACCAGAATGCAGAATCGACAAACATATCGGCGTCTTCTTAGAAAATTTAATGCGACTAGTGTCTCAAAATTGTTTACAGATGGTGTGTTATCAGAAAACGCCGACTACGATCCTCTGCCTATTAGAGACCTCGTAGACCCTTCTATGTCGAATTGGTGCCATCATGCTCAGTACATCTTGAAGCAAGGTCGCACCGTATGGTGGAATCCAGAGAAAACAGAAACCGAGGTTCGTTTACTTAACTAAAATACTTATCTTTGTTGCGACTAAACCTAGTGACCGAAACTTGTGTTTGTACATATTAATGTAAGCAGAGTTGAGAGAAATAAGAGTGGGCATTTTTAGGAAGACCTCGACGAAGAGGAGGAAGAAGATGAAGGAGAAGAAGAAGAAGACAGTGAAAGGAGAGGAAGTGAATTCGAAAAAGAAGTAGGGCCTCTACTTTTGACTCCGTTATCCGAAGATGCTATTCAGGACTCTATAACCCCATGGACCGCTTTACAATCGTCGTTCATAGAACCAGATCTAGCTATTGCAATTGTCAGATCGAATATCTGGCCCGGAGCTTTCGCATTTGCGACAGGAAAGTACGAGCGACTTGATCACGTAAAAATCGAACATTTTAAATGTGACTATTTCAGTCATTTATACTGATAGTATTGTGTCACAGAAGCTTGTCATGGTCGGATTATTCGCAGTAAATTAATCGAATGTGAATATTTCCATACGATAGACGTTTCGCCAATGTGTACATCGGCTGGGGCCACAAGTACACGGCGTATAATTATAGTCCACCGTCGATGCCTAATGTGCAGGACCAATATCCAATTGGTCCGGAGATAATGGAAATTCCGGATCCGACCGCCGAGGCTGAAGAAGCCTATCGTATCGCGCATTTGCCCCCTGAAATAGCGGCAAGCGGTAAAATCACAAATCAAAATTTCAATTGAAAAAGAATCTCGACTCATCTATAAAAATCTTCATCTTCTAGTTGATGGGGAGGAAATGGAGGAGGCTGACGAAGAAGATGAGGAAGATGATGAAGATGATCTATGAATAATCTTAGAAGCAAATGGACATCTATATTATCCACTTATGATCATTTAGCTCTTAAATACACGTATAATACAGATTCTATCAGATTATATAACACTGTCTCAATTTATTCAGCCTACTAATTGTTACAAACTTCAGTAACTAATTTAACGATGAGCCTATGTGCGGGAGGTTCCACAGTTCACATACGATTTTATAGCAACGATTTGACGTTTCCTACACCCGGCATTTTAGACCTTCTGATGGAAATAATACAGAAACGGCTATTTGTGTATGTTTCACTATCTTTATCAATAAAAAGGTGTCTGCAATTGTAAAGAAAGTAGATCGAAGGAAGAGCATAAGAAAAAATCAGGCAAATTCAATTGAATTAGAGAAAAAGATCGTTACAGTAGGAAACTGTGCTCGATCACGACTGATTTTGTGCGAAGTCGGTAACCGTTTTGTATTAGCACAGAATCAAGCTTATTTTCGCGATTGAATTTATTGACATGAAAATTGTAAAAAATTTACATTTACGAGCGACGGTATCCTAAACATATTCCCGTAAGCTATTGATTGAGCAACTTATTCATACGATAGCGAGAAATGGTAAAATGGAAAAGTTCAGTTTATGTTACCTGGATACTACATACACTCCTGCACAAAATTAATGCATCAATTTCCAGCAAGCGAAAAATCATCAAAGTTTGAACAGCTGCAACTTTGTCAAAAAAAATCGTAAAAATATGCGGTTATTTGCAAATTAAAGCTTGAAGTCTCTACTTTAGAATGCCCTACTTAGAATTTCGATTACGAAAATCAGGGCTCTTGTAGCGCATAAAAAGTGAGGGCATGTTTTTCTTGCAAAAATTTGCAAAGTTCATCACGCGCTATGGGCTGCCCTGATTTTCTTTAGCCACGCCGTTTACGGCGTTCGATAGCGCCAAGAAAGCGCCCTTCCCCTTTAATTTTTAGAAAAAAACAAGGTGCTACGATATTTTTAACAAAGTTATGGCTGTGTGAATAAAACCTGAACCTGTACACCACGTCGAGGTTGCACGGCCGGACTTGTACCTACCGCGCGCGCATCGGCCCCGGCCCCGGCCCCGGCACCGGCCCCGGCACCGGCACCGGCACCGGCACCCGCCCCGGCACTGGCCCCAGCCCGGGTCCCGGGGCCGCGGGGCCGATGCCGGGAGTCCCGGGGTCGCGGGGCCGATGCCGGGAGTCCCGGGGCCGGTGCCGGTGCCGGTGCCGGTGCCGGGGCCGGGGCCGGGGCCGGGCAACGAATAAAACAAATTTAATTTAATTGTTTAAATTTGGTGCGTGCTTTGGCGCCAAGGATACGAGCGACCGGTGTGGGCATGTTGCGCATCTGACTGCGCAGGCAAATCCACACTGCAACAAAGCGGGGATTTCATGCCAAAGAGTGACGACTACTACAACAACATATCCAGATTTCTGCACAGAATTGGTTCGAGTCCATGCCGACAGGGGGCAGATGTCGGTGCGGATTCTATGCCGACATCGTGCCTCTGTGCTATCAGGATATTAGGGGCGCTACCCGTTCCTCACTGCTCTTATAATACGTCACTTCCTTTAGTTTCAGGTCTATGATTACTGATGGCGCGGCGTACTGATGCACGTGAATAAGATCTCACCAGTTCTAATGCCACGGTCGAACTTAACCTATCAATTCAAAATAAGCCTAACACATTGTTTATCAATAAATACTCGAAAGATTTATTCAACATGACTGAAGATTCTAAAGAAATCGAATTCTCTTTGCGACCTATGAACTGTGAGCTTAATCAGCTCACCATGCCAGATGGATCAGCTATGTTAATGCAAGGTAAACAACTTGTACTTGTTGAACATAACTGTGTTTTCATCTCGCAAATCCTGATTCATCTTTGTTTTAGGAAATACTTCGGTTGTAGCTGGTGTCTATGGGCCAGTTGAAGCTAAACCGCAAAGAATGATATACGATAAGGCTTCGGTGGAGGTGGTATACAGTCCTGTCAAAGGACCGCCAAGTGAGTTTCTTATTTCTGATAGTATTTTGACTGTTTCTATGATTTTTTGTAACGATACATTGATGCGAATGTATTTTTTAAGAGGTTGATGACAGAATCACTGAATTGTACATAAGGCAAACTTTAGAAGCAGCGATCATCACCACGTTCCATCCTGCAACTGCCGTTTGTGTAAACGTACAAGAGTTAGAAGATTCTGGCGGGGTAATATTTATTTTCTATTTTGGTTACGTATTTTTGGAAAACTAGTTTTCAATTTCTTATTACAGATCTTGGCAAGCGTAATTAATGCTGCGTGTTTAGCATTAATCAATGCTGGCATACCAATGAAGTTTACTATTGCTGCTGTTAATTGTATGATCGAAGAACCGAGTGGCAATATAGTACTCGATCCTGATAAAAATCAATTACAAGTACGTATCACATTTTTCTTTGTATTTTAACGTTTTATGAGATTTATGTATAACAATTATGATCGATCTAGGACGCACGAGCCGAATTTACGTTTGCGTTCGATAGCACATCAAAAAATATTGTGTGTTGTCATACTGTTGGTCGTTTTACTGAGACAGAATTTTTGGAAGCTATGGATAAATGCTGTGATGCCAGTCAAAATATTTTTGACTTTTATAGAAATCTTGTAAAGAGATACGCGAATGCAATATAAAATACGGTTGTTTTATCCAAAAAAAAGAGATGATTGATTTGTATTTCTTACCCGCCGAAAGGGAGAGTGTACCTTGCGATCCTATCATCCATGTTTTCCTAGAATGTCGTACGAGACATAGAGTACGCTAGTTGTTTCTTCTCGTTTAACTCAAGTCGGTATTTCAGATTCGAGGCTACGGTTACTTTGCTACTTAGTTCGCTTTAAAGCCTGAAGAGGATTTGCCGAATTTTGCGGAAATTAATCGTTGGTAAAACGAATTTCAATTGTAGTGTTTTGAGAATTCAGTTCCTTTTTTTAAAGAAAGTCTTAGATTTGCAGATATTCTTAAGTCCATTGAAAAGCTATACTTCGACCATAAATTTAAAATGCTCATTGATGAGAATAAAGCCGGCTGTATGGAACCAACAAGTATCATTTATGCGAGCGAACTCGTTTTCGAGGCCTATTGCGATGATAACCCTTAACATTCATTAAACTGGCACGATATATTGAACGAATGATTATTCCATTCGCCTTCCTGATTTTTTCTAAGCCAATGGAATTCACATACGCAACGTAAAAATCCTGAGATCTGTGAAGTAACTGCAGCTTACAGAATGCGGGTCATTACGTTTATGATTTAATCTGTAATTGAGAGATACGCTACTTTGGTTAAATCTATTAAAGTCGCCGAGTTAGGGTGGATTAGAATGGTTATTCGCTCGATCTCGAATATCGGGAAATTAGATCGGATTACGGTTCTGAGATTTAGCATTGGTAACATTAAAGATTAACGGATATCAGTTAGTAAAGCCACGCCCGGTCGCCAATCACGGGCATTGCTTGCCTTCGACGTGCATCCTTTGTGTCCTGTGGAGCCTTTTAGGGCCTCTTTCTGGCTCGCGGAAGCCCAGGGACTCGGTGGCCATCTCTGGACGTCCATTAAATACAGAAATGAGCCTTCCAAGAGCATCCCGAACGGGTCGGACCAGATCCACCAAGACCGGGCCCAACTTGCGAACGAAGGAGAGCCGCAGAGCGGAAAATAAGAGTGGGCGAGAGGAACAAAGAGAGAGAGAGAGAGAGAGAAAGAAAGGGAAGGAATACGAGAGAAGGATAGTCGGGGAGTCGGGTCAGACCGGGCCACGTTTAGCCGAGGTCGCCCCGGGCCCCAGACCATTAACAAGGAGCGGAGCAATTTATGGACCGGCTCGCTCATTTCCACTTTATTATTATTTTCTCATCTCATAGATGGTCTTCCACGTCGTTTTGTTCTCTCCCGTTCGTTCTCTTCCCCTCTTTCGTTGTCGGTCGTACCCTCTTTCTCTCCCGGAATTAATATCCACGGCGGAACCGGGAGAGCCACCGGCGGCACCACGACTCGCCGATGAGCTTCGAATGGAACTTTTAGCTGAGCAAAAAATTGCGGAACGCGAAATATTATTGCCGGAGACCATCTCCTCCCTTAGACCTTAGTTGCTGTGCGGCCATTGGTAATACTTTCATGGATAAAGTTCTGCCCTTGGTCTACCATTATGAATCTGACCGGAAGTTCTCTATTTTTGCATTCGCTGCATCAAGAGGCTTTGCCTTTCTTCGTGCGAACCTCATCGAAAGCGCGAGACAAAAGTACGGAAGAGGCTCGTAATAATTGAATGCGTAACTACTGACAAGCGGGAAAAGAGCATAGCAAGGAAGACTCGGTAGTCTTATCCCATAAATACGAGTGTCCATGGATAGCGGGTGGGTAATTCTCCAAGATGGAGTCAAAGGAAGTGTGGGGTGAGCCACCCGTGTCCGGAGTGCACCGCCATTCTGCTTTGCGACATAAGCACTCGTGTGTTCCTCTGCTCTCTCGCTCCCCCGGTGATTCAACGCGAGGTAGAGGTGTGTGCCCCCGGTACACGTAAGTAACGTTTCGCCTGATATAACTTCGCGTGACGCGGCAATGCCGCGTGCTGGTCGCTCCGATAAATCCCCGGTGCGCGAGTTAATTTTAAACGGTCACGACTTCCAGCCGCGATGACAACGCGTACAGCAACTCTCCTCGCGCACCCTGCACGCCCCGTGCTCCCGGTTACGTGCTCTGTGCGAGTGCCGACGCCGCCACCCTCGCCATTGGACCCTTCACGTACCTCTCTCTCTCTCTCTCTCTCTCTGTCTCTTCCGATGAGCTCTCCATTTTACGAGCCACCACCTATGCCAGCGGTGGAAGAGGAATAAGGGCCTTTTGCTGTATCTTCCATGGGAGGTGGGCCCTCTTGATTTTTTGCTCTGCACTTTACGGGATCCTCGCGATCTCGTTCGTCCCCTCTCGTTCCTTCCTGCGTCGGGAGACTCGCCCATTGGCGCGAAGGTAGTTGTTATGAAATTAGCATGAGCGATCGGGCCCAAGCTACGAGAGTAATCGCTGGTCAGGGCCACCGGTGCCAGGATTGGAGAAGGCCCCGCGTGCAGAAAGTACCCTGCCCAATGCCGACTATGGCCAGGGCCCCCTGATGCTGCCTTCTTCACGTCCTATTGGCCCACACTGCAATTTACGAGCACTTTCCTGCGAGCGTCTCGTTCGCTGCTGCCCGTCGATACTCGATGAAAAAGATCGCTCTGTATGCTTTGCAATTAAGAGTCCAGACGTCTCAATAGGAACAGGCCGCAAACACGCGTCGCGCGAATTATTCTGCCCCCGGTCAACCGAACCTTCCTGATAATTAACCATCTTCGCTAACCGCTGTCAATTTGGAACCTTTGGTATCTACTGTTTCTTCGTGGTAGATACTACCCTCTGCCCCTCGTCCTCCGTAGCATCTTCCTCGATGGTAGACCCTTCTATTAATCACCGAGATCTGCAATTGAATTAATACACCATCCGGGGGGATGGGACGTAGTGTTTAATTACACGTATGGATAATTGAGATCCCTAGCTCATATCTTCCGCTCGGTTTAATACCAGCCCGGATGAACTGCAGACGCGACATAACTAATTGACTCGTCCCAGCGTGCACCGTGCGATTAATAATCCACAAAGCGTCCGCTGATGATTAGGATTGAGCCATTGCATTCCGAGATTCATTGTACCACCCACACCGACTAGGTGTCTTGGTCCAACGCTACGTTTTAGCGCCGATCCAATAATTTTTTGCGCCAATGAAATTCGTCTCGCGACAAGGGTAGCCTTAGTCTCTGTTTCCAAAGGCGGAATCCAGGAGCGACAGTGGTCCAAAGCAGTGGTGGTGGCAGCGGCACCGAGGCGAAAGTCGTTTGACGTTTGACATGACTCGAAGTGACAGCCGCCTTGTGTACGACAGGAGTCGTACGTCGTGAGAGCGACACACGGGACTGTGGGACTCCCGTCGGTTTGGGCCTGATGCGGATTCGGATGGGTCCCATCGAGGATGACGGATTCCCGTCACGTACCGACCAACTATCAACTCGCCAAATGCGTCGATAACCAATCCAACTTTAATCTCTCGCAACGTTCGATCTGTTTTTCTTCAAAGCAACAGAACAATTCTTTACAATCTCTCCTATTTGGGACACGTTCACTTAACGTATCTTTCTTTTGCCAAATGGATGAAAAAAGATGAGAAACATCTTTTCAATGAGATTGCATTACATGAGATTAGAATATACCGATCCTATGAATTGAGTAATACACACGCGACGCAGTATCGCTGGATAGATCGATTAATTTTGCTGCGCAAGTGGTACATTTGACAGGTGACACGACTGAACGTGACACCCGGTGTCACTGGCAGGACGAGTGAGAAACGTTTTTTCGGCCTGTCCGGGGCCCGACAAGCTGCCGGACTGGGCCCGTCGTGGATGATGGATTCCCATCACGTATCTCTTCCAGTCGTCCCAGGAGATCTTCCCCTTTTACTTAAGGTACCAAGACTGCTACGCGAGATGTCATTATTGATAACGGTACCAACTACTGCATTGAATCCTCTTGCAAGATTAGTACACTTTTCCCCAACTGGTTCTGCGGCGTTCGCCTTGAAAATGTCACGCGAGTAAATAGAGCAGAATCATAACACTCTTTGAACATGTGTCGATAAGACATATGCGATTTTATTATAACTTTTCACACGTAATATCTTGTGCCACCGGTGCCGCAGCCGGGGGGGGACTTTCGGTCGAGAAGGATGAATGTTTACATAGAATCAAGAAGTTCGAGAGCAGTGGTAAAATGATGACGTTACAGTTTCGTTGTGGATCTGACAGGCTCGCTTACCGGGCATAACATCCTCGTGAGTGATTAACTCTCTTGTCGCGGTGCGATCGGATCACTGGGCGAAGATCCGCCCGGTATAAAGGGATGGTGGGTTGAAACCGAACGGAAAAACGACGAGTGAAAGAAGTGTAGTAAGACTGGAGAGAGAAAGAGAGAGAAAGAAAGATAGAGAAAAAGAAGGAGGATGGAACGAATGAGGCTCGAGCCTCTTTCCATACATCAAACGTGAGCGGCCGAATCCATGAGCATCCGGTGATGTTTCTCAGAGCGTAAGTGTGCAACGAAGACAAGGGTAGCGAGGGCCAGAATACGAGCAGAACCCCGCGGTGCACCGCAGCTCAATCTGATTGGCGAGCAAGATTGATGGTTTCTTAATAACCGAGAAAAACCGGCAAAACGATCGGTGCTCGAGTGCACCGCGGGTGATCGTAATCCGCATTACACCTGAACAACGCAGTTTTTCTTTGTCAACACTACAGCGATTGGTGTATTCCCTTTCTCTGAGTCTCGCTGTCAAGTTTTTTTCCTAGCATCATGCTAGCGGGTGTTCCCTCATATCACTGCGTCAAGGTAAGAGCGCCAGTCCGACAAGCCTTGAGACCTGTTTGTAAACACGTCATGCTTAGCTCGCAAGTTATGTCAGAGACACTGCGCCAATAGTATTCGGGGAGAGTGCGAAAATTTGCGCCAACGTGTCGTGATCCAGGAGCCGTTAGCTAATCAGGGTAGTGCGCGTGAATAATTCATGCGCGAGTGGGACATCCTTCAGCAGATGCGAGCTTCCTTTCTACGGATTCACAGGGAGAGGTAAGAGTGGATAAGAAGAACGAGCAGTTTCGGCGTCGACCACCGCCTACATCACTGCTCGTCGAGCGACGAGCGAGGGAGCACAGTCAGTTTGGTTCTTGTCACATTCTTGTCAAGCGGGACAGCGTGCCACGTCAATCTCCTCCTCGCTACGCTTCTCCGCGACGTGTCCGTTCTTCGTCTTTCGGCGCTGCCAGCCAAGCTTGCCGGACCATGAAGTCACTCGGACAGACGGATGGATGGACGAACAGCCGGACAAGCGCTCGATGCGTCAAAGAAAAATATAACCGGCCGCTCCTAACGCAGCCAAACTGCCTCATTAGTCCGTTTTATTCGCGAAAGTCCCTGCATCTGGAATCTCGGCTCCAGGAAGCCGACTCCAGTTTCTCTGACTGACCAAGTCTCTCGTGAATACAGATCAAATCTTTCCCCGCCCTGTCTACTAATCAAGATTCTAATTTACTCCGATACGACTTCCTCTCGTGAAAGTTGTATCACGATTGCAGTTTAAATCTGCGCGTATCGAGGACTCTTAATATCTACAGACAACTTCTAGACCGTCGATTATTTAATATCAAATCATACGTTATATTGCACTCGATTGCGCGTATGACTTCGGAATACATGTACTAGTAGACAGTAGCCAATTCCATTTGCACGTCCAGCCGAAGATCTTTAGGTTGAACCGGGCATCAGAGTTCGCCGAAAAATCCTGCGGCGACGGGGTCCAATTCATCGCGGGGGCCCAGCTCATCGATCAATCTCAGCCACTCGGGGAGCAACCGGGCCCGCGTGGCAAGGGGTTCGAGGAAGAGGAGGGGCCCAGCGAGGAAGGTACGCAGTTACGTAGAGAGACATTAATTGACACGGGGCGAAGGCGAGGCCGTCGAGGATGCCAGAGAAGGAAAGAACAGTGGTGGTTTCGGTGAACGGGAGACGAGTCGAGCAAGGCGAATGAAGAGTACTCGGTAGGTGGAGTACTCGCTAGAAACGGGTGGTGGCATCAGGTCCGTTGAATCGCGGTGCCGTCGAAGAAACGAGCGAGAGCGTAACAGCAGCGACGGGAACGACAACCCAGAAGATCGGCGAAGAACGGCAAGGGCCCAAGAAGGAAGACGAAGAAGAAGAAGAAGACGAAGGATGAGCGCAGTCCACGTAGGCGGAGCTCCAGCTTTGTGGATCGGTTTCGCCGCTCTCGTCGCATTGGTCGCCCCCGTATAGACTTCTGGGCCCCGGCGACGGACCCGATCGTCTTCCGTCACCCACGTGATCGCCGATTGTTTACCTTCGATCGGCGCTTCCCTCGACTGTCCAAGTTTCTCCACGACCCTTTCCCTGCCTTCCTTACGCGATTCCAACTCGTACCTTTTTTCGTTCTTCCCTGGGTGCTGCTCCTTGCTCTCGGCTCCTGAGATTTATGTATGCGGCCAGTTGAAACATTTGCGCGAAGAGATTGAATGAGATAGTGCGGAAGGTATCGCTACGCCTTTCTACTAGAGCGATGTGGACCTTGAGCGATGATAGCGAAGCATCCTGACTACTTCCTGTCTCGAAATTGTACAATCTTGGGAAACTGATATTCTCGAAGCAGATTTGCTATTCTTTCGGATCTATAATTATGTGTGTTAGCACTTTCACGGGTATTAGGGAAAGTGTGAGCAAAGAGAGATAGGGGGACCACCGATCCATTCGTTTGCCTTCGGCGACTCAGTTCCTTGGGTAACAGTTATAACCCACGAAATTACACGTTTCCCTTTTAATTTGGGTTTACTACTGTAAAATTGCCCAGTAGTAACGACAATGAAATTGTTCCGTCAAGCCCACTAATAACGGTGATTCAACTTTTGCCGCAGTTACGGGAATCTTCTCCGATCAACTGCTACTTGGTTGGTTTCAGTTTTGGCTCGAGGCATTTTAGAGAATCGAGGTAAATCCACGGTATTTTCTCGTGACGTTTTGCCTCGTCCATCATTGCCCGATTATTTTCTAGTGCAATATATCCACGTTTATCGTAGAAATTCGAGAAATCCAAAAGGAGAGAAAGATTTTCTCTGCAACAGTCGTGTTTCAGGATCGAAATCATAACGGAGAAGAGGGAGCTGATATTAATCCACGATTTCTTTTAATTCGAGACTCGAGAGAGAGAACCACCACTACGCAGAGTCCCGTCATCGCCAATCAATATGCTAACGAGCGATTTCGTGGTATAGCAAGGCAGGAAGATAAAAGAAGAAGCGAGCGGAGCAGCCTCGATCGGTAATCGAAGCAGTCGTAGTCGGGCTGTGAGTCGCCGCTGGGTACCTTCCACCTACCTCCTGGGTATCTCTTTTGAATGTGCGCCGGCCAATTAAAATAATTAGCGACGAAACGAACGAGAGCGCGCGGCCTTACCGCACGATTATAGATACCATGGTAAAGGGAAAGAGGTAGGTGGAGACGGATAGAGGCGGGAAGAAGACCCGACCGAGAGGGACCGTGGAAAACGAATGGTCGCGTTATTTATGATGGACCTGATTTAATAACCGTCTCGAAAGCGTCTCGCGTGGATCGCTTTGCCGCCGGAAATGAATGTTAGTGAGCGAGTTCATTCCAATGGAATTGAAAACCGGGGTCGAATAAAAAAAAATCTCGGATCTCCTCTTGTAATGATCAAACTACTAGCTTTGATCACTTTATAACTTTTACTGACTGGGATTATCTCTATAACTGCATTTAAAATTGAAACAATTTAATCGTTTCTAAGCAGCATAATTTGCATATTCGAGAAGAACGTTCCAGTGAGTTTGGTGATAATGATTCGACGAGTCAGTGGGCAGAGTTGTGCTTAAAATGGAGTTACAGGAGGACAGAGGAGCCGTCAGAGACGGCGGAAGGAGAGGATGGAACCACCGAACTCCCCTTTAGGCTTCGTTAGTCAGGCACTGACTTATCAAAGGGCAGACCACGGCCGATACAATGGCTGAAAATCCTCCACGTTGCTCTTCGTAAAAGATGGCTTGGCTGTCTCGTAAATTCCCGCAGCCCCGGGACGCGCGCAGTCTGTTACTACTTTGGCAGGCTGCACCGCTCTATACGTAAACCTGGCACTGCGAGTTTCGACGCTATTATGTTTCGACAGGGGCCTTCGGAAGGACAGTAATCGATTACTCGAAACCGCGTTTGCCGGTTGACTCTTTCTTTTCCATCTCGCAGCTTTCTTGAAGGACTTTCATTAGGCTCGTACTCCTTCCTCCCCCTCCTTATACCAAAGATCAAGATTATCTTACCTCATTAGATTTGCGCTTTGGAAAGACTTGCACTAGTCGCGTATAAAATAGCGAAAGCTTGAAGTATTATTTGACATATTCCAGTGGTCGAAGTAGGTCGGAATCACTGGTGTAAGCGTGATTCTCGTGAGGCAAAGCAAAGGTTTGGAGATCTATCGGAGATGTTTGCGGGATTAGATCGGGCGGGGGGTTGACAGGTAAGGTGGACAGTGGACGCGACGGCGTCCACGGTCAGCGTCGTTTATTTCGGCGAACGCTTAAACATTGTCCTGTTGAAGGACTGCTGCCGCTCGCTTGGCCTCTTCCTTCTACCTCTTTGCCCGGCGAAACCTGACTCGCGTTCGGAACGGTTGGGACGGCGTTTCATTTATTCAAAGTAAGTTATTGCGATCGCCTCGGCCACTATATTACTGGTCGAAGACTCCTCTCCTCCTTCGTCCATTTCTCTTTCGCCGCGCCGGCCATCTCCGAGTCTCCTGTTCTCTTTCTCTATCTCTCGTTCTCCTTCTCGTCCTCTTATTCGCCTCACTCCCGATTTTGCTTCCTCCTCGCGCCCATCGAGAGTCCAGAGCTCCCGGTCCCGATTTCCAGGTAAGATATTCATCTAATTCCCCCCGATTAGCCGACCGCGGACGACCGAATGGCAATCCGGAGTGCCTGTATAAGCTTTTCAACCGTCTCGACAGCTACCACTAACTCCTCCTCGACTGGACGATCCGTTATATCGGGCACACATGCGAGGCCCCCAGTGTCTTCTAGCCTAGGCCGACGAAGCGGATGGATATGGATATTTGCTACGCTGGAGTCTCTCCTTCCGACCACTTCCGTCGAGAACTTCATTCGGTTCCGTTAATTACCATGACCTCGCTTCTCTGCTTTCTATTTAAGCTTGACGATGCTTGGAATGATAGTTTGCTCCCGGCGACCGTAAAGTATTGCTTCCTCGGTAAATCTTCACTTTGGAGTATTTCACTAACTACCGTGCTTGCGCTGACCCCAGGATCTCATTTATTTCTTTCGATGACTGCTTCTATTTCTACCAATTGGCAGGATTCTACTATTAATTTCGCGAGAGCTTCCAAAGTCAGACAAATACCGCTAAAGTATTTACTAGTGGTACAAGTTAATGATCCAAGTGATATATCACTGGATGATGTAGCACCTATAGTAATGCAAATTATGCATGAAAAACGAATAATAATGTGCCTTAACAATAATTTTCATACCATTTCTATTTTTTTCAGATTGCTCCGGTCGCTCCACAGGTTCTGGAAAGAAGCCCATGATTCTTACATTATCCAGTCTGGAGATATGAATTTTTCAATGTTCAATTTTTAATCGTCAATAACTCGTTAACAAAGCCGCCATTCACAAAATGCTGTACTCTTTTTTTATCTTATTTTGGGCCATAGAATCGCCTTCTTGCGTTTCTTGCATTTGTAGGCTTACACCCTGTATAGGTAAAGAGAGCTTTCTCTAAATCGGGTAAAGCTACGCATACTGTTTCGCTTCTCGGTGAAGGAAAGGCGTCTTTAGACTAGAGACTCGACTTGAGGCTCTAGGACTCTAGGGTCAAGCTCGAGGAGAAGATCTCGGATAAAGCACAATTATTCGAGCACTGGCAGACGAAAGTTCGCGGATCTGGTCGTTCTGTATGCCAGTGCGCATTGGGGGAAGACCCTTGGGAAATTTCTTGACAACGGCAGCCGCGCACACAACGTGGGAACAATTTGCAAGCCCGTGGCGGTTCCGCGGCACGGTTCGTAACATTCCTGAGCTCAACGGTAAACGGTTATTCGGAACGCGTCCCCGTCCGTTCGTACGTGCATGTGCGCCGCCAGCAGCCTCGTATCGCGTGACGCCCAAGACGCTGCCTGGAATTCCGGAATTCGTTGCTGAATTCCATTCTCCCCTTTAGCCCGCGTTCTCCTTCGTCTTCGCCGCCACCGCCGCCGTCTCCGACTATCCTCCTCTAGCTTATTGGACCACGCTGACGCACTTTCAGGAAGAATTTCCTCGGTTCCTCCGGAATATCCTTCGCTACTCGGCTGGAATGGGAAAATTTGTCGCGAAACCCTCGAGAAACGAAAGAATATCGAAAGATGCCGGTGTTTCCAATAAAACGGTGTTTTTCTCTTAAAATCATTGAATTTAGGTTTTACCGTGAAAATAGGATATCATTGTCTTCGATGAGATGATTTTTGTATTTATCTCATCCCTCTATTTTATTTTAGACGTCTTATTGTTGCAAAGGTTTTGATTTGGAATAAGGAAATTAGAATAGAAGTTTTTAATTTATAGCGAATCGTTTACTTTACCGAACGATAACACAAAGAGGAACAGTAGGGGGATGAGAGGCCGGCAGGGAAAAGAAGGACTGAGATGTCGTCGCCGAGGAGGATTGTAGACGTCGACGCGAGTGACACGCGTATTTCGAGCACGCGGCAACAAAATCCCGTTGGTTCTATTTGTGGGTTGCCGCACGGCGATGTTTCACATTGACGGGCCGACGAGCCTCCTTTGGTTTCGTCTTCGCGCGTGAATCTTCATCGTAGGAAAAGTTGAGCCGCTGACTCCTATCGCCCTCGGCACGTCATTCGACAGCCGCTCACGACTTTACCGCGATTCTCTTGGTCTTACTGCGTCAACCATCTGCTTGGTTTTCTTGAATTAGCGACCATCGCCACCATAGAATCGCTTCGCGAGCCTTGAATCCGTGGAAAAGTCAATGGTGTGCTCCCAGAATAGTGGGTGTGCATTGCTCCAACTTCATACACAGATAACGCTGAAAATATATTCACCCTTTAAAAGAGATTCTCTTAGGTCTTTTTATAAAGTAACATAAATCACGCAATTAGGAAGATCTCGTCTAAAATCTGCTTAATTAGTCAGGGAATAAATTAGAAAAATTACGACGTGTAATTTCGTATAAAATTCATATAAAAATAGAAATCTGATGTAATTGCAAGCTATAATATATTATCAGGGTGGCCGAACATCGGAAATTACTTGGCGTGCGCCGTCTCGAGGTGAAGAGGCCAACAACATACATGGCAGGAGGAAAGTATGCATTTCATTTGGCGGCATAGGGTAATTTGCAAGTGCGAGCGATTGCCGCAGCCTAAAGTTTTTCGTTCACACCATCGGACTAATTGTGTGAAGCAGTGGACTCGCGTGCGATTGAAACGACCTCGAGGGGTGTGCGGGTGCGTCTGGTGCGGGGAGAACAGAGGTGATTCGAGGGGGCGCATCGGGTCGACCATCACCTGGTCGCGAATCAAGATGGGGTGAAGGAGGAGGAGGAGGAGGAGGGTTGAAAGCAATTGTTTCGAGGGAGCCGACCAACCAAAGCAATCGTAGGCTCGTTACGGGCCTCGCGCAGGAAGCCATGGCGAACTCACCGTCTGCGAGGCCGGCCTGTGTGAGTGACAGATAATGTACACCAGCTGAGCGCTCGTAGTTGATGTCCATGTGCACTAGTACGCCGCACCGTGCTCCGACTGAAGATGGCGATCATCGTATTCCAACCGCGTCCATTAACTGCTGGAATTGCTGCGCGTAATTATCTCGTCACTTCACCGGTAATACCGGAATAATTAACTTTCTCTAGCTACCGTGATCTCGCTCTGCCACTGGCTCGACCCTGCCAAAAAACGCTCGAGTCATGCACCACACGCTAATACGCTCCTCGAACACTGGGTCATTCTCATTACTCACCGCCGCGGCTTTTCCATTCGGATTCGCGATATCATTCGACATTAATTACCCGAGTAACGAGGAACTAATGTTGGTTTGCTAGCGCGTGGTTTTTGGTAACGTTCGCCTCTGTTCTCGCGGATATACATGTATACATACGTTCGCCGCGCAGCTGACAGAGTAGGGGCAGGCCTGTTCGAAAGTAGCGAGAAAAAACGATAATGAAACTTTTAAATGCGCTTAAGGCGACGGGGTGAGTAGCGGGACTTATATCGATCAGGCGGACGGAGTCACGCGAGTGTTGGGCGCAGTTCTCGAGAAAAGTATTGCGCGCTAGTAGCGAACTCTTTTTACCCTATTTTACAGAGGATATCGCAATTAAAATTGTATAGTAACCCAAGTCGACAAGGAAATTTGGCAGACTTTCGGTAAACCAGAATCAAGAGACAAGGTCTTGTCTCGGGCCAAGTAGAAGAAGACAGACCTTGTATCTATTCCGGAGACGGAAGTTACTCTTGTCTTTGCAATGTTAAAAATCCATGCCCAGGCGATAAATTTGCATAATTGTTATAAACAATTTTTTTATCCATCGTGGAGATAATAGACCTTAAATATAGCTAAAATTTGAAGAAACGTCGTCTCCATCTGCGTTTCCTGTGTCACCCTTGCCACGTTCTGTTATTAGTCTAACATTTTCCACTCGTCCAATTTGAATATCTAAAGGGCAAAAGTCTATTCCATGTCTTCACCCAGTTAATCGCGATCTATCGTTATCAAGACTTGATAAATATCCATCAGGTGTGATACATTGTCGTATCTTAATGAACGCTACGAATTGAACTGTTTTGCGGCTGCATTTTGAGAGAGTTACTGGGCACGTCCAATTGGTCAGTGTTCCAAATAGCAAGAAGTTTCAGGGCATTGTGTGTCGCCTGGGTTCTGCAAGGGAAGGACGGCTTAATGGGCTCACGTTGCATCATAAATCCAGTGCTTTTTCATCACTGGTGCGTCGTTGTAATTTGGAGGGTCTCGCCGGTCACGAAGTCGAGATGGTGGAGGCAGTCGGCACGGCGAGAAGAAAAATTCGGACAGATGCTTCCATGGGCCGTTCGCCTCGCAATGATGCTCTCGTTCCGCGGCTCTCGCTTGGCAAAGGGATAATCACGGGGCGAGCAGTGATCGGGCGAGATAGGAATAGGACCGCGAAGATAGCGAACGAAAGGAAGAAAAGGAAGACGAAGACGGGGAAGAAAAATAAGGGGGTGGTGAAGAAGCGTAAGGGCGAAGCACGAGAGGTATCGTCGAAGAAGGGCTCACAGTGGCTGGGGGCCGCGAGTGTAAGTAACGAGTTCAGAATTTCATTAGCGGACGGGCGGCGAGATTATTTTAAAGAGATACGGAATTACCTGATTAGGAGGGAAAAAGTCATTAACTCAGGCGAAACTAATTAACGCTAGGCCCGAGAACGCCGGGTTCTCTTCTTCGGTTGGTTCGCCCTTAGCGCAAACCGCGACGGACCCGCGGATCTTCCAACTTCTCTCTTGCCTCTTCCCTCGACTTTGCTCTCCGTTGACTCTTCTTCTTTTCGTTTTCTCATCCTCGAACCACGGTTTCTTCTTCCTCTTCGGCCTCTTCTTCTTCCGAATGCTTTACGGGATTATCGCAGCGAGGAAATCGATACGCGGCTTTGTGAATTCCAACGTGGATAAAATACGAAAGCACGGAAGGAAATACGGCCGCGGTGGGTTCTGGCGGGTCTGTTTGTTCTTAGTTTCCGGTGATATACCTAGGTCAGAATCTATGAAAGCTTAATAAATCAAAGGAAATAATATGATCGCCGTTGTCGATAGTTTTCGCAGTGAAACAAACCATTTTCGATATCTCCTCATGGATCTTCTTTATCAAAAGTTGTAACAGACACACTTTTACCCAGTGCATATACATTTATTCCCGTTACGCGCTTATTAGTCAGCTCTGACGCATCAGAAAACTGCGAGTAAGAATGGCTTAAATACGGCAGCGTCCTTACGAAGTAACAGCATGGCGAGAATAAAATTAACCTGGGCGCTGCGTCTAAGTAGACAGCATTATCCTGAGCAGGGCGATTCATAACCGTAACAAGATTAGCCCGACTCGACCCTCCCATCCGGCTCTTATTGTTTACACTTCCCTCCTTATCCTGCTGGCGTGAGCTCCTTTTTGCCTTTGCTCTCCCCTGCAGCTGCAACAGCTTCTTCTTCTTCCTCTTCCTCTTCTTCTTCTTCATTTTCTTCTTCCTCTTCTAGCTGTCTCAACCCCATGAGATACCAGTCACCAGGAGTGTACGCGAGCTCTCTTCACCTAGGAGGCTCTGCTCAAGACAAAGTATACAAACGAACTGGGGTCTGAATAAGTAATAACGTTTAGAAGAAAATGGAATATGCGATATAGCCACAGTGCGCTTGTAAATACTTCAGAAGTATAATTTGTTTTTTTTTCCGTGGACAGTAGTAATTCTCTCCTCGTCTCTCTTTCTCTCCCGATCGAGCGGTACTCCAGTCACACCTGTTGGAAATAAATATCGTGGATATCTGATCGAAGGAGCCACTTTCTCCGCGCATCGCTATGCCTCCGGTATTTCTATTAGCGCGTATTACTTGTACCTACTAATTACAAGCAGCTAGCCAAGACCGCCAGGTATCCCATGCTGCTTCTGCTGTTTCCTTTGATAATTTACAGCGTGCGCACTCCCAGCAACGGTTCATAACTTATTCACTCTCCGATCAGCGGACGTGAGGGTTGGATCGTACGATCCTTTCCGAAAGGTGTAGAGCGAACATCTCGATGAAGACTAGTCGCGAAACCAGCGATTCTAATGATTGCGTTTCTCCGTTATCGCTATTACTCGAGGCAGCCCTTCGTTGTTGGCAGTCCCATAGGGCGACGCGCTAATTGTACCGAGGCATATAATGAACTGTGCGCACCTTCGTTAGCGCCCTCGAGGAAAAAAGGCAGGGCTTTACGGGACGCAATTATCGCGTTAATAATTCATTCGGTTGAAGTATTCATAGGGCGATGTCTCATTGATACAAGAGGCGCGAAGGGAAAATATACAATATACCAACGAGGAGAAGAGAGCCGAGGTGGAAATTCAGCTCCACCTTTCTCGTTGAACGAGAGATTCGCGAGAGAGAGTGAGAGAGAGAGAGAGAGAGAATTTGCGCGTAAGGGTGTGCACCCCCGTAATACCGGAATAAAATTGCTCGGTGGCAGGGTGTTGTCGAGCCAGCCACAGATCATCCCCTCGGGGTCTTCGTTAAGCGAGAAATTTTAAGGCTCCGCGGCATAAAGCTGCGACCAAAGCCGCCGACAAAAATCCTCCGAGTTATGGCGCTGCACCGCTTTAGTCTGCGCGAGCGTGTGCAGCTCGTTTTGGCCGAGGGTGCTAGTGCTGCTCAACGGGGCTGACCCGACTTGCTATCCCCCTTTCTTTTTTTTTTTATCTCTATTCTCCGGTGGCTCTCTCGTTCCTCCTGCTTGCCAACCTTCTCCGAGCTTCGCTAACCTTCGCCAGCCTCTACGAACCTTTGCCAGCCTTCGCCAACCTTCTCCCGCACCGTGCAATTCCCATGCATATTTGCTTGCTTCTTTACGAGGAACATTTTTTCTCTTGTCATCGTTCGCGTTGTCGTCTTTCCGGATATTCGATGCGCACGCGGCGCAACCCTCTTGCCACCATTCTCGATCTTCTTGATTCGAAAGAACCCAGAAACGTTCTCACTTGCAAATTCGGACAATTGCTTCACAGTGGATTTTACCGATTACTCCAACGATCTCGCAGATTTTACGAATGCGCATATCCGCGAGAATGTTTCCGCGTTACTCTTGATATAAAATGAAATTCACGTGTAGTGTGCCATTAATCGCGAGTGCGCGAAAATGCTGCGAATCCCGTTAATTTAATTTATACAGGCTACGATTAGCATGTCTAGTCTTAATTACGCGCGAGAGCGAAAGCCCGCTCTCGTTAACGCACGCGTTTATTTAAGTCACTGGACATTAATTAAGCCGTGCCGCGAAATCCGCAGCTGCGGCCGGGATTTTTCGTCGCGGACGACTGATAAAGGTTGAATTCGCAAAAATGTCAGGGTAATAAAGCCTGTCGGTGGCTCTTCCCATTGACGCAACACTGCAGGTGCACTCTAATACACTATCCTCTTCTCTCTTACAATTTGACCAGTTTTCAAAACTCGTCGGAAAGGTTTTTCTCACTCAACTCGAGCGTAAGAACATAATAGTCTTTTAGAATCTTTATTAATCGTGAAGTTTCTATCTAATTTTCTATCAAACGTTTCTTCTTGCCATTAATGTTAAGTCGTGAGAATAAGGTGGAAACAAGACTTTCCAGTCAGTACGATTAAATGTGCATTAAAGTGTGGAAAAATTTTCCGATCGACTCAACGTTGTATCAGGGTAGCAAAACGATCTGATTGCATTCCGATCAGCTGCGTTATGCATCGATGAACCGGAGAATGCAACTTCATCGAGATTGGCCTGCAGGCATTCCTTGATCCGAGTTGCGAACCGGTTTCGCTTTGCAATATAACTTACGAGCGGAGAAAACGAACGATCGATAAGCTGATAAACAAATCTCTTGCTACCGCAAGAACGATATATATTCTTTAATGCTTCTGACGCTTACACTATTCTCTTTTCAACTGTGATTACCACCCCGCTGATTCGATTCGATTTGCCGTTGGCCAGTTTCCGGTATGCTTCGAAAGCCTTTTATTCGTTCCGACATTATTTTTTCATATCGTAAGTCTGTGATACCACGGTGTTAACAAGTCGCGTAGAGTCTCACGTAGCCGGCACTTATTAATTGCAATCAATTAAAATCGACTTAACCAGGATAAATAGGAAGCAGCAGACAATCTATCTATTGGTGTCGCTCTCTCGAGAAACAGGTTGCAATTCTCAATATATATTTTTCCCCAGGCAATCCGACGGCGGCGCTACCATATTTCCATCGTGATTATTGCAGCCGTGTAAAATTTAATGTTCTCATTTAGAACCGCATAGTTCGCTCTACAGCCGATAAATAAAACAGCAGTCTGCCGCGTTGTACGCTCAAATTACTGGGTACATATTCCCGACGAAGTACCGTGCTCTCGAAAACTCCCGTGAGTGACACTTACACGAGGAATACACACAATATGCGAAAGAGGGATAGCTCGGTTGCGAAATTATAAATATCCTTAGGAGCAGAAGAATTTAATCTAAACTCCATCGAATCGATCGTATATCGTACTGTATATTTCCATTTGAATTTACAAGGTAAAAAAGGGGAGGAAGGAGGGCCGGTTGGTTCAAGGGTTGCAAGATAAGTGTACTAGATACCGATATCGAAACGAAAAGTGATTTCGTCTCGAAGTCAAGCAAGCAACAGTAAATACCAGGTTGTGTCGGCTGCAGGGAATACCGCGGGAGTTTACGTTAGGTTACAACGGAGGCTGTGCACCCTCCGGAAAGCTAGCAGCCCTTCATTTGAGGGCAGTGTGGCCGTTTTGGTAGCCGAGCGCGATTCCTAGTCTCTCGCAACTGGTGCGGTATGGCACAACCCGGCGGACCTCTCGGAAATAGAAGCCGCGCGCTGTCAGTGTCAACGCCTAATGAACAATACATATAAGCTAGCGAAGAGCGAGCTAAGAATCCAAGATGGCTACCTTGCATCCCGAAGGATCGCGGGGGAATCCTGTGATTACATTCCTCGACCCATCCTGCTACTAGTCGCCTAGACCCAGCCGTTCGAACCGTCCTGCCGCGCGCTCCGCCAGGACACCTACCTCTTATCTGACTCCAACCTCGTCTGGGATAGTTTCGGAACATCCACTCGACAGCCGAACGACTTGTATTTTCTCCCAACTTTTTAATAACACAAGTTTTCATCCTCCTAAGTCTGCGGGGACTCCCCTTACTGGTTTTTAGAGATAAATCGGATAGACGAAGCTTTTTTACTTTGGTTTTCATGTTGCTAGATTTTTAGTAGTTTTGGTTTATTCAAGAACAATCGAGAATTGTTCACTGTTATTTCTTAAACATTCTTTTTTTTTTAAATTATGTGTAATTTTTTTCGCTTGCATCACTGGTAACATTACCAGCCAATTTGCTTCAGTCTGGAATTTACACCAGCGATCATGGTACCTTGTTCGATAAACTCCCAGCTGTTCGAACGCGAAAGATTTTTTTCGAGTGCGTTGAAAGCGGAAGATTTATCGCGCGGAGTGAGCTCGAAGATTAAAGGCAAACAGTGGATCCTTGAAATTTATGTGCTAATACCGCAAGCCAGATCGGCGCGAATCTTAAGGATGGAAAACAGAGCGATACTTTCGTCGAAGATACCGTTAATTATCCACGATCTCACCTGGTGATGTTTAACCAAGTGACAGGAAGAATTTCGCGGAAAGCGATGTCTACGGGCCACTCCCCAAATTTACGTCGAAAAATGATATGATCGGGAGAAGAAGAGATAAGCGGTCATGCGGGAGCGATAACGCACCATGGCATTCCCTCCCAACGCATTAACATAAAATTACAGCCAAGCCGGAATCGTCGATCCGTGTAGAAATTGGGAAAATCGACGATAGCTACGATCGAAAGAAGTGTCTGTGAAAAACACGTTAAATTCTTCCTGATTTAGTAGGGTGCCAGTGGAAATAACAGCGGTGGATAGGGTGCTCTGTCAGTAGGAGGACACATATTCCGCGGGTAACGAAGTTATCGATTTGGATGCTCCGAGTGAAAAAGGAGCGAGAGCGAACCGGGCGCTAGCAATGTAATACTCCGCGAATCTATTTCGCGTTTATTGGCATTGTGTCGATGGTGATTCCGCGTAGCGTAAGATTTAATTTCATAAACTGTCAATAAAGAAGTCTACCGGACAGACAGGGTGGTTTTTGCTGCCGCTAAAGAAAGGTTTCGCCATCTATCCCCTCGTACAAAGTATACCAACATATTTCCTTTATTTATCCATTCGAACAGCGAGAAAAGTATTCGTTGGAAGTCTGCTCGCGACAGTTTCGCTACTACAAAGGGGGATTCGCGTCGCATTGATGAGGCGAATCTGCCGGTTTCCAGTAATCGCTTTTCAATCCACTGGTATGTAGTGTTCTAATGTTCTGAAATCGATTACGCTAGAAGTTCTACTGGGAACTAGAGACTTCACTGTTGGCGAAGGTTACCTCGGTGAAAAGCTGATGTGCATTTTACGCAATTCTAATTATGCAAATGAGAGAAAAAAAGTGAGTAGTTAGCCAAGGGGAAAATGTGTGGAAATGAGAGAGGGAGAGGTTGCTTGGAAAAACACACGCGAGGAATAATAATGCTGTCGATCATGCTAATAGCGGAAGTCGAGGCAGAGATAATCGTGGACGTAATAACAATGGCTTCTGATGCAGCGAGTTCAGGCAGCAGGTGATAAGCTTGACGTTAACTTAGCGTGGTCACTGTGACCCGTGCACCCAGTAAACTTACCCCTTATCCCACTAGAGGCAATGAGACCGCTGATTTCGACCGTTAATTTCAAAATACCACAGCTTAATTTTGATATTAACTTTTTACTACAGTCCCTTGGATCTACGATTTGCATGCTTAATTACGGGTCGCTTCTTCTACGGATTTTTCAGAGGCTCGAATTACTAGAAACTTCTTGAGGTAGGGGAAGGTGCATGCCTGTGCGAAATAACCCGAAGAATGGCTCGCCGTCGTTTTTTCCCCTTCCAGATTAAATTCGACTTTACGAGCGAGCTTGCGAGCCAAAGTGGAGACCGGGAAGTTCATCATCATCAAGTCGCGAGCCGTGCTGCGTGACTGGCCGAGAGGCCTGGACGTAAAGCGAGTTTATACCTTTTACGGCTACTGCTCGTTAGCTCTGCGATTCAATGACCTTTGCTCGATTATTTCTCCTTCTCGAGCCTTGCGAACTCTTCCCCTATGTTGAAATCGGTTTCGCTAAATTATCGATCAATCGTACCGCTTATCACTGTCACACGAGGGATAAGAGAAATTTGGTGAGAAATCATATAGCCACCGCAATAGCGAACGTGTTAATATCTTGAGAATGATTCGTAAATTAGTAGTTGAGTTTGAGCGTTAAATTCTTGGTTGCTAAGAGCTGGATGGAAAAAAGAATATAGAAGCGAATTCTTTTTATTGGAAGCATCGTAGCTCGGCATCGCGCGTTGTATGACGTCCAGCAGAGCTCCCCTTTCAGCCGTCGAGCCAGATGATTCGGCTGGTAGCGGTAATTATTCTCCCTTGCAGTCTAAATACAGTAATCTTTGAGTTTCTTCACCGCGTTGTTGTTTATGGTAATCCGCGCCACCGCTATAAATATTCCTGCAAATACAAAAATTGCAACCCTCGGCTGCGATCGCGATGGCTGCCGCTCACGCCACAGGAAATCACCCGCGAACGTGAAAAGAAGAAAAAAACAAAAGGAAAGGGGGAAGGGGGTACTGCGAGCGAAGAAGAGAAATAAAGAAGAAAAAGGTGCGCGGTTTTAACGCTCGCCTGCTTTTCACTCGATAATATCCCTACGAGTCTTTTTGTTTCTCGATTGATTCGAAGCAGAATGGATTAAAGACTCCCTTGATGCAATTGGGCGAGTACTCCGCGCAGGAGATTCTCGCATGGAGCTGCGTACTCGAAACCGCAACCCTTAAATTAATCGGCAGGGACTAGAGAGAGAGAGAGAGAGAGAGTGAATCGTATTCAAGCGTTGGTTCTCGTGGCCGTAATGCAAATTACAATTCTCTTCCGATTCGTTCCAGGCACCGATCGTCATTCCACTCGGCTCCCATTTCGGGCTTGGCGAATTCAACCTCACGATTCCAATTCGCTGCGAGACGAGTCGGTAAATACGTTCGTGCGGCCGCGATATTTGCGATAGACAGTCCCTAACGAACAGCTAGGCGAGAAGACAAACGAGTTATCCAGTCGATTATTGTCTCCGCCCACGCCCTCGGCTCTCTCTCTCTCTCTTCCCTCTCATTCTCTCTCATTCTCAGTTTCTACCTGTCTCTCACTCTTTCTCTCTCTTTCTCCTACACTCTCTCGTTCCATCTTCTCTGCCTCTTCTCGCTCTTTCTCCATCGGCGACGAGCAGTATCGACCGGCAATATTAATGTTAGATGAGTGGGGGCACCTGGCGCTCCGTGTTCTAGTTGTTGTCATGAACCACGGAAACTTTAATCGGCTTCTTCACCTGGCTACCATTCTTCCACTTCTTCCAAGATGCCAAATAGTTAGGCGAACAATATTTCAACAGTGTTTTTGCTACTTCGAGTGATTAATCCGTGGTACCGAGTATTCGATTGCACCTTAATCCTGTAGATTCTATTGTATAGTAGTTAGACAGAGGCTGCTACCGAAAAGTAGACGCGAGAAAGGTGGGATTGTAAAATAGTATGTAGCTGGCTTGTATCGATTTATTCTTGGAATTCGATCTCTCTGGACACGGAAGAATACGCGTAACGTCTGGACCCTCGATTTTCCCAAGAATTCGCCAATGGCGTAATGTGGCGCTTTCACCAGTTCCCTAGAAACGCGCAAGATTGCTAATAACCATTGGCCGTAAGACGCCCTGTGCGCGCTCGCGCGTATTCTATGCTCTCTCAAGTCCAATTACCGCACAGCCGACAATCGCAGTGATCGTCGGTTAAGTAATCGCGCGTATTACCAGCAATTACCGCGGTACTATCATTAATTTATCGACAGGCATTCCGAGATTCTACGTTTAAATTAGCCTTTTGCATAATGAGATAGTGGTCGGCCAGTTGTTTATCGCGATTGGAGCGGTGCGCCAATGCGCGATTATATCGGCGAGCGGATCAGCTTGGACCATCCCGTGGTACAATAAGACCTCACTCGATTATCCTTCTCCGTGGATTCTCTCTTTCTCTCTCTCTTTCCTTCTCACTCCCTCTTTCTACCATGATTAATAGCTATTTCTCTCGCATCGGTAAACTTGTTATCGATTAACATCAGATCCGCCGAGATTCATTACTGCTTCCTGTTACAACATGCCACTAATGCCATTGCGCCAACTTTTCCAATTGCGAGGCTATTTACTCGGGTAGCCTGTCCACCGATTAGCTCGAGATGAACTGGCGCGCACTGTGGCCCCGGTAACTACGAGAGAATTATTTCTCGTCGTCGGTGAGGTATATTTCGTTGCTAGCGGGTGGAAGAAGAGTCGACCGGGGGTCACGTCTCTCGCGAATCGTTCTTTCCGGCAAATGAAAGCAGAGGGTTAAGAGTAGCAAAGGCGCGTGCACGTATGTCACATTTTTCCGCCTAATCGCGGCACGTACGGGATTAGCAGGGAGGAAGATGGTCCATGTATAGTCGAGGACGTTGGATTCGTGAGTAGAAGAGAGAAAAGGTCCTTGGAGAGAAAGAGAAGAGGATAGAAAGGAGGGTTGTAAGGGGGTGGGTCTTTGGCTGCCGGCGAGAATGTAATTATGAAGCAGAGATCCACGGGAGGAGATAAGGTCCTGCGAGCGTGATGGATGTTTTCAGCGTCTGCTTCGCGTCTGCTCCGCATTACTGACTTACGAGCTCGGAACTATAGACACGTCGTCCTGCTCCTCGTTCGTCTCGGTCTCTGCGATTCTTCTTCTTCTTCTTCTTCTTCTTCTTCTGCTTCTTCTTCTACCTTCTCCTCCTCCCGCAGCTCTCGTCTTCGGTGGTGGATGTCCTGCGCCTCTAATACTGCCGATCTACGCCCCAGTCGGCAGTCGGCCATTCTATGTAAATCACCTCGTAAAAGACCCGACACCACGGCCGCCAAGCGCGCGGACCTTGAAGTTAGAGCGAGAGCGAGAGATTCGCATGTCCTGCGCTCCCGCGGCCATGCAAAGGACGATGTTCTGCCACGACATTAAAACGGACGACTCCCGAGGAGTGCCCTGCTCTCGGGGAAAATTAGAGTCCTCCGATTGGCCGAACCGACACTGGAACCATTCTACTTCGAATGTTTCATGGATTGTGTTTGCAGTGCCTCGGCGCCGATCCGCAATTGTCCGTTAATGAGGTGCGGCCCGTCTCCTGTCGATCTTTAATTCCGTCCAAACGAGTACTCGAGCACTCTCCTTCCATATTCCTACCTTCAACTCTGCCCTTGCAAATTCGCATCTCATAGATATTCACCTCGATCCAATACGTTCAATACTGGTACCCGCTAGAGTAGTACTCCAAATCACAGAATTTTATTTGAAAACGACGCAAGGCAGACCGAGGCAAAGGGTTCGCGCAAGTAAAACTTTCTGCCAAGCGATGGTCGTACAAGAAGACCCGGGTATCCTGCCTGCCCCACATATCCACGCGGTGGATAAGTGTGTGCACCAGGTGAGTTCCCGTGGTCCCGCCCAGGTCTGCTGGCCAATAGTCATTAGCTGGGCCCATTAAACCCCCGGACGTGCACGCAGGCACTCACGCACGCACGCATGCACGCACTCTGACAACGAAGGCCCGCGCGGCAACTCGAGATACCTCATGGACACGATACCAAGTGCAACGAGGATGGAGTAGCCCTTTGGAGAACACCTCTTCCAGAGGGGTTGCTACAACCCACTCGGCAAGATGGACTGAGAGGCTCGCAAGCCGATAAGCGAGCACATGCAGAGCGCTATAGAGAGTTAGAGAGAGTGAGAGAGAGAGAGAGAGAGACGATCGTCCCCATACAAGCTGACGAACTGACGAAGAGAAGAACCGCTTGAAGCAGGACACGAGCGATTTGAGTGGTCGAAGAAGAAGCGGGATAGACTGAGATAATGAGTAAAGGAGAAAGGGAGAGGGATTTAAGAGTGTTGGCAGAGAAGCAACCAACCTGGGCAGCAACTTCATGGCCCGCGGCTGGTCTGGTAGCGTCTCGTCGCTCGTGAGAGAAACGCGAGTGTACCAACGACAACCCAGGTGGGGAGCGTACACGGGAGGTAGAGGCGGGCCCGAGAGGCGGCTTTAACGCCCGCCTTCCATCGACTTTATAGCGGCTGATAGCGGAGCCCGTAATCAAACGGCACTTGCCGCGACTTGTTCAACGTTATCGTGACGTACGTACTCGCAAGCTGTGCACGGCGCGATCCACATGACGCTAATCCACAATAATAATGGCCGAACCTTAGCCCGATACTGGCACAGAATTGTAATTTTGTATCCCGAAGCTTCGGCAATCTCGATTAAATTATTGCGAGGAACAAATTCATTGGGAGGTCTCTGCTGGTGATAAACAAGAATCGAGATCGGAACAGTGACACTAGGCATTAGATTTCAGACTCAAGAGTTCTAGTACTATAATATGCAAATCCGCTTTCATACACTTTTTTTTACACTCAATATATAATCATTAGAATCCACCTTGGGAGAGTAAATTCCAGTTATGATCCTCTCGCGTTCTCCCTTGACGTAGACACTAGCTGTATAACAGTATCGTCGCACAGTACACACTGACGTCTTAACATAGCAATAGATACTTTATCCTCCACTTGTTCACTGAACGTCCCTGGTGCAAGGAGACTATATCAGCCACTATTCATTCCTCAGGAGTGGCGAAGCCACCGGGAGCCAGTTAGATATGAGACGATGACAGTGGTGCACATAGGTTCGCGGCGAGGAACGTCGCTTCCTGGGCTCGTGCGAGGAACTGCGCCGAGGTTCGTTGAGTCGAGGTTCCAACCGGAGGAACGAGTCGGGACGACGCACCGGCAACCAGCGGATATTTCAGCTGGCGGCTCCCGCTGAGATGCGGCGATTATGTTTGTCCATTAATATGCGCCGAGACAAGGCAACGTGGTCCTTTATCCGCGGAGAGCCGCTCACTGGGTCTCTGGGTCTTCTCTCCCAGAGGTCTAAGGGCCTTTTGGTACCTCCTGGTACCTTCTATCATTTATCACCCAGGGTTTCACCTCTCTCATTCCGCCCTTAGCCGTGTCTCTCACCCCCTTCGTCGGACCGTTACTCTTTCTCGAACGCGAGTAACGAGCGGAGCTTTCTCCAACGGGCCTTCTTCTTCTTCTTCTCCAGCGAGGAATCGCTCGGTCCGATTGTTCCGCGGGTCGGATACACGTGTAGCGCCGCTGTTACAAGCTAACGCGGTGCTCGGATACTCCGTAGCCCTGGCTGGATCCTGATAACCGGGTAGCAGGATGTTAACAGCTGGATATCGTTCGCCCGGAAGTCAGGAGGCTATCGCGAGCCCACCTTAAGACCTGTCTACCGGAATGACGCAAGGAATTCGAGCCTCATTCATTATTTCCACCGAATGCTTCGCCCTGGATATTCCAACACTCCCCCTGTGGTCTTCTAATGAATTGCTAGAAATTTCTCGCAGTCACCGCGCTAACATATTTCGCGGCGGTTGGCCTACGCTCGATCTGCATCGAGCTTCGATTCCCATTGAGAGGAAGATAATGAAGTTCGGGAGTAGGTACCAGTGGATTATGCCATAAAGATTCATACGCGCAGCGTCTTTGAGAGCTCGGCAACATGAGAAAGTAATGGTGTTACCAAAGATTGAGGGGGGCAAGAGGGTGGTGGTCGTAAAAGCAACCTTGAGACTAATGAGGCCGATGCTTCCGAGGCCCCCACGACGGAAGAATCCCCAAACTCTGCTGTCAAGCTCCCGAATGGGTGGGTCACCGGTATTAATAATAATTCCTCTTCGAAACGATTATACCAGAGAGCCATACGAATGATTTAGTAACTCGGCTCTTAACTTGTTTCTTTTTTCTCATTTTTCTAAGTGGACCCGGGACCGATGGTCTCGACTGCCGTCGCCGTTGTACCGCTGTTGGGTTCTTGCCGCCGCGTCAATATGTTAATCCACGGAATATAATCCCCCCGATTCGAGAGGGCCCAATGGTTATTAAAGCTCCCGAGTGCTTCGTTCTCGTTCCTTCATCGAGACGCGCGGTGTTATTCGCTCCACGTCGTCGTAAATATGAAATATCGAAGCCCAAATCCGAGAAACCTCAGCTTCGAACGAACCACGACGATCGGCAAGAGTCCTCGTTGCCTCCCTCGAAATCTTCTCCACCTTCTCGTTCGGTTCTCCTATGCCAATTAAAAATCTCCCTGTCGGCAATTTTACGAGACAGTGGTTGCTTCTAGCGAGCGTGGGACCGAGCCCAAAGAATCTAGACTATCGGAGGATGCAAGCTACCATTCGACTGCATCGAACGAAACCTTATTATTTCAACTGGTTCATCCGGGAATAAAACTGTGGACGTCGCTCATCCCGTCGGAAGTGGCTGGCGCAGGTGCCGGGGATATATTCAATGAAGGGAGTCGATGTATTTCTGGTCATTGAATTCGTTCGCGGCAAAGAGTGAAAATACGAATGGGAAAAAGCATTGTCGGTTAAGCCTCCGTGCTCGTAGTTCTTCATTGACATCTGCACACGATGGGTAATTCAGGGAGATTCGTGTCACAATCTCAACTGCGGATATTGGGATACGGGTAATATCGTGTACCAACGAATTGGATCAACGACCCAGCTTGATCTATTCGCGGTTGTTTCTCGAGTTGAGCGTTGTGGATAAATTAGACACGATCAATTGGGTTCCTTCGAGTTGGCGGTGGTAATCAGCGGCAGAATGAAATCTTGAATAATTTCCATCTAGTAGTATGTACCAATGCGCTTTCATACAAGTATATCGCATCCCCTGATCCATTGAGAATTTCAAGGAGGGAGACGAATAAGAAGGAAGACCAACGGAACCGGTAATTCGATTACGTGTCTTCTAATTCCAAAAAATTGTTGTCCGCGACATTGTGTCTCCTCGAAGTGTCGTTTACGGAATTATTCGATGCAGACGATAATTCTCAGCGGATTCGAATCAGTCGAGGTATTCAATGGAGCGCGATTTGCCACTGCAGAATGTACATATCCGGTTTGCCTCGACTGGCCGCCGCATCCGACGTAAAATTCGGAGCGGAAAGAAAGCGTGGCTCGTCTTGCGCGCGGTTGGGGAGAAGATTCTCTTCGAGTGAAAAATAGACGAGCGAAGGGAATACACCGCGTGGAAGGGGCATGCCTGGCCACGGCTTCGTTCGGAGCGATTTTTCGAAAAGGAAATTATAAAAGCGGACTGGAAACGGGAGGGGCGATAATAAAGTTGGATCTTTACGAGACGCGGGACTACCGGAGCTCCTCTCCTCTGAAAAAGAAGAGGCGGATGGGTTCCATCGTGACATCCCAACGTTGCTTATCGAGCTACGGAATTCGAAGATAAAATCGTGCCACTGGTACCATGTATCCATGGCCTGTGAGAACCCTGGTAGAAGGTAGCAACCGAGAGATGATGTCGATCCCCATTAAGAGCTACGTTTTGAATTCGATTTCGTGTAATATTACCAGGGGATTAAACCTGCTCGCTCTCTAAATCATCTTCATAGCTGCAATAACGACAAGTTATGCAGTATCATTTCGCTACTCGCAATCAGGGAGATTGAATAGCTGACGAGACGTAAAGGTGAACCCTTGGATACCAGATGGTTATGATCTCGCGTCAGAAATGAGTCATATCCATTTCTGGTTATCGATTCTGATGGAAATGGGTGAAGAAAAGTTCAGTGAATACACTTTGGACGTACTTTTGGTACCGATTCTCTTTATTCTTATCCGAACTAATACTGCACGAGGAAGGATCTAACAGAACAGATTAGAACTGGATACGTTTCTATTAACAAAGAGCACTAAGGGAGACCATGCTACTACGACTCGCAGTCCCTTGTTTATACTAAGATAAACATTCTCTCCCGAAGCCTTCGCATCGGTATCGAGTGGTTTTTAACCGTACGAACCGACTCGAAATATTTCTTCGAGTTGGGAACGCATATTCCAACAGATTCGGATTCGGAAAATTTTTAGAATGCCTTCGATCATATTATTTTCATTGCAATAACATCATCGACATTGGCATACTTGGAGAGTAAGAACTGCCAGTAGAGCGAAAAGTTAATAAAAAGAAGGTCTCGATTGCAATGAGAGAAGGTGGTCGCTCAGGAAGATTCCACGGGTGACAGGGGACACGAAGAAACAGCGTAAAGGTAAATTCCAGGGTAGAAATAAACTACCGGCAGTATGCCCGGTCGCGCGTGAGAAAAGATCGTCGTCATTATAAAGATAGAATTATACTCTGACGATATTAACTCCGCAGAAGCACTCGGCAATTTCCAGGACGATAAATAACCTTCCTTACCTCGCGGGATACACCCGACGACGCTTTTATTGCGCGTCACCTGAAATTAGTGACCGTCCGCGTGCTCACTCGACAAATTCCGCTTTGCTCACGCCTTCGATTTTCGCCGGAACCAATGTAACCAACGGCTCGCCCGCTGTGCACTCGGTTACCGCGATCATCGAGCTGCTTCGCGACTTATTGTTAATGTCCTTGTCAATGCTTAAATGCTTCGTTAATCAATAATCAGGCTGAAGATCAAAAATTGCTCTTTTAACAGCGTTGCATAATACATTTACACGTGACAAAGGTCACTAACCGCCAATTGGATTGGGTTCAAGCTGCATTTATTCCGTCGTTACTCGCGATTATCTTCTCGGATGAAGGTTTTTTGAGTAGCAAGGAGAAGTGATCGTGTATGATGGTCCTGATGGCAATGCTGGATTATACTTATAATATTTTATTAGGGATATTATATTTAAGCAGATTTCCTCTGCTGTAAGATATTATACGATGATCGCTAGTAATTGGTGTAGGTGGGATAAATCATCGAGGTTGTTACTAAAGAATTTTGTTGATGCGCCATTACAGTTCCGGTTTAAGATTCCAGGAAAAATTGCGGTTTTTAATTCAAAGTCCAACTTGTATTTGCATATCGATATAAATTACCAATTCCACTCGTCAAATCGAGTAGAAAATCCTCAATTCTGAATAATATATTCCGAAAATTACTTACGACTTTCGTATTAAGTACTTCGAATCTCACTTAATCTGCTTGTCGAAATTCTCCTTCGGATGCACTCTTTTTCGACTCGTTCCACCATACGTCGGATCGCGCAGTGTAGCTCGTACTATCATCTTCTCGCGCGCGTTCCATATAAACCCAAATCAACCAAATTAGTCACCATTAAGGGCCCGCAAGAGGCTGGGCTCAATAAATAACCGTTCCGCGGGGCAAATTACAATGATATTAGATTGGTCGGCATTCAGGAGATAACACCTGCTGAAGGGCCAGCCGTAACGAGGTAGGGCTCTCCGATAGTCGACGAAAACTTTTCTAAAAGACGGCACGGCGCGCGAGTTCCATAGTATTACATCGTTTACCAGCAGCCACACACCGCCTTAAGATGGGGTTCTGTAAGTGTGACCGGGCAGCGAACGCACGTCAGTTGATTTAGTGTCAGATTGGTCACGGGTTGTCGCCTCACCCTCCGGGCTACAGGTTCGCCCTTTCTTCTCGCCCTCTCGCTTCCTCTCCCCGCGAAAGCCTCCGACGGCCGCAATATTTTTTCGACTTCTCTCTCTTTTTTTCCTGGCTCTGCGGCTCGTAGGGGCGCGCACCGTTCTAAGGATCTTTGATCGGCCCGCCGTCTTGATCATACGTGCTCTCGCGTCGAAGAGAAACCGATCCGTTCGCTCGCGCGCCAACGAACTACCCTCTCTTTCCTTTCTTCCTGCTTCAACTTTAGCTAATTCTCTCTTCTTCTTCTTTCTTTCTTTCTTTCTTTCTCCTCATCGGCTTCTTTTCTTCTTGCATCTCTCTCTTTCTCTCGGTTCCGTGCCTCCTCGAGTTCCTTCGAGTCGTTTTTCGGGGGAGGGCACGAGCGAGCTCGATGTAACCTGGATTCGGATCATTAGTCGCGCTTTCTGCTTCGTCAGGGAACCGCTGCCGCCACCGCCGACTTTTCGGACGTGTCCTGGCGCGTTTGTTTACATCAACTGCCGAGCAGTCAGCCAGGCGTCCCGTCGGACGTCTACGTATGCACTGCTTCGTAATTGTCGCGGCTTGACACTTCTGCTGCTGCTTTCGCTCACTGATACTTTTGCTCGAAGCCACTTGGGCCTGGCGACGTTCGAAATTCCACTGTCGCCTGTCTTTCCGATCTTAATGGTTCCTCGGCTTTTGAGCCACACTCTTTTTAGCGGGTGATGCTCGCTATGAGCTGGTCCGTTCGAGATGTTAGATTAGGAATTGTGAGAGAAGGGGATTTGATCGCGCGGATCATCGGAGGTCACCGACTGCGGCACTCCCTTTTTCATCTTCGCCATTCGTATTCAAACGAGCCGTCGGGATCATTAGTTAGGCCTCTTGCTTTTGTAAGTATGCACTACCTTTACGGTGTTTCGTGAGTCATACCTGTTTACTTTCGGCTTTTATCCTCGGCTATAGGAAGAGCCTTGGATTCGTGAGTGTTCTTCCGTCAGCGTAACGATGACCGGCAAGTAGATCTCGATCCATAAAGAGGATAATCTACTCCCCTTTATGTATAAGAAACTCTTCCATTTTCCGTCATTCCTATTATCGCTTATGTTACTGTGAAACACTCTAATTTCTGACAATTATCCAAGCTCTTTGCGTGGTTCGAATCAACAAGAGAAAAAAGTGATTTGGTTAAGTCACTCGCTAAACGGCAATCGAGCCTCCCCCTGGTTCGATGATTTAAGGGATCGTTTCGAAAGTACCACTTTTCTGCCATTCCGCTACCAGCCGATCCCACAAGTCATTTCCACACCTAGGCATTAGGTGCTCGAAGCTAGCCAGGCGGAGAGGAAAACAAAGCGAGCGCGATAGAAAGAGGGAGAAAACCCGGCACGAGCACTACGCCCGTAAACGGATCCACAGCTGTGCGCCACAAAATTGTAGCTTACCGACACAACACCACGTGAACCTTTCGAGCGTTTAATCGCGGTAATGGCGGGTCACGTGACGGAACAAATTTTCCGGGCACGAAGATTGGCTTGGCAGGGGTTGGTGGTGGTCGGTTCGTTGGCAGGCAGAAGTTCGCCAGGAACCGTGTACATACCTTGATCGCGTATCACGCAGTAGCCCGATCCTACGATTAAAGAAAGGTACCCGGGGACAGCTGATATTTGGCTAACGATACAGCAGACTTTGATAAGTGTAATACTCTTTTTGCTTTCGTTTCCTTGGCACCATCACTAGTACTACCCTTACCTTAGCTTCGCGTTCTGCCTGTGTAATTTGTCTCTCGGGCGCGGTAGCCAGTTTTTATTCGATTTCTTTGCTCGCGCGCGAAGTAATCGCCGGCGAAATTAGCCCGGTAGCTCCGGCTGGAAGCGCGCGATTCGTCTTCGAGGGGGTGGCGGCAGGAGGGTTGCTCGATGGGAAACTTGCTCGCGAGACAAAGGGTGGCCCCGCGTTCCGGAATTTCGTCGATTGTAATTATGTGCAGGTAGGTGGTTGGGAGAAAAGGAACGAGAGAAGAGGAGGAAGAAGAAGAAGAAATAGAAGAAGACGATGAAAGTAAAAAAAAAAAAGGAGAAAAAGAAGAAAAAGGGCGAAAAAGGAAAGCCGCGTTGGGGTCACGCCGGGAAACGGACTGGAAAGGAGAGGGAAGAGGGATGACGGTTTGATGGACAGGAGGCGTCTCGAGGCGGAGAAGGCGTTTCCGAGCCTCTTTCGTGTTCACTCGTTCACCGGCTGTTCCTCTATTCTTCTTTAGGCGCTACGAACGCCTTCAACCTGACTTTTCGTCAAAAGTGTCTGCTTGAAATATCTAATAGAAACGTGTACTTTCCGCTCGATATTTCACCTCCAAAAACTCACTCCTCAATCGAATCGCAAAGGGATCCTCGATCTTTATTCGGTTGTCAGAAGTGTAACGAGCTACAAACTACGTGCTGCACGAAATCAATTTTTCACGGCTTCGTTAAAGATACACTTCAGCGAGGTCGCGCCGCGATAACGTTACCCAGCTCGGATCTATCATTCGTGATTTGCGTAATCATCCGTCATAATAGGTCACCGGTAAGTGTTCGTGATCCACTAATCTGGTCAAAGTCATGCTCGGAGCAACGTTTGCTGGGAATTCGAGCGGGTGAAGGATGGATGGCTCGGCTCGCAGTTGGAAGCTCGGTGACAAATTATCAATAACTCCACCGCGAGTCTAGCAAGACACTCGAGCGGTAGAGGCAAAAGGAAAAGGAAGACTAATGACGAGATTGATGTCGACCACGACACAGAAGCGTGGTAAGAAGAGTTCGATGACACGCAACGTTCCGTTTAAAACAGGATTCTTTTGTCAAACGATTCCAAACCAATTTGACGTGTACAACGACATTCGGTGGATGTCAAACATTTCTACTTACATCTATCAACGAAATCGCAGCTTGTAACAAAATTGTGATATTTGCTGCTTATTCTTCTGAAGAAATCAAGAGACTCGGTAGCGTCTCGCGCCAAGTATATATTTATATACAGAATCACAGAATGACTGTGATTTTTTTCGTACCTTAAAATGTTGCTGCTTCATCGAGAAACTGCAAGAAAATCAATAATAATGCGACTTAATAATAATTTTTAAATGATTTCTATTTTTTTTCACATAGCTCCGGCCCTCCCACATATTCTAGAAAAAGACCCGTGACGCTAGCATTATCCCGTCGGAAGATATGATTTTTTAAGACTTGAAATTTCAACCCCCTGTAATTCCGAAAGGGTTGAGATTTCAACCTTGTGTTCCCGGACTTTTAGGCTTCTACTGACCCCTAAAATACGTGGTTTCAGTTTGGTGCAAGGTCACTGACTCACCCTGTATATACCCTGTATATAAAATTTTAAGTTTTAAAAAATCATATCTTTCGACAGGATAATACTAGAGTCACGGGTCTTTTTCTAGAATGTGTGGGAGGGCCCGAGGTACCTGGAAAAAAATATAAACGACGTGAAAATTATTATTAAGCCACATTATTATTGATTTTCTCTAAACGGGCAAATTTCACGTTCATAGAAGAACTACAAGAAAATCAATAATAATGTGGCTTAATAATAATTTTCACATCGTTTCTATTTTTTTCCAGGTACCCTGGGCCCTCCCACACATTCTAGAAAAAGACCCGTGACTCTAGTATTATCCTGTCGGAAGATATGATTTTTTAAAACTTAAAATTTCAACCCCCTGTAATTCCGAAAGGGTTGAGATTTCAACTTTGTGTTCCGGGACTTTTAGGCTTCTATTGACCCCCAAAATACATGGTTTCAGTTTGGTGCAAGGTCACTGACTCACCCTGTATATGTATATGATGTAATGTCATTTTTTGGGATCCATTATGCTCGGATGGTTATGGACAACAAAATATCCTTTCTCTCGAAATGTTCTGAAGTGTCCGAGAAGCAGAGTAGCGTTCGTTACGTGGCTCTAGAGCAGAGAGAAGTCGGGAAGGATAGAGAATCCGGATAAGGACTTAAGGCACTCTCTCGAGCAGAGTTTCACTTAAACGAGGAGTTTATCCGAAACGGGCTCGTTGCAGGGATTAAAGCATCGCGAGTGCGGACGAAATTGTCTGCATAGCTAGGAACAGATGGTGGAAGACGAGGGCACTCGGTACCAAATTGGGCAGTAAACGTAACGGGGCTCAATGTAAAACGCGTATAATGAGTATGCACGGACCGTGAAATAATAACCTGCCTACACGAGCATTCGCGTACACAGGAGAAGTCCACGATTGCAGCGCTACACACTTTTATAGGTGGCAGCGTTGCTCCTACACATAAGTACACTTACTTGTACATGTATCCATAGCCATGCCCGCTGTAATTCACCCGAGATTTATACCTCGCTCGTGAATGCTCGCGGTGGGTGTAGGCAAGAAGTAAGAATATCTTGGTCCAGATTTCGTTGCAACGCGGTATCAAGCAGCGGCGGCAGTGGCGCAGTCATGACAAAACGATAAATCACCATTGGACGGCTCTCTAAACTTCTGTGCAAGCGCCGCTTGTCGATGGATCAGGTACCTGGGGTACCTCTACCCGGCGGATCTCGCTTCTGAATCTTGCATTGGCCCCTTCGATGATACTCTGCCTGATGTACTGCGAACTCTCTCTCCCTCGTGACTAGCTCCTTCGGTCTTCGTGAGGCAAGAAAACGAAGATGCGCCGATACATCGATGCAACTGCTCGCCTATGTAATTACTTAACTACCTCGCCAACAGAATTCACCTACGTGTGATACCTCTGATTAGTCACTTTTCATTTTGCTGCAACAGATAAAGTGATTTGCAAGCCGTGGCATAAATATTTTATCTCAAGATCAGTGTCACGTGTCAATGGTAGTCATCTAAAATCCTGTGTGTTGCGCGAGAAGTATCTCTCCTGCAAATCATGCGGAATCAAAGTCAGATTTCATGGCAGCGTTTGAGGCGTGGTAGATCGCAGGACGGAAATTTTCGGGAGAAAAGTTGGATCGTAATCGAATATGATACTTTGGAGGCGACAGGGTGACAGGTCAGTCTGACGCGGTTTCGCGCAAATCAAGGCCGCGAGTGACGCGGGACAAAGCGAACCGCGGGAGTAGCTAATGGAAGCTAATGGAGGCGGCATCCTTTCCGAGCGTGGAAGCAGACGAGCTTCCATTACAGAATCCTGCCAGGCCGATTCGAACATTCAACCACTGCGATATCAATAATCCACGTACTCGATATCGAGACACTACGCTCGCCACCGCGTTTTATTGCTTACACATCTTGCGAGTGATCAATGATCGCAATCTAATAACGCTCCTAAACCCGATTACGAAGCTTAATCCTCAGAATTGGCCCGCGGCGCGCAGAGCTCGCGAAGCGAATCCTTGCACGCATCTGCGCGCGGCGGCTCCGCCAGTTTCAATCTTCCCGTCGGCGTAATTTCATTAGAGCCTCGGCCTCCGTTGCGCCTCTGCCTTCGCCGCGGCAAAGCGCTTCATTTTTCGCGGCCGAACGAAAAGTGGCAGCTCGCGATCGAGCTTCGTTCGACCGCGAGAATCTTCGAGAGAGAGAGAGAGAGACTCGAAGAGCTTGGACCCTCCTCTTTCTCGGTCTCGTTCCGCGGCGTTTCGAAGCTGAACCACGGTTCCCGGAGCTGGAGGGTGAAAGACGGAGCCAGACTGAGAGCTAAGAGGGAAGGAAAGAGGAAAAGAGAGGAGGCGCAACGAGATTGGACGGGGCTCTCCGTAGCCTGCGGTATAATTAAAATACAGCCGAGCACCAACTGCTGGTCTCGTGCTGCTTCTGCTGCTGTTGTTGCTGCTGCTGCTGCTGCTCTTTTCTCCTCTTCTCTATAGTTCACTCCCTCTCGCTTGCTTCATTTTCGCCTCGCCTTGCCGCGCTTTCTTCCTCAACTTTCTTCCGAGCCTCCAGACTGGTGATTAGTATTTAGCCCGCTTGATTGGCGGCTCCTATGTCATTTTTATTCGGCCTCTTTCACCAAATTCTTTCAACCATCCAGTTCCTATTTACATCCTTGCAATGATGAGACGTTTGAGATGAGGTTTTCTTAACTCTACTGTATAATGGGCAATTATTGAATCTCGTGCGATTTTAAAACAGTTTATAGATAAGATCGCGTAGAGAAATGGTACAATGAGAAGGCGGAGCTTAGAAAGGGCAGGTGTACACTCGTATAATTAGCTAGAGCCTCGGGACGTATAGTTCTAACCGCGGCTAATAGTTTAATTGCTAGGATTATTCTGCTACGGTCAAGAGAATATTCTACAGGCAATAATATAGTAGACTGGAAAAATACTCCAATATCTTTGCTCTCCACGCATCTGCTCGCACATCCCTTCCAACAGTCGAATGTAGAAAATTTTTCGTTGCCATTTGTTTAATAACTCGAACATTACAACAAAGTGGTAACTTCGCTGGTATCGACGCAAAAGAGCACGCACGCGGATCGAGTCTCGGATACACGGTTTTACGCCGGCAGATTACAAATTACGATAGCAGAGTTCGTCCGTTCGCTCGTCCTGCAATCCTCCTCGCGGCGTTGCCGGCAAATAATTAATATTCATTACGCATTAACGAAGCCATCGCATAAATTGCGCGGCGCTGCATGGCAAAAGTGGTGCCGTGCGTAGCGGGCGAGCCATCGAAGGGGAGAGTCCCGCGCACGAAAGTTCTACGATACACCGGGAGATGTAGTTGCCTGTTCGACTTTGAGCCAACAGGATAACGTTCAGGACGAAGGACTTGGCATCAAAACGGAAGGTCGAATCTCTGTTTCTCTCTCTCTCTCTTCACCTGTATACTATCGAAAGATCCGGTAAGATGCTACTCTTACAGGTTTTCCCTATTCGCAGTTGCGGGTGGCGAGTCATTTCATTTCGACTGCCATAAAGGCAGGTTTTATCGGCGCGTTTAAGGATTATTGTACTATAAAGGAGGCATTATTATCAGTTAGGAGGCGGTAGGTCGCGGTAAGGAAAGAATGGGGATGCTTGATGTCTCGTGGCCGTCGGAAGCGGCTCGTGAGAGGCACGACTGGCTTTATGACTCGTAAAAGTGAGAGACGTCTTGTCTTGGACGACACACGCGTGCTGTTTCGAAATTCAAGGGAAACTTTTATTTCCTTTTAATCAAGATTCTCTTCTTGCTTCTTCTTTTCCCTAATGCTCCCTTTTAACGATTAATTATTTTTCGATATAGCCAACAGTGGCGGGTGCCACTTAGCTCTTTTTTCCAGAAAGTATGTGGTTGTTCACTCCGATGGTGCACACAGGATGTTTTCTCGACTGATTCCACACTTCCGCTTTCCTCTTCAAAGATTTTCGTGTCAGATAGATAATCAGTTTGTTCTTCGTGTGTCTCCAGCCGTGGCAGGCTTTAATTAACACTCTCCGCGCTACATTTCCTCGACGGATGGGTATCGTTTCTTCCTGTTTTTATCGGGTAGCATCGCAACGCTAATTGACTCAGGATACCACCAGGGTATTCAGGGATAGGTAAAACGGTTCGTTGGAATTCCGATAAAGCGAAATTCAATTAGATCGTTTACGCGGGGCATCATTATCCACTTAATGGGTAGCGCGTGAAAATTAATAGCCTCACGATTGCAAAATGAGTCGTGGCATCAACAGGGCTAATAGAGACGCCGCTACGGTTCGAGTAGCAACGCGAAGGGAAAATACGGTTTTCCACGTTGAAAAGACAATGCTCAAGCATTGACCCTGAATTAATTGACAGTGATCGATCGATACGTTTCCTGCTCCTGTTGCCTTACATTTACGATTCATAACTCACTATACCTAGTCTTTTCGATAAACGGAACTCGTACCGCAAAGTGTCTATGAAAGTGTTTTACAAATTAACTTCTCGTCAAAGTTTTAACTTCACAATTCCAGCACATTTATTCGGAAATGAAGTTGACATTTCCTACTTCTTCAAAGCAAACGCGAACTTTAATCATACAACGTACACCAGCGAATCTGTGAGTTTAGCAAAGTACAAGCATTTCACAACAGTGGCCACGATGATAGTCAACGTATTAGCTATTAAAGCCCCATCCAGTCGTTCACAACCCTCCCCCAGCAAGCATCAGCCTTATCCCTTCAGCGGTATAAAAAATGTTTACGAGCTAATTGCTACAATAAAGTTCGCTATCGGATAAGGCACTCATGAGCCCTGGGTGCAAATTTATTCGGAGTAAAAAAATTCACTATTACGTTGGATAGAGGGGGAGGGAGGAGAGTCAGCGAGGGTTATAGGGGCTATACTGTCGCGAACAGATCGTTCGTGGGGCAGGATATATTTTTCCGGGGGTTTCCGCGTCTATTGCGTGCAGGGTGGCAGCAGAAGACGGGTTCGGACGGTCTTGAACGGGCAAGGACGGGCCGCGAAGGCGTCGCCCGCATTGGCGGAAGGGCTGTTTGAGATCCGAATGCGCGATACGTCCGCGATAACGTTTATGTAGCGAGGCTGGTACGAGCGACCTAGCGCGAGCAAACTTCCTTCCACGTTGTACCGGAAACTCATTGTAAATCTCGGTAGTCAGCGCGAAGAGGGTTGAGGAGGGTGGAGGAAGGTTGGAGGAGGGTTGGAGGAGGGTTGAGGAGGACGCACGCTGGGACCAGGTTCGCGACCTTCCGTATACGCTAGCGATAACGTGCGACCGGGATTCCAGGACGCGGCACTCAAATATTGAAGTTAGCCCTGATTTTCTCAGGATCAGCTGACACGGATGCTGCCACTAGCACCGAGCCATGAGAAAATACTGACTCTCTTTACTTAGCTAATTGCTCGAACCTTTGGATAATTGCTTTCAGGTTTAATTGAATTAATTATTTCATTCACACAACAGGCTCTTATGATGCACCCCTACCTAGGGTGTTTACCGACGCTTAGTGTTTGATTTCAAGATATATGGGAAGTCGGTAAATGTATGATGCAGTAGTAGATGTATGATAAACGTCTCGCTTTCGTAATAAATTACTTCGTGTAGTATCAATTGTAAGGTAATTATTATTAAATGTATGATTATTTATTTAAGCTGATGGATTCCCTCGGTCTGAGACACATCCCGCCTTCTTTTCCTTATCAAAACTCTGATCCGATCTTCGCGAGAGGTAAATTCTACTATAGAAATACCTCTGAGAAAGTTTGTTTTATTTGTAAATCTCTTTTCACGATGTCGCCTTCTAAAGTGGCGATTTTCTCGATGGCAACGCCTCGAATGTTACCTTCTACTATGTAGCAGTAGTCAAGTATTTCTTTATAGAACTCTTCGAACGGATTACCCTTATCCAGCGTATGCTAAGCAGTCCGCAATTGAGACAGTGCGATGGTCAATAAAGAAACGGTTTGTCCACGAGGTTCGGCTCGAGCCTGCGATTAACAATAATAGCTCGAGTCGGAGAGGAATGGAAAGCTCGAGAGGCGGTAATCGTATAAAGCAGGATTTTCGATTCAAGAGACTTTTCGACTCGCTCGAGGGAGAAATCCTTATAAGTTGACGCGCCTTGGGTCGGTAATCCTGAGTATCGTTGGTAGAAGGACACCAGACCGTACGGACTTTCGATGCAGCGCTCACGATATTTGCATATTACAGTGACGCACACGGCCGTATGCAAAGTTCTGACGAGAAACAAATACCAACTAGTTCGCGAACGTTCCAAGAGGTGCGTGCAGCTCATTATAAAGCAGCAGTCGGATCGACGATGAGATGATTCGAATTTACGGTAGCGAGAGTGCACGCGGCCGCATGCCGCTTCTCCTTTTTCTCTCCTGCGGAATTTACGCGATCTTTGCGCGGTCTCTTGACTTTCCCTCGCTCTCTTCTTTTCTTCCCCGCATCTCCACCGCTCCTAACTTCACCTCGTAAAAACACGATTATCATTCGATTAACATAACTATAACTCGCACGCTCGAGCCCCTACGAAAATAGCCCCGGGGAACCGTGCGTCGCGGCGCGTCGCGTGTGTACGAGAATAACACGTCTCATAACAAGCCGAGTGAATTATTCATCCAAAGCGGCGCGATTATCTTCGCATCTTAAATACGTTGGGTCCAGAGTAATTGACTTTCGTCTTTGCGTTGTTCATCGACGTTGAACATTTTTTTTAACTCTTTTTCTCGATACCTTCTCAATCTATTCCTCAAAGACAGTTTCGCTCAAGTCATTATACTATTTTCCATTCCGAAAACCCGTATTTTCGTGTCTCCAAGGGAGAATGCATTACGTAGTTGAACTTCGTAGGGCTTTTCTCAATGCTTGAGAATAAATCTTGCGGGTTCCACTCGTGCGCGAATGGTGAAGATAACCGGCTGAAATTTCGTTTTCCTTACTGGAACGTTCGGGGATGAAAAGGGTGTATTTTTCTGGTTTCCAGAGAAGCGAGGAGAAAGCGTTCGCGAAACGAACCGCGGTGAGTGTTCTCCGATGGAGAATGTCGGCTACGATGCCGCAGCCGAAGAAGTTCCTGCATTCTGTCGGCACAGCTCGGTGCAGCTCGGCGCATTTGCTGGCTCGATCCTTTGCAACTCGATCTCCCCAAGGGGGAAAGGAGCCAGGAGATTTTATCGCGGGAAACGCAGCCGGTTCGACGTGGCAGAAGGATAAAAAGGAAAAGCTAAGGGAAAAGAAAGGCTTCGCGACATCCCGCTAAATTACTTCCATTTGCTTCCTACCCCTTTTTCTTCGATATTCGTAGAATATTCTTGCCCCTGACCTCTTCGATCGTATCGCTCGTACTCTGAAAAGTGAAGAAAACTCGGTGCGGGCTATTTACGAGTTCAATTTCGAGATGCGATTTCCTGGTGGCTATCGGCCAAGCGTGCAATTTTTTGTTGTGCTACAATTACCTGGGCAAAATGAATGGTTCTGGTCACTCTTATATATATATATATATATATATATATATATATATACAATACAAAAAAATACCATTAAAAACAAAATTCTAAAAAAGATAATTAGAGAATGCGCGTGGTGTAATTGGTCATATTCGGACACCTCTCACCTTATCTGACAATGAATAGGTACTTGTGGAAGCATGTTCGCGAAGAGTTTAGAAACAGTTCGCGAACAGTTCGCAAACAGTTTGCGAATATGTGGCTTTGGCAGGTCGACGCCGCAAGCGAAGCTGCGGAAAGCGATCTGCGGGTGGAATCTCGCAGCGTAACGACGGCGGCCGTGGCTTCGGTGGCGGTAGACGGTAGAACCTGAAGTTGTAACTCAATGCTCTCCATCGACCTACCGACCGTGAACCAACTGGCGCACTCTGTTCTCCACACCCACGAACCTGTACACATACATATACATACATGTATAGATTTAGGTTGTAGCTCGATGGCAGAACTTGGTAAGCAGTCGGCCAACAGAGCGGCCGATCTTGTAAAGCGTCCAGGAAAACGAAATTCCCGGCGATAACGAGTCGAGGATTAATATATCGCCGGCGCCGGCTCATTCGGATATTGCTTCCTTCGAAAACGACTTGGTTGCTTTTTGCGGGTTCCTTTCGACCTGCGAGATAACTTCCTTCGAGTTACGCGCACGGTGTCCCACTATTTCTGCACATGGGCCCCAGCCGCTTTCGATTCTCCCTCTTTCTCACCACGATCACCGCACGCCCGTTAATGGGATCGGAATCTTCACAGAGAATTTTAATTCGAATTCTCGCGCGGATTTTACTCTCTATATCCGTGTCTTATTTATCGTATTATGAATTTTAATATGCTCAAATTGGGGTTTATATGGGTATATGGTGCGAGGTGCAGTCTCGATTCGAAGTCTCATCCTTTATTATGGGATTCATGTATGTATATGTATACTAATTTGCGCAGATTATAGAAGCGTTGGATTTACATTATACATCTAACAATTTTGCCTCAGGTATTTTAAAGATTAGTTTAAATATTAAATAACACTGGGAAGATTCGAACAGTGTAGTAAAAGTTGAAGAATCTCTTCACGCAAGTAGTTAGAATCATGAACAAGGCAAAAACGCCACCCTTATTTGGCACATCCATTTTCGCGTGAATCGCGAATTTCCACGGGGTCTGGTGCTCTCCTTGGCCCTATTGAGCGGTGGGCCCGATGACAGCGATAACCGCGTCCGCAGAGAATACTTTTTTATCCGCGCTCATGCAGGAAGGAGGAAGATAGGAGAATGCTATCAGTGGCGAGACCTCGGATTCCGGGCGTGCGAGGCAACGCAGCTCGCATGCAAAAATATTCACCGTCGAGCAGAGATCCGCGAATTCAATCTACCGAATGATTAAACATCTCCTTCGGATCAGGTCGGAGCGTGGCGTACGCACCGCGGAAGGGAGAAGTATAGTCGAGTCGAGGGAGGGCCAGCAAGGGCCCCTGAGGATCTCACTGGCATAACGCAACAAAGAGAGAGAGAGAGAGAGAGTGAGAGAGAAAAAAAGGAAGAGAAGAATTGAGGAAGAGAAAAAGAGAAAGCGCACAGGGAGTATTCCTCGAAACTTTTTCTCCCAGGCCGCTCCTTTATTTTTATCTCGCAAACCGAGCGCGTCCCCGTACAAATTGCCTTTCGTCCCGCTTATCTCGTGGCGGACTTTGCTTGCGGCCGCGCGCACATATTTAATTAGAATTAATGCTCGAGCCGCGCGAAAATTAGCATGGGGCCGTGTGCGCACCGCGCGATGCCGAGTCGCTACTTCCATCGTAGGTACTACCGGAAATAAGGCGAGCGTGCAAGGTGCGAAAACCCGAATCGAGCCCGTGCGAGCACCGACCCACGAGACGGAGAGGTCGTTAAAAAGTCGGAATCCTTATCTGGAGTGATCGCGGTTGGCGAGCACCTTTGCCCAGGGACTGTTTCTTCTTCCTCTTCTTTTTCTTTCCCCTCCTTTTCTTCTTCTTCTTCTTCTTCTTCCTCTTCATTCCTATTCACGTGGCCACATCGTGCTCTCGAGTCTAAAGTCCGCTTGAAACAGGCGACTTCACCGGGATAGACTGGCAGCCGGGTGTCAGTGATCTATAAAATTGTCTCCCGCGAATCCCAAGGATAATGCAGTCGCCGGGTGCATGAACGTAGAGTGAAAGAGGGAGGCTTGAATTGGGCTGGGGCGAAAAATGGAACTAGAAGCAATGGATGCGAGTAAAATTCGCTCGAAAGAGAGAGAGAGAGAGAGAAAGTTCCGTGCAAAGCGGTTTGATTAATTGTATTGGCAGGGCGTCGTTGTTAGAGAGGAGAACCTATACGGAGGTTCGCGTCGCGAAACGACGCAACGCGACGTACCTCCGCGAAGATGAGTTATCGTATTGGACCCGAGGGAAGAATGATATTTTTGTGCGAAAAACTGAATGCCGGGTGTAATATATATTCCGGCTTCTAAAATCGGAGAATGCAAACGGGGAAAGATATTCCGAGGCAAAATCTTGAGGCTCTTCCCTTGGGACACTGAGATCGCTCTCTTGCGCCCTGCCAGGGATCGACGGCTCGACGTCGCAACTATTGCTGCTTTTTGATATATAAACCCGCTTTGCGAATTCGACGTCGAGAGTCGGTTGGGACCAGAAACCTGATTAAAAAAGCGATAAGTCATCCTCGCGGGATTGTCTATCCTGTTATTTCGTATGCTTGACAGGCTTATCTACCAGCTGCAGCTAGTGTCTTGTAATAGTTAACTCGCAGCTCAACTTACCGTAGATGCTGCAACATCCAAAGCATCCATTCACGATGCTTCGAGTAAAATGCAAATATTTATGCAAATTAGTCTGTGGTCGTATCGAAATTCTGACCATTCTTTCCTAAATAATCCAATACTAGACATACTCGCTATTCCCATATTAGCACATGCATCGCGCAGCGTTCGCATGGCTATCGATTTCGCGATGCACTTCTAATCGAATTATTAAAGCATGAGTTCCTTATCGCAGCGGAAATCCAAGTACACGAGAGATTAAACACGGCCATGTCGCATCAACGTTACTGTCCCCTATTATTTTCCTTTCCGTTAATGTTGTCACTCGAGCACCTCGTCTCTTTCGCTAACTCGCTTCCTATCCATGCAGACCAAAGCAGAATGTAAATCTTCTTCCGGTGACTTTTCCTCTACCGCTTATTAGAGACGGGTCTAGTTCCGGGGCTGGGAAACCACGATGACACCGGTCAGTCACACCGAGCGATCTAATTATCCGACGACAATGTCTCGGTAGGGTGAAACCGGTAGAACCGAAGTGACAATCGCGTTTCTATACCAGGGCAACGATATCGCTACCGCGCGCTAGTTCTGAGTCGGTGCGGTGAGCGGGTGCTTTGCAACGCGCGAAGGGAGAGCCAATCACGGTAAAGCCGTTCCCGCACCGGAAACCGGAAGTGAAGGAATCTCGAGCAAGGTTGTGGGAGTGGGTACCGTGTCCGGATAGCGAGCAGTACGCCACGAGCGTATTTGGCCCGGTACACAGAGTACGTAGGTATAGTATCTAGCTGCGCTACATACTCCTATCCCAGTAAGCGAGCGAGAAGCACGCGGGAAACCAGGGGAGGAGCGACCAGAGGATATTGAGAGCGACTCGCCGCCTCGCACTGGACATAATTTCCGCCCGACGAGATCGGAATTGCTAATGACGTCACTACCACCGCTGCATCATTCACAACGATCCGCGCGGTGCTCCGTTCTCTCGAACGCGCCTCGACGTGACTACCCCCCCCCCCCCCCCTTTTCGCCGAGCCCCCTCAAATCTTCTTAATCCGAACTTACCGGTGAGCCGATAACTTCTAATTAAATGGAACTCGATTCGCTAATGCTCCGTGGTTGGATTCAATGATCGAAAGAGTACCAAGGAGATTTGTGAGGCTAATTTCAAAGCTTTCCGAAGTAATGAACACATTTATAGGCAAAGGATTTTCTTCGTGCCTGTGGTTGCAATGTTGCTTCGACCGAGAAGATTTATTTACTAATCCCTAAGAATTATGCGTTGTTTTATGTAGCTCACTGAGCAAACAACCTCTTTCAACTATTTCTATAGAAAATGTATTCTGAAATTTGATGTTTAGATTCGTTTCTTTCTCTCTTTGGTTTATGTAACTAACCCAATAACTTTAGGATCGATTTGGAACCTCCAGAATCTCGCTCACAAGCGACATCATCCCGAGATTCCCAAAAAACAGTCTCAGTTGAATCGCGCATTTGCGCGAGTGGATCCGGGAAAAAGTCAGGCGTGACACTCAGCCGTCAGTTCATAAAAAAACTGTCCGGCGTGAAAAGGGATCAGTCGCATTCGTCGATAGGTACCCAGGCAGCGCGGGCCGTTCTCGAGCGGCGAAGCGCGCGTTTCTTCGCGAATTTCAATCGGCCCTGTCGAGTCCGCTGGCAGTCTTTCTCATTAGCGTCACATACGCCGATGAGGTTTTTCATTAGTTCCCGCAATGCATTCCTGGTAGACAGGCTCTCTACCAATGACGCAGGAGGGATACCACGGGTTGGAAAGAGCGCATATCTGGTGCGAGGGGTGCAGGAACGCACTCGCTTACAGACACATATACACACACACGTGTCCCACCCCTCGGAAGGGGTCGGGAGACATTTTTAATTACAAGCCGGAGATAGCGGCTTCCCTCGCGCCCGCTACTCGCCATCAACTGCCAAATATTCCCGACTTGTCACCGAATGTGCCTCTGTGCCCATCCTGTCCACCCTCCGGTTCCACCCTCTTCAGCTTCTCTCACGCATGCTAAAAAGTTACTTAAACCCGCTCAGTCCCATTTCAAGATTTTTTACCGTCATAGTTGAATGTTCCCTCTAAATGGCAGCCACCAGCTAAAATCTGCAGATTTTACCAATTGAAGGCATTCTGGAAAAATCTCAATATGTCGCAGTCGCTTCATTAATTCGAATAAGAGTACTTTTAGAGCTCGGTATACATATATCATACCAGATACATATTCCAAGTACTGAATATTAATTTATAATACAATTTCCACTTAACGAGAACCTCGACAGAAAATCAAACATGTTTCTATTTAAATCTGGAATTATAATAATTCAATTAACAATGGAGAATTTCGCACGAAACACCGTACTGAGATTTGTCACCCTATCAGACAAGAGCGCTCATTGTTCGATAAAGGCACGATAATCTTAGAGAGTGGAATGTATCATAGCCTCTTATCGCATCAGTTTTTTACGAAACATATTTCACCGGGTGTTTTTAAGCACGCTAGAAAGTGTCCTGAAACGAGGCGATGGTACGCATCTGCTCTCGAGTAGAGAAAGAGAAAGAGAGTGAGTATCGAGGGTCGGGGGTAAGGGTAACGTATGTGACGTCCACGAGACGACGTTAATATTTGAAAGCTATCCTCCTGGTGACTCCTCATCCTCCTCCTCGAATGGCTCTGCCGCGCCGCCTCCGGCGCAGCCGATGCCGAGTGACACCTCTCGTGCTGGCGGAGCCACTCGACGATTATTTATTTATAGGCAAATGAAGTAGAGGCTCCCATTAATTGATGGGCTCTCAGTGGCCGCCAGTCGGGGGATGACGTCTATCATTTTAATTTACCGCGTCGTTATTAAATCGACCCCTATACCGCGTGTGAGGTGCTCGTTCGCAATCCACAGGCTCCTCGCGCCACGAAAAACTCCGCTCTTTTATTCCACGAAACACCACGCGCTCTGAAAGTTTAGCCGTGACCCCCCCCCCTCACGAATTCGCTTCATTTGTTTAGTCACTCTTCATTGTTTGCCGGCATCACGGCCCATCCGAAGTGCGGCTTTCAAATTACGCCACTCGGTGGGTTTTCGGCTCAAAGGGGAAGTCGGAAAGTCGAGAATTCGCGGAGAGAGCACAGTCTCCGGGAAAATAAAATGTGCTATCGCGACGTATATCGCGAGAACCAATATGTATACGTAGTATACCGAGGCCGTTCCGCTGTTTGGTAACCAGACACTCTCTCCCTTGGTTTCGAGGTAAACGTCTACTTCTCGGTGGAAGTAACTTTTCAGCCCGAGTTCCCAGTGCGGCCGAAGGAACTGGAGCCCCGGTTGTTTTAATTAGTTTTTAATTTGTTCCGTAATGGCCAAGCGTGCCTTCATAATTCGGGGTATTTTTACTGCGGCTGCAACCCCTTTTCGGCGAATAGTTCGCGCGGCCACGAGCCACGTATAGCGGTGTATTCGCCCTGAATAATACTCAGCCGGTGAGTAGTTACTCGGTCCGAGGCTCCGGGGATGAGTACATCACGAGTCGAGGAACTTTCCGCGGGAGGCCCGAGGGACGAGAAGGAGGAAACGGAGAAATTAGTTCACGGTGAAAAATGCTTCTATATTCGCAGGGGCTCCCGCGGTACATATTTTGTTTCTTCTATTTACTTATCTATCTTACTAGTACCGAGAGAAGCGTATGACCTAATCAAATCCATTCTCGTTGTCAGGAACGACTCCGACGTCTTTGGCTCGGGTAATCACTAGTGGTGACCAACGTGCTGCGAATTCGAGAGGTGGAGGAGGGAAAACGAGGGGTTGCTTTGGGGTCGTCCACGGTCCCATGGAACTCTGGAAACGGATAAACAAGGTAATCAGACGTGTAGGTACATTGTAACGCGGACTGCATTCGAGCATCAGTGGGACTCTCGCCCGGCCTCGTAAAGCACCCCAACAGTACAATCAAAGTTTCTGGCTGGCCAGGAGTTAACATCCCGCGACGAGAAGAGAGTTACTCGTGGCAGGCCCGTGGTTTTCGAGGCGGAGTGACGCGAAGGGGGTCAGGGGTGGGCCGCGGAGGTGCCGGCAGCAGCTAGACCAGAAGAGGTGGAGCACCAACAGCGAGGAGTAAGAGGGCTTGGAAGGATGGAGGACGCTCTCCGTCGGCGGGTAAGCTCAGGATTTATGGTAGCGTCGCGACGTCCGTCTTCACTCGCCGTGACGCCCTTCCACCTACTACTCGAAAAGTCCCAAGCGAGAGAGAGCAGTGCCATGCGCCACGGGAAGCCACATAGCCGACGTCTTTCTACCCGTATTCCAGTCGTCCACGTGATCGGGATAATGCGTCCTCGAAGGATATCCTCAACTCTGTGAGTCCCATTCGCACTTCCATAAACCAGCTTCTCAGAGTTTTTCCTGCACACGACTTTTATTCGTTCGAGGGGATCGTCGCGTCTGATCAACGGATTAACTACCGTCAGAGATATTACAGAGTATTTCATTTCCCGAACGAAATATCACCAGCTACGATTAAGGTGCTCCAATAGTGCCTATTGGCAATTGTTTGTATTTGTTTTTGCAGGACCGACTGCTGAGGTCATAATGCCCTAGGACTTACTGTTTTAAGAGGGATCCGAATCACTATGTGCGCAACAGTACCTGATGTTTCTCAAAGATGGGTGAAACATCCTTACGGATGTCACCCATCCGAGTACTAACCACGCCCAACCTTGCTTGACTTCGGTGATCGAACGAGAACCGGTATTTCCAAGGAGGCAAAGCCCGTTGGCTATGACAATTATTAATAAGAATTCAAAGTGCCACTATTTTCATCCTTATCGAAACAAGGGGTGTTGAGCAAACTTGAACAAACGTCTGAACCGGTCAAGTAGATATCACTTTCGACAGGGCGGTTTTTATAGAGAGCTAGGTTGGGTCTAGAATTGCTTGAAAATTCCGGGTGCGAAACACAGACGGTTGGAAGGAAGGCTCTAGAGTAAGGGGGTCAAAGGGGTCCGGTGGATATCGTTGTTCGTTCTTCCAGCGTCCACAGGAAACGGTATCAGTATGCGAGGTATGGTTCGGCCACATCTCGCGCTCATCCCTCGACTTATTGCGGCTTAGCTCCCTCGAGCGACGCACACCCGCCAGATTCGTCCCTGTGGGTGCCCTCGCTCTCGCACCCTCGCCAGATCCAGACTCCTGGTGGCTCCGATGGAACCCGGGCGCACATGTCTACCTCGCGGGTAAAGCCTCTAAATTGTTTCCATCATAAGTCCAGATACTCGCGACGCATATATACACCGGGATAACCTTCCTCGCGGAGCCTCTCTGCCACGATGCGAAAGGTGGACCCGTGAAATACTCGAGCCACTTGTGCCATTAACCCCTGTTGATAAGCTCGCGGGAGCAAGATTCTCTTTTTTGGACTAAATGACTCGCCTGTTTCAGCTTCGTGCGCCGTACGAGGATTACGTCAATGGCACTAAAGAGTATTAGCAGGCTGCCAGTGTTTGTGCGAATATAACTTTTGGCGTTACTTCTCGTTCTTTCCGTTAAATGTCCTATACTAAATATTTACCGGTTCCTGGAGAAGTGAAGATACACGTGTTTAAAGGGAGTCACATATGTTACACTTCTGTAATTTCCTGATAGTTAGCTTGCTATGGGTCTCCGATGCAGGCAGGATGTTTCGTAGGATCAACCAGCAACGATCTCCCGAAGTACTCGCGGTAGAGCTACCGGATCCATAACTCTACAGCTCGCATCAGGTCGACGCAGGCGTTTATCCGGTCGGCCGGTCTCTTCGCAAAAGTATTAAAGTGTCGGTAGGTGGTCTCTTCATGGCGCGCACAGGTATAAAAGTGTAGAATAGTGGTCTGTAGGGTTATTGGCAAACGTACGACCGGTACTAGGACACTCCAGTGCGAATCGTGACTCTTTGCCTCCTGAATCATTACACTTTCCGAGCAGTTAACGACAGGATCATGCAACGAGAAATAATGAACTTTGGAACGTTGATTCTCCGCCATTGGATAAAGCTCTATTCTAGGCGGCATAAGCATCGTTTATATTTCAAATGGCACGTTTGGAGTGTCGCACTGCGGTAGAGACGATCTCACACACGTGTTTTGCCAAAAGCCACCGCGTAAACCTGCCGCGATGCGAGTTCAGCTTCTCAAAGCGTTCGGGGGTGGTTAAGCGAAGGGATGAAGCAGGTAGAATGGGATAGACTCGAAAAGGATGCACGGTGAGTCAAAAGGAGAAACTCGCTCGGTTTCTGGTGGAAACCGCGGCGAGAAAAGGCTCGAAGTGTGCAACAGCCACGAGTAAGGCAAGCCCGAGATGACAGGGTTGGAAAAGTGTAAAGGGTACGGCGTGGAATGGTAGAGGATGATAGCGCGCGGTCTGATTACGTATTTACTAGAAGCGGAGGTAGAAACGGAAGAGAAAATTCGCTCGGTTCCGCGGTTCCACGGACGGCTGTGCGACTATTTGAATTATGCATGGACACGGCTTGCCTACAACGTGTATTGTTTGCTGTACGCGATTCCGATTCTTGAGAGCGGCCGCGTGTACGTACGTATGATGCCGCGACGCGACGCTCGCAGTTGAAATCCCACGGTTGCTGTGCACCGGTCTCCCGATTAGAGCCTCAGCTCGCATATAAATCGGGCTGGAATTTTGGTGAGGCACTTGTCATCGTTAATACACAATCCTGGGCCATTACCACTGTCTAGTTGTCTCGTTACCAGATTCATTCGGCATTTAAAAAAGGGCCTAATCTACGAATCAATCGGTTTGTCCCTTTGTTTCTTGTAGTTGCGTTTATTTGTCTACTCCGTTTGTTAATGAATCACAATGATGAGTAAATCGTGACAACTTACCCTCGTATCCCTAACTTCTCACGACCACTGGTTTTGCCAAGTGTGCTCGACGGTACGAAACAACGCGTCTCCATATTTCATTAGCAAAAGTAGCCTTAATCCGGCCGTCGGCTAAGATCCCGATAGGCCGTATATTTTCAGGGGATGATCCACGTTTTCTCGGAAGAGGGTCCTCCGCCAGAGAGCTTTACGAGCACGGTCCAGTTTAAATTAACTCAGCAAAGCACGACACGACAGTCACATATCGCAACTCCGGGAGAATCTTTCACTCGTAAAAAGTGGGAACGCACAGATTTCGCGTGGGGTGGCCCACTAAATTTCAACGTGTGAAATCTTGCAAGAATATATCGAGAAACTGAGTAAATCGGAGGCTGTTCGCGTTGCGTTTCGCGGAAAACTGGAAAATCGTTGGTCTTACGTTAGTCTCGGAGCTAGGCCTTTGCCTCCACCATTTACCATTATCACTCCCTTCGTCCCCGCAGGAGTTTTACGCGGCTGATCGTCGCGCGGACGAGCTCGGCTTCTTTCCTTTTTGTCAAGGCCCGGTGAAAAACGTCGTCGCAGCTGCGGAATGCTAATGCACAGCGCCATGGTTCTGCTTTGCACTTTAAGCTGTCGCCTCCTTTCCCATCTCCTCCCCCATCTTTTCCTCCTGTTTCTGCTCTCGCGAACTCTTCCCTCGCGAGAGAAGAATACACGGCGAGCCGTGGCCCGTGCCAACGAAAGCTCTCCGACGATTCTAGCAAGCGCTGCACCGTGAAATCCGACGCAGTAAATTCCGATACTCGCTCCACGCTTTTCCGTTTCCCTGCTCTTCTTCGGCTTCTCCTTGGCCTCGTTCGTTTGTTCGTTCATTCGTTCGTTCGACCATTTCGGTTTCCCAATCGGCTATCGATGAGCATTGTTTCACGCTGTTCTGCCACCGCACCAGGATCTTTCGAATGGCTTACACCAATGCACGAGAACGCACAAGAGACGAACGCTATTCGCTCCGCCTTGACAATTGCAATTTTCAGTGCAATCCGATTCTTTGGGAGCCAGCAAATTGGCTGGAGTTGGAGATTCCAGCGAACCTTCGATCCCACTTGATCTCCGCTTGTTTGTCTTCCAAAAGTCTCTCTTCCGATGCAGAGATATATGTATTAATTCTTTGGTAACTTTAGTAGAAGAGAAGTCTCCGCGAAGTTTAATAGAAGTTTCTGCAGAATTCTTCCAGTCTTTGAACTTTTGCCTCAGCGAGCGAAAGAATACCAATCGCGATAACCATACCCGCATGACGGTGCGAGCAAGATTGTTAATGGCATCGCAATTAAAGCGTATAATCCCAACACGGGAGCTTCTTCACTATTTAATTTTACTAATGGACATTAAAACTTAGTGGGGCCACTTAGCCGGCTGCGCGGCGGCATGACATTTTCATCGGGAGATTTTCAGGGATAAACACGCGGCCGAACCACGGGAGCCAGAGTAATGCTGCGGTTCTCGAAGCAGTCGTGCAGAGCTTCGTCCTCCGGTAATCCGCCGTGACACATCGCCGATGCATCGAGCTGAGCGTTAGCAGCTACCAGACTCACAACCATAGAGCGTCTACGAGAGACAGAGAGACACCGAGTGTGAGTGTGTGTGTGTGTGGATCTGAGAGCAAGAGAAAGAGAGGAGAGACAAGAAGCGAGAGATAGGACAAGGGAGATGCATTTGCCGGGCGATTGTCAGAGGTCTAGCCGACCGTAAGACAGAGAACGCGAAACTCATGCTCTCTGTATTAACGTATACATATGACTACCTATAAGAAAGAAATATACATATACATATGTATGGATATTTATAGAGGAAGAGAGAGAGAGAGTGAATAAGAGCATAGAGATGGATTGCAAAGGAGCGCATCTCGTATCAACATGGTTCCCTTAAGTCTCTCAGTTGTTAAGCCGCGAGACGAATTCCCCTGGACGGCCACGTTTCTTGCTAATGCCAACGCCGTACCTAATCTGCCTTTCCTTCATCCATTTCGATTACAAAGTCCCTTCTCTCTCTCTCCCTCTGTCTTCTTATTCGCTATATACGGCAAAGCTCTTTCGGTGCATTAGGAAACCTCACCCCAGTCACCCGCAAGACCCACCCCTCCTCCTTGGCCCCCACCGCAGTTTATGCCCGTCGAGATTTCGGCTTTTACCGGAAACTCGAAACTGGAGCAGTTTGTCATAGCGCGCGCGAATTCTGACTATTGTTTCGTCCTGGCTGACAATCCGCTTAAATTCCACCGCGTTCACTTTAGTTGAGTTTCGTGCCGGTTCCCGAGTCCCGGGGTACCAGCGAGTGCTTCCGGAAGAACTTGTGACAGGAGAAGTCTCAGGTAAGAATAATGTTAAGGAGAGGGAGGTCGAGGAGCAGAAGGGAATCCCCCGCGGGACCTTATGAAAATTTAGCTAGCAACAGAGTCCTAAATCTCATTAAAACGCGGAGTTGGCCGCGGGGGTGGCCGTTGGCTGGAGGAAGGAAGAAGGAGAAGGCGACGGGTGGACGAGGGTGGACTAGGGTGGCAAGCTAACGTCGTTTCGAGGGAGCACTGACTGCAGGGATGCCACCCTAATTACCTCTGGCTCGATAAAAAAAACGAATTAAAGAAAAGAATGAGGTGGGGTCGAGGGTGGGCCTGCTCGTGACAGCCAGCTAATCGGGGTGTTTAAGAGTCTACACTGATCGCCGGGGCCTCGTTAAAACCTGGCAGAGGGAATGGTTCTCACCGTCGCCACTGCTCTCTCGCCCTCCGTATCCGCAGTCGACGCTACCGCTGCCGCCTTATTTTTGCCAGGCGTGATAATGGGGCCCTCGCAGGGGAGGGAAATGACGCGACCAGAGGGCTACTGCGGCGGCCCACCACCGAAAGAATGCTAAATCGTATGGCTACCATCCTGATTTACCGTTACGCTCACTTTGCATACCGATCACCGCGAAATCGCAGTCGGCTATTACGGCGATGCCCACTAGGCGAGACTCGCCGCTAATGATTCATGTATTACGTGCGAAAAATTAGACTCGAAAAACTGGCTGCAGATCATTTCGCCTTAATTAGTGGCACGATCGATGCCGGAACACTGGGATTTTTTGCGCGATGAATTACGAGATTGGGGAACGATACCCACTGGTTTATAGGGTTTCTGGATGACTTTCAACCGAGGGCCGTAATTGAGGTGTCTTTTCGACTATTATCGTCATTACCAGCGTGCTAATTGTAACTCGTGCGCCGGGCAGCTCTTGGAATTTTAATACAGAGCAAAAAATCGAACTTTTAACGATGTTTTACGCATCTATATCTTATTCGCGATAGTCTCGCGTGAAATTGACAGGTCTGAGGTCGATAAGGAGGAGGCACCAGATAAGTGTGAATGGATCTAGCATTTGGACAGAGACGAGCGGTCGTAATTAAATAAAGTCACTTTCCTCCGCTGTTCATTATCTCTTATCTGAACGAGTGCGACACTCTGCCGTGGTACTGGCGGCGTCCGAGCGAGGCGCGAGCCCGATATTTTATTTATTTAGATGCCGAGATGAGAAAAAGTAATCAAGGGTGCGCTAATGGAAGGTCCGACTCTCCCCCATTTCCAGTGCTGAACTCTTTTTGTTTCTCTTGCTGCGGCCCGACCCCGACCCCGACCCCCATCACCCAACATAATTACGCATCCAGTGAGCTCTCCTGCATTGCCGTTGCCTCACTCTCTCTTCTTTCCTCTCCCCCCACCTTTCTCACTCTCTCTTTCTCTCTCACTCTTACTCGCTCTCCGAATAAATAACACAAATGAAACTTGTCTACTTCACTCGTAACGACACCGACCGTGCATTTGCTCCACGTGATCTCCTTCCTTCTAGACAAGCCACCGGACTTTAATTAGAAAAGCGTGGTTACCGATCGATTACTCGTACCCTTGATTAATGGCTCTTCCTGAATTATGATTTCCACGGAGGAGTAATTGGATGTACATGGACTTCCCGAAGTAAGGCTGTCGCCAATATATCATGTGTCTTCATCCGGGAATGCGCGTCTCTGATAGTAATAAGTGTGACGGGGGTAAAAAGGTAAATATCGAATAAGAACAGAGATTTTGGGGTAGTTTATTTATCGATTTATTGATATAATGCTATGATCGGTGATACATGTCTAGTCTAAGTGTATGAGGGTTGTTTCTCGCACACATTGCACATTGCGATCAGGTGATTCGTCCTCCTAAATTATGATGCGCCCATATTTTTTCGGTAAATGTGAAATATACTCGCCACGGCCACCGGAGACCGTGTTCACGGTGGTGACACGTCAACTGTTCGATTACCGATATCAATTATCGATATATCCCGCGGATATCAAGCTACATCCGACATGCAACGACTCGCATTTTGGTTTCACCTACGCACGGTGCCCTTTATTGCTAGCCTGCACATAACTTCCCGCGGCCGACTGACGCACCTTTTCCCCTATCCCTCTGTTTCCCACCTCCCTCTCTCCCTTCGCCTTTTTTTCCATTCCGTTGTTGCCCTTTTTCCTGTCGTTTTTTTAAATATTGGAATTTAGTGGCGCGCCGTTACGAGCCTTTAATTGGCAAAATAAAAGAAATTTATGTCACTGTTTTTCTCGTCAGTCGAAATATAATTTTTCTCGCTGGGCAGAGGAGCGATTTTCGCGAACGCAGCGCGCAGTTTCGGCCATTTTTCTAACGTTGCCGTGCCATCGTTTAGCTGGCCGACCAGCCGCAGAGAGCACCAGCAGACAGAAATTAACCCAGCATTTTTTTCCTCCACCTTTTCTGCCTTCTTTTACCGGTGCACCTCCTTTTTCAACTTCCGCCCCCACGCGAGCTCACAGCGCGCGCGCCCGGACCATCAGATTGCGCCTCAAGGAAATTGAAACATCCACCGCCTCGAGGCAGAGCGAAGCCATGATTTAGGGAACACTTTGATATATGCGCTCTGCTATATTAAAGTATTCCAAATGCAAAGCCATTTCGCGAACCGAGCCCGTGCTTCGTCGCGCGTTTACTTTCCTATCGTCGTTGCCACTTGCTCGACCCTGTCGACGGTTCCGTGTAATTATTGTCAATCATATCTGCCTACCGCTGCATTCAGCAGTCGGTTATCATTATTAGAGTATTAGAAAGGGATAAAAGGGAGAGAGAGAAGTTCGATGAGGATAACTAGAGAGAGGCAGCCAAAATCCTTATATCGAATTTGTCTCTGACAACGATCCATTATCGAGGAGTTGGCTTCTCCTCCCACGAGAACAAGAGGGAAAGAGAGAGATAGAGATGAGCAGCCTTCTCCTCTGGGCGCCTCGCTAGCTTCTCAAGAGTTGGTAAGAGGCTCGTGCACGTAGAGAGCCAGGTAGCAAGGTAGCGAGCGAGCGACCGAGCGGGATGGGCCATGCATTATGTATAATACATCACGTTATTGGTTCCCTCAGTGATTCCACCATTGCCAGCCTTATCGTGTACCGCGGCACGGCCCGGCCTAGTAAAACATAAGCATTGGGAAACGATAAATAAGGGAAACGTGGCCCGCATGCCAGGACTGCCTTCCGCTCTCACCCGCGAGTGGGAAAATGTGCTCTCGCTCCCGTTTTTCCCCCTCGCTCATTCGGATTCTGACAAAATTCGTCTGCTCCTCTCTCGCTTCCACTGGATTTGAGCCGATCTTTTCTTTTCCTTTGCTTGGATGCTGGTTTTGCGGTGGAGGGTCTTACTGCCAACCTAACGTCGTCGATGCTCTCTTCAGGGTAGCGTGGACTCCTTGTCGAAGCGGAAACTCAGAGAGCCACCTTTCGATTCGACCCTCGACCTATCACGTATGCGCACTCAGGAGCACCCTTATGGCACTGGTGTTACGTGCTCTTTCGATATTGCGCCAAATTGTTTAGGCTATTTGTAAGGATTTATCGTGGGAATTCGGATGAATCAATCGCCCAAGCGGGGTGCCACGGAGACCTTCATCCCTTCTGCTTCTGGGCTAAGTTTCTTCGTGAGCTTGTACAGTCTTTGCAAGTGCGATGAGAGAGAGAGTCAGTCTTCTTTCTGGAAGATAATCGGTATTGGAAATTGTTTCACACGCTCGGCGGAATATTTCGATCGGGTTCTCGGCAAGAGTGGGGCGTAAAAGATAGTGTCGTGCGCGATATCGGCAGGCGAGAATGTGCCTGCATTCATCACGTTATCAAGTGGACCACACACCCTGCGTGTTGATACACAATTATGCGTGGCAACGTGCACCACTGGACGAGCGTGTGCCGGAGCCCGGGTAAAAGAGAGACCGACACCCTCGCTCGTGAGAGCCGCTATCCGATGTTTACCGGTGGCAAGCGAAACGCTACGAGGGTGATTCATGACTCCTCCGAGTCATGCCAGGGATACGCGTAACAGCTTCCAAGAGTACAGCAACGAGAGGGAGATGCTCATGAGCGATAGTGAGCCCTCGGATATATCGAAGATATCGGAGATATCGGATATCGAGAGAATCGGAAGAATCTCGATCGCTACGTCGGAAGAGGTAGTCTAAATTTCTTTGTCCCTTCGAAAGTCTATCGAGGAACATATATCTCGAGCATCGAAACGTCCGCACATCATTTGCATGCCAGTGATTTTCTGTCGCAGAGCGGAACCAGCCGGGTCTCTCCTTCTCGAAAAGCCCTGGCCATTCGTTCTGCATTCATCCGCACGCATTTCTCCTTTCGCGAGGGCTGCTCTCAGGCTGACCGTGCCTCTGTGACGCGCCACACTCGAAGACTGACGAATTTATTGCGTCCGAAGCCGAGCGAAGATTTCGCAAGGATCGTGCGAAAGGACGAAACCGTGGGGAGGAAAAAAGGTGGCAGAGGCGTCGCGCCCGTCAGACGCGGAATCTCATTGAGAATTCATGCGGTATATACGAGGAGGATCCAAGAGGAAGGAAAGAGGGAGAGAAAGAGAGAGAGAGGGAGAGAACGAGAGGAAAGCGAGTTGTCGGCTGTGCCTCTGGGGTGTAGAAGGATTCGCAGAGCCGCATAAAGGAGACGAAGAGGACAGGACGAAGGAGGGAGGACAAGGAGACTCGAGGCGCGGTGACACTCTCATTTCGGAGAGAATTTACAAGCCGCCCCCTCGCGTGCCTCGCATAGTCAGACCTAGTCCAACCTCCTATACATATTCCGAACGTAGCCACCAGTCTGGCATAGTTAAGTGTGCTTCTACTGGTGTAGCCTGATGCCTACCAAATTCGTTGACCTCCCAAACAATTCTACCGCCGACGACTTAAGAACCCTGTCGACACTATTACCCAAACAATCGTCTCACCTGTCGTCTTGCAAATCCACCGATATTAAGAGTGCCAACTTAAGCTTACTTGCTCGGTTGCAAAGCACGCTGGACTGTACGCTACTGTGGAACGTTAGAAGGGTGAAACAACGTTCCGGTGTCTTTTGTTCCAAAGTTCCCGCGAAACACGTAACTAGAATGTATCTCGTAGCCAGAGGTAAACGAGCAGGATCTGAGTTCCGGAAGGGCGAAGTGGTGGAGGTCGGTAGGTAACAGCCGCTACTCGAAGTGAGACGTGGTTCCAGGCTGCGGTTGAGACGGGGCGGGTTAAGGATATGATAGGATAGGACAGGGCCGCTATAGAGTCACCGGAGGAGAGGCAAGAGCATCGTGAGAGAGGAAGGAACGCGTCGCCGCGGGGAAACTTACATGCATATCCTGAGGGAGGCCGCGTGGCGTCAGGTTGGCACAAGGGTGGCAGAAGTTACGGCGTCGAGACGACGCCACTTCCTAAGTCTGCTCTAGCATTATCTTCCAGTCTAAGCTACACCACCCCCCATCCCCGTTGGTTCGACCAAGATTCCCGTGAACCTACTACCACTGGTCCCCTTACGCTCTTCAGCTTCCAACAACCTAACGAAGCCTTCTTCGGGGCCCAGGTGCTGCTTTTCCGCCGTTTCAAACCATTTCGACCCACTCTCTCACTCTCTCTTTCTCTTTCCCTGTCCCTCCTTCGATATAGGCCTCGGTTCGAGAACGAGGATTTCGATATCGCGTCTACGCCAGTTTCCAGCGTGTCAGACTGTCATCGAAACTCGGATCGCTTTGCTTTGACTCTCGCCCGAGGCTTACAGGTGATGCGGATTGCCGATGTAACGATCAGATTGATATAATATTATTCGACGTGCTTCCGATAGGAGTAAAAATCAATTTATATAAAAATCAGAGCAAATCCATATGAAGCGGATTTGAGATAAATGCTTGCAATGAAGCAGTAATTTTTAAGTATCATTAGAAATTCCAAGATGTTCGAGAACATTAAATTAATTCGGTAAGCCCCAGTTCGACTCCCAACGCTTAGACTTCGTTCCTTCATCCAGCTTCGGAAAGGGGTGCGATGACTCAAATTAAATTTCGTCTAATTAACGGTCGCCCGTGGAATGCGAAGAGCCGAAATTTCCGACGGACGCATAGTTTCCCTCGAGTTCCATCCAATGGAGTGTTGGCCATTTAGACCTGTAGAATCCATCAGGATGCCTTTGCGGCGTTATCCCTCATACTTTCCATTCGTAGCACCCTTTGCCTCGGGGCCAATTACTTATAAGAGTACGTATCGAGGAATCGAACGACAGCTATTTGTTCCCAGGGACTGCGCAGGAAAGAAGTGGCGTAGCTAATCTGCCTGTAAACGACGACTCGAGTCAAAGGGAAGGAAACAGAGTGACGCGCGAGGCCAGAAGAAAGAAGAAGAGCACCGAAGGAAAGAGGGATATCTTCATCCATATCAATTACTCTGCGATTAGATGGATGAAGATACGTGCGGGCAAGAGCGTTCGGCGCGCCGCACCGCGCCGCATCGGCTACCAAGTGGAGACAGAGTCCAAGGTAGTAGGACCCTCGCGGCCTGGACCCGACGAGAGGTTCCGTGATTGACAACGAGCCTGCCAGAGCGGCGGAGCCCTGATTCTTTGATTGAGCGCTGTCGCTCCTCAGATAAGAAACGGCCCAGTGAATATCTTAATGAGACTCGCCCGTTGCGAGGGAGAGCGAGAGAGTGGGAGAGAGACGGAGAAAGCACGCATTTGCCTCGAGCGAGCCTATACGTTTTACGCGCCTAATTAACCCACCAGACCTATTTACACCGCAGGATATCAGGCTCGCCTTGACGTCGCGAAGCGAACCTTCGCGACGGATACTGCCAATTAACCTGGCCAATCCATCTTTCACGTTCGCCGCTCGCATACCCTTATCGTACAGTTCACTTCTTTGCTCCTTTTTCTTATTAAAATCGGGCTGCCCTTTTGCGAGGGGAGTCCTAGAACTCGCCTCGAATCGAATTACCAAATTAATTACCACAATCCTATGGAGTTACTTCGTTTATTTCACAATTTCACCTTTGGTACTCCGATCGAACCTTATTCCCATGGATAATTACATGCTTACGAGATAGAAAGCCTGGCGGTCATACGAAATGACCGCTGTTCTAGATATTATAAATTGTAATTAAAATGATTTGTGCAAAGGTGTCTGCTAATTCAAACTGAATTACTCAAGGCAGGCGGTATCAACTATTTGAATGCCGCGGCAACTTCGCCCCATTGGCTAGTACAGTTACGCAACCAACCAATAAGCTATTGGCGACAGACACTTTAGCCGCTTATATATAAGATTCCTCGGTTTGGATATGTCGAGTGACTCGCAGTAGATTGCACGGATGCGTAGAGACATAAGTTTCCAGCCGACTACATGGCGCATGCAAAATTCGGTCACCGTTGAAGAAGCTTTGGTGGTATGCTGGTGAAAAGGAGCCGCGGAGGAATTGCAAGAGCCTCGGGGATTCGCTAATCGACGTCGATAGGGCGTGTACGATCATGCCGATATCGCGATCGAATAGGTAGAGTGGGAGGACGGGGTAGACCAACCGGGCTCAAAGGGAGCGTGGAAGAGTTAAGAAGATGCGGTGCATGTAAGACGCGAGCGTTATCTTGTCGATCAAACAATTAACAATGCCAGCCGGTATCGAGCGAGTAAGGGGCCAACGAGGACGAAGAAGAAGGAGGCCGGCACGTAGGAGGTGCACCTTGATCAGGAGAGTCTTCGAAGAGTCCTAGGGCGATACCGCTTCGGAAAGACAGAAGGGACACCGGCCCTGGCCGATCGTTCGACGATCCGACGAAGGTCGGATCTTCCGCTTCTCGATGTCTCCTTTCCACAGTGTTACCCGTTAATTACCCATTAATTAGCCGTCCCTTAATTGCCATTGACCGAGCATGGCCGCGTACCTCTCGAACGCTGTTGGGATGTGCTCTCCTCTCGATTTCGACTCCCTTTGTCTCCCTTCATTCTTGCGGCTACCACCGCCGTGCGCCGGCCAGTCGAACGAGTCTACCCACCATCGCGATCGCCAGAGACAATAAGATTGGCCGACTTATTCGAGAGTGTATGAATTATCATCATATTAATACCGGGGACATTGGATGCAAATGAGGAGCGTATACTGCAACGGTGGCGCGGTGCGGTTCAAACGAAATGCGATCGCTTCATAAGTCAACGCCAATCAGGGAAACGCAGACCGAGCCGGAGTTTGCTTCGGTTCACTGACGCGGATAGGAAAGAGTCGGGGGGAGAGAGGAGGAGCCGTAGATCGGGAGCGAATGCTAGAAGAAATATACGGACTCTTATTTTGCTGGGTGGAAAGAGCGAGGAGAAAGATAGGGAGAGAAAGAGAAGACTGGCAGGGTGCCCGTGCGCGGAAAGTGCAAGGGAGACGGGTGGTATAATGGCACAAAGCCTCTTTGAATCTTGGAGTCCGCCGCTCTGCACTGGGCTTCGCTATCGGCGATCTGCTGCATCGTATGCAAATCTTCCTCCTTATAAATACATCAGCCTCCGTGGATCTTAGGTGCCTCCGACCGAACCTCCCTCTCTCCTTGGCCCTCGATCTCCCTCACCACTGTCCACCTACTACGCTCTTCGCGACTGTTAACGCATTGACAGCTGACTCAGACCGTTACCAGCTTGAGAGGAAATATATTCGGTTCCGTCTTTGCACTTTCCGCCGGACAGTTCGGCCCATACATCCCATGGACGGCTGCTTCACTCCGGGAGGATTCCCACGAAGGCTCGGAGCAGCCCACTTTGCCGCTTAATTAATTTTCGTAATTGTGGTTTCGGTAATTGCTCTGGCCTCGGCTTAATCTTTGCGAGCCACGTCGAGCAAGAGGCGCGATTGATCGACAGTCCTCTCTCGTGAACACGTCTCAACGTAACCCGCGAGCACCACGCCCTTCAGCGACTTCCAACTGATTGTAAACCCTCCTTCCATTTAACCTCGATAATTGCCGATCCGCCGTTTATCTCAGCGCGATAGGAGAAACTTTGAAATGCTTTCCGCCGCGAGTACTGCCTATCTGAGACATGTGCACCTACTCATGAGGTTGGGTCCGTGGGCGGTGCGACGCGGCATGCTGCAGTCAGTGGTAAGTAGCTGGCTTCTGCAAAAATCGACGGCGATCCGTTGGAAACGCGATTCTACGGTGAATTTGGGAGCGTCTCTCGGCGAGGCTTTCATCGATATCGCGATAAATCTTGAGAGAGCGAGGGGATCGGGACGAGGGGCCATGCGCGCACGGTCCTGCCTGTCTTCGTTTTTCGCCGTAAGGAAGCATGGAGATGAGGACCACCGTGAGGTAGTCGCGCGAAACTCCCGAACGCGTTTCGACGGTGATTTAATGCAACGGGGTGCAGGTGTCCACGTAGCCCGCACTGGGTATCACGCGCGCGTCAAAGGCTCTGGCTGGGATGCTTTTGCCTGCTTGGTTGCCTGCAATGGGAACCGGCCGAGGCGCCGTGCATTTTGATGGACCTGATCGCTGTTCATCCCGTACTCGCCAGCCTTTCCCTTCGTCTTCTTCCCTCTTCTTCCATCTTCTGCCTTTCACAGTCGCGTCTCCTCTTCTTCTTTCGTGGCAGCGTTCCCGCACAATGAGACACGCATCATCCTTATCCTGCCACATCTTGTCACGAAGCCGGCGTACTTAAGGCGTCGCGTCGATTATAACAATTTGTTCGCGCCGCCGGGGGCAGGCCTGACTCGACTGCCAACACAGGGTGGTATTACAGTCCGCTGAGAGGGCCAGATTCTATCCACCCGAATACTTCTCAGAAAATTCACTGATTCTTCATTCCACGCGTGTGGCAACGATTTTGGCGGAGACTTCTTCCCGATGACCACCCCGAGTTTTAAAGACCCTAGTTTAAACTACGGAGAGACCGTACTAAACGAAGTGGAATTAGAATGATTCTGGTCGGACCTGTTAACGTCTAGATTATTTTGTACAGAAATTGGTAATGAGTGAGTTGCCTGAAGAGTGTCGGACGACAGTTTTATGACAGGGACCTAGGTCAGTCAAAGCACTTGAGTGAGAGAATGAGCAGGCCTGGTCCCGATGCCGGCTAGTGGCCCGACGTCACCTAGCCTTTAAAGGTCTATGGGCTGCACGTGTGATTGTTTAAAGAATGGCAAGCAGTCCGGCACAGCGTTGCCGAACTTAGGGATACGCCTCCTGAAGGATCTGGCCACGGAGTGGGGAAGGACTTTGTGTCTTCTGGTAAGAGGACTGTGATTGACCCCACGACACTTACCCCAGAACCATACTCGGGAGAAGTACTCTTTGGTGTTCCCAAATCTATATCCTGTCGAACCTTTCCGACTAGACAATCTAACAGACCAATTCTAGAATCCTATTATCCAAAACCCGACTGACTCATTGCAATTATTGCCGAGAGTTTCAAGAGTGCAATCAACGATCGTGAAATAATTTCGAGCAACTGTTGAAAATGGACCTCTTTCTCCTGCAGAATTTGCATATTTCCAAGCGCTAGTACCACGGGGAAAACAGGGCGCGTGCAATTATAGATAAAAAATGGTTCGTTTCGTGGCTAGTGGAAATGGGAAGAAAGGGGACAGACGGACGCGTACGCACTCGTTATTTCGTACTTGGAAATGTGAGAATCGGACGGAAAAGGGGACAAGCGGGGCATGCAATAATGCTGCCCTGGAAAAGCTGAAAAAGAGGGCCAGAAGGGCAGCCATTACTTCCGACGCTTCGCGTCCAAACGATCGCCATTTGTCTCCCCGCAGCCGGTGTTATGCAAAGAGCCCTCTGGCAGTTGGTGACTCGCTCCAGGTTGCTAGCGAAAGTTATAAACAACCGGTCTACCTATTGCTCTTTTTATTTCCTTTCCCACAGTTGTACACAGGGGAACTCAATTATTTTGCGAAAATCTGTATTACTTTTGCATCCACTTGTTCCAATTCTCCTCATTGTATTCCACTTACGAAAGATTGCGGTATCGATCCAATATTGTTTCAGCGCTAATCACAATCTCCACTACGATATCACAAAAGTATCGCTCGTATATTCTCGTTCTTCACGATCTCCGACTGACTTCTTATGCATGCACTCTCGCTCGTAACCCTCACCGAGAGCGGCGAGAGCAGTAACCGGCGAAACACGAACGTGATCGTATGGAAACCGGGGTCAGAAGGTGACCAGATGAAGTCGAAGACAATGTGCGTTCTTGTGGCGCCGCTCGACAGAGATGTCACAACACCCAAAACTGCATGCAATCGCATGCTAAGTATTCCAGCCTCTTGTTTCCGTCCAATAAGAATTTACAATATGTATAGAGACGAGTCCACTGACAGTTTCATTCAGAAAACGAAGGATTCACCGTAGAAAAGATCGAGTAAGGGTAAAGAAGTGTTCTCCACAATCGCTCATTTGGCTTCTATCTACGGAAGCCGAGGGTTCCTTTTGTTTTGGAGGATCGTCCCTTTGCCAGTCGGTGGAATATACGTAGCACACAGCGTGCGCAGGAAGCGCTGGTCGCTCGAGTTACACGTAGTAGTGGACGATGGGCGATCTAACGGCCATTAGCTCCGGGTAAACAGAGCTATACTTTATTCGAGGGGCGTCACTCTTCCTCGAGGTTGGTTCCGCTTCTTTGTGCACCGAAACTCGTAATGCTTTCGCTCAGAACTCTGCTCCAAGGTCGAAATGGCAATCTCGCCCTGTCCGAGTTCAATGACAAAAAGCGACATCCTTTGCTTTTTCCCCGCTCCACAGTTGCTTATCGGAGGATCTTCTCTCGTTAGTCGGGCGAACTTATCTTATCGAGCTGAGACCCCATGGCGCAATTCGGAAACGACAAAAAATCTCTGACCTTGAGAAAGATGCAGGATCATGGTATTGAGAGAAGTTCGACGAGAGATTAGGGTGCGCATGGCTCGAATTCGCAGAGGATGAAACGACGGCGACGGGGGTAACACCAGGAAATCCCCAAGTGGGCCAATTAACGTGCGTATAGCGAGGGGTTGTTTTGCCATTACTACCACTCGCGAGGGTCGAACGAGCGTCTTCGATTCTTCATTGTCTTCCTCGTTCGAGAAAAATGCTTCTCACTGTCAGAAATCAATATCGTGGCTAGGATACGGTAAACTGATTATACCGGGGAAACGAAGGATTTCTCTTTAGAATTACAGTATTAAGTTGGACTCTGGTAATAATTTCTATGGCGAGTAGATACTGCAAGAGCATGCTACCCGACGGACGTGAGAATTTCCAATGGTACACTACGCGGAAATGAGCATTTGGGTGTAATTCTCACGGCCTGCGGCTTTTTGTCGTAGCTCGTAGTCATACCTCATTCGCGATTAGGTTCGGGGGTGGTTGATTTGGATGAGAATCTCCAGGGATAATGAGGGTCTATTATTTATTGCTATGTAAATTGATGCGTCGTAATAACAGTGGTTACGACAAACTGTAACGCATTTAGGAATACATTTGTGGAATCGACTGAAAGATTCATTTTCCGAGGTATGAAGTGGGAAGTGCCGAGGAACAGTACAATATCTACTTACATTATAGTACACTGAGGAAACGTAGCGTACTTGTGGAGGTGCGAGAAATATGCCAGGAGCGGAAGTTTAGCAGACGGCGAGACACGATGCGCGTCGTTCGGAAGGTAGACGCAGCCGTCGATCGAAGGAACGACCTTGCCGATCGACGACATGCAGACCGCGTCTTCCGTTTCGTGGAAACCCGCATGAGGCCGGGGGAGGCGGGTTCCTCCTGAGCAGTCTGAGCAAAGTAACGCAGCTTAATTGCCGTAAGGGCAATGCACGGATAATGGCCGAATAGCAGACCGATTACGGCGCGACGAGATTATCCATCTCCTTCTTTCTCCTGGTTTCTCTTCGTCTTAGAGGCTTCTTCCTTCGCATTACGCTCACGTGCGTCAGTCCTTTTGCGCGTGCTACTTTGTTTCCATATTCCTGCAGCGAGTCGATCATACTTTTTCGATTTTCTTACGGCTGGGTACTTGATGCGTCAATAATAATGGTGGATAAAGGCAATTAAGATTCTATTAATCCGGATAATGGTTGCGAGTCTTGGAACGAAGGATCAATTGCTTCGAAGGGTAGATATGGCTACTGTGTCGTGGCCGGTTGGCAGAACCCTTTAACGGGGTGCGCCGCGGCCGAATCCGTCTCCCAAACGATCGATGATACGTCTTTCAGAAGGCAGCTAAACACCGCGAAAGAACGAGCGATCTCGATAGAGGTCCACGTCGCTCGCTTGCTCGCTTGCAGGGATAAGGTGGCCAAGGTCCAGGCTCGCTTAACCGGTGATAAATTCCCGAAGTCTCGTAGCAGCTCCGTAGCACCGCGATCTTCCCAGCTCTCTTGCCAGGTCTCGCTCGCGGCACCCATCTCCTCCCTGAAACCCTCGCCTCTTCTCCACTCGACGCGCGGGGAAATATAAAAAGGCGACTTCTTCTCCCGAACGAGTTCTCTTCTCGGCGTATCGAGGGAACCCGAAGAAACCTGGCGGAAAAAAGAAGGACTCGCGAGTCGTGGAGAGGAAGAAACGCAGGACAAGAGACGATCGCGGCAGAAGAAGACGAGCGTCCAGTGCGAAAGGATAAGAAGAGGGAGCGAAGAGGACAGTCCGAGGGTGGTACGGTGGGGCTGGAAGAGGGAAAGAAGGAGAAACGTTCGTTAAATATACGAGTGTATTGAAATTCCGGCTGGAGACGGAGCGCGATGGGACCCGCTCGTTGTGGAAGGACAAGATCGCATGACGGCTCGAGGGCTTGGGAGCCTCCTGCTGTTTTGAATACGATCCTCCGTCCGTAAGTCCTCCTCAGGCCCGTGTTGCCGCGCGGTCTATAGCGGAGCCGCCAGTATACATACGGGCTGTGGATCCGAGGACCGGGACCGTCCTCCGCCCAGAGGACGACGACAACGACCCGACGCGACTCTCGGCTACGCATACCGTCGTCCACTCTAATTTGAATGTAACAACGTTCCGTTCGGCCGCAACCCGATACCATCTTACGGCCTCTTTCCTCTCTTTCCTCTTTCTACCTTCTTGTTTCTCGCGCTTTTTCTGTCTCCTCCTCCTTCCCTCTTTCCCTCCCCTCGATACGTGTATCCTCTCCGCCGAGAGAGCCTCGCCACCATTTGTTTCTTTCTTTACTCCGGCTGTTTTCTCTCCCTCTACCTTGGGGACCTCGCTCCTCGCGAACCGGAGAACCGCGGGATTCCGGACAAAGAACATGATTGCTGGCACGGTGTGTCGATCACTCGAATTCTCCTATGATCTCCCTCTGACTGCTTCGATCCCTGGGATATTCTAGTCCTGCTCTCAATTGCCTCCATTTGTTGGCAGGTCCCATTCGCAGGCTCCGATGCTTTTTTACAGATAGAATTATCCTATTAGTCGAGGTCGCACGAGCACGGGGGGCTATTGGTTAGCGATCGGAGTACCGAGTGGACGCGAGCGGACGCGAAAAGATGACGAAGGGGTTGGTGCCGGACGGTGCAATTTATGTAATCGTCCATGGGGCTATTGGATCGCGCGCGCTCATGCTGTGCCGTACCGCACCGTTCACCCCGCGGCCTGCGGCACGGTGGCCGCGCGCACCCTGCCAACACTGTTTTCCCGGCGACGCGAGCCGTAATTGCTACGGAAAATTACCTGGAGCGTTGTACGTCACGCTCGCGTCCATTCGCGATAACCAATGCCCGCAGTTCGCTCGACGGGGACCAAACGCGAAATAAATATGAAAATCCAAAAGAGTACCCGCGAGCACACACACACACCCACACTAGTGGGACAAGGGCGGCGAGGAACGAGAGAATACGAGAATACGAGAGGTAGAGGGATTGTTTACAGGATCGCTCGGCGGCAGTGTTTGGTTATATTACATGCAGAGTGCACGATGACGGGGACGTGTCTCTGGATGATTGACGGACGGCGGTGCACCACGTCGCATCGCAATGCAGGACGTCGCCCGGCTTCCCGGTAGCCGCATGACGCGAATCCGCAAGTCCTGCTGCGTTCGTGCGAGACACCAGAACCACAGAGAGGAAGATCGAAGGAGGAGCATCGAGGACTGTCTGCGAGAGCGAGAGGAAGATCGGAGAGTGTGCTTGGACGATTGCGAATGCGTCGACGGCAAGGACGATTCCTTATCTTCGGGTGGCTCCTCTTCCAGGAACCCTGGGGCTCCGCGCCAAATTACTATAAATAGGCGCTAATCGATGCGGTGGGAAAACGGCCGGACGCGGCCCGAATACCGGACCCAACGAATCCGTGCGCCGGTCGTGCCACGAGATGGGATTCCCATCCTCCGCGAATTTAAGACTCTAAACGTGCCGTGCACCATCGTGATTGCTACCGCTTCTACCAAGGGCACTCTGTATGTGACTCTTTGATTCGTTTACCCACTACACTACTACACGCATGTCGCTCTCGTTCAGCTGAAACTTTTGCTACTCAATAGTATCGCGTCTAACAAATTTGTTTGTTTGTTTGTTTTTGTTTTTCGGGACCGACTCTGCTAAGGTCATAATGCCCTAGGACCTACTGCTTTAAGTGGGATCCAAACCACTATGTGCGCAACAGTACGTGGTGTTTCTCAAAGATGGGTGAAACATACATCCTCTCGGATGCCACCCATCCGAGTACTAATCACGCCCAATCTTGCTTGACTTCGGTGATCGAACGGGAACCGGTATTTCCAAGGAGGCAAAGACCGTTGGCCTAACAAATTTTCCATTGGCAGAACGTTTATCTTATTTCACGAGTCCCAAAGGTGTCGCAAAAGTGACGTTATATAATTACGGAGACATCAGCCTGTTCATAATTCACGGTTGACCAAGTTCTCATTTTTCTAAGAGATAACGTACTGGTATCGCATGAACGGTGCAGTTGTCCAGGTGATTTTTGAAATATGCAGACACCTAAAGATTCGTAAATGGTTCTTAGAAACTACTTCATTGTGTTGCGAGTTAACGAGACCTCCGAGGGGACGAGAATCGCTAGTCTCGCCAGCCGCGGTTATGAGGAACGCAACAATTGGCCCGATAAATCCACAGCAGCCGGCGGATACCGTCCCGGAGATAGTTAACCGCGCGGAACATAAACGGCAAACGGTGACATTTTCCTTTCGAGCGCGCGGGCTCGCGGACGTCTACCGTTAATTAGTTCCTGACAAGAGGGCGGCCGCGTGTCTGCGAGCGTTTTTGCCGTTATAAAGTAACCGAGCGTGCAGGGAACGTCAAGCGGCGGCGGAGGGAGTTAGACAGGGAGGAAAGGCTAGTCGATTGCCAAATGGAAAATATGTAATCCCGGGTACACAGCGACGGTCCGCGGACAGGCTGGGACAGGCTTCAGAAAATGAGTTTGCAGCAGTCCACCTCGCCGTGCCGCGTGCTGCGCGTGCGAGTAACATCAAAGAAGCCCCTCGCTTATTTTCGCGTTTACCCACCTGTATTATAACAGTAGCCAGTGGATGTCGTCCTCGACGACGTATTTCCAGTCGCCAGTGTCGATGAACGACATCGGCATCGTTCTTTGTCTCGAGGATAATTATCACGTCCGTTTCGCGATTCTTTGCGGTGACGATGCATGTGACCGGAAGGGAACGAGAAACGGGTTGGAGAATGAAAATCGGTATTGGTCGTCCTAGGTGACGTTGCGATGCTTCGGATCTTCCGATATTGCATACGTAACCGATTGCGTTACATCGACAACACAACTGATCGCTTGTCATCGTTCCGCCCTTTGTTCCTTCGGAAATGTACGCTCCAACTGGCTTTCAGCTATTTACCCTCTGTGGACGTGGCGCGTATTCGCTACTCGGTTTATTAAATATGGAGGATTCTATTCGTGAAAATGACAAGGTGCCTTATACTCAACTTTGTCACGCTGCATAATTAAGCTCGTCGTCTGGCGACTAAGTGTCAATTAGGTGGATTTCGATACAAGTGCTAATCGATATACGTCCAACGTTAGGGGAGGAGATAATTGTCCGAAGGATATCTTTGACATTCTTTTCAAATTGCCCTATGAAATTCATGTGGCTCGTTGGAGGGAAGGTTCTCGTTATAGCGCGAGAGGAGAAAAAGAAAGGGATCTCTCTGTTGGTCTCTCTCGATCACATCGCCCTGGGTGGTTATCTTTGTGAGATCTTCTCTCGTGTCCCTCCAGTGCGCTCGAACTTCTGAGATGGTGTATATTAATTATCGATAACGATCTGGCCATCGAAACCTTTTATTAACGCGTCCACATCGGTGACAAGCCTTGACCGGTAATCCGTTGAAATGTGAGAATATTATTAAGTATAGAGGAGAAGCGGGAGAGGCGAAGGGCGGAGTAGTAGACAGGTCGATGACCATGATGGATTCTGGAAGCTCGTTCCTGTTTAAGGGGCCGCGAGAAAGTCCTGGGAGGTTCGCTTGGCTCCTCGTAATTCCGAAAGTAGGTTCGATTTATCCTAGATACCCAACGATCTTAAGTAACCTGGAAATACGAGGCTTCTTTTTCTGTCAGGATTCAAAGGAACCTCTATACGCGATCTCAGCTAGTGGACAGGTCAAAATAATTCGATACACCTCGAGAAATCCTATCTCCAGCAATGACGAGATTTAAGATTAGATGAATCACCTTCGACCAGAGGAGTATACTATCTCACAAGGATAGAATTCCCAGGAGGCTCCAGGTTTTATAATCCACGCAGGCCAAATAGGGCTATATACCTCTATTATGAAATTAGCGTCTCCTAAAGCATTTTCTATCTGCGCCCCCGATCGCCGCACCGCGGCTGATCGCGCAAACGCGTCTCCCACGATCGCGCTACAGAACCTAACATAAGTACTTTCTCGGTATTTACACTCGCACGCGCTTGCATTTCGTTATCGCAAGTCTCTATCTTAACCGTCCGCGCGGCTCTGTTCATTAATCAGCAGCGCGACACCAGCGTACACGAGTGTAGCAACATCTGCGATCCGTTGATTTTATCGTCGCCGAATTCGAGGTCTAGTAGTTAATAAGAAGCTTTCGCCCGAGAAAAATGTGTTCCGCCGAAAGTCGCAGGGAAATTGAGCAAGGAGTAGAATTCCACTGCAAAAAAAAAGGATTGACTGCAAAAGCATAATGTAGAGTGGAGAAAGAGAGTCGAGTGAGGGTCTGGGTATTCTCGAACATTTATTTGCCGGCCGAACGTAAATTTGTTTAAGGGTGGACATCGAAGGCCCCGAGTGTTGCTGGCCGTTCACCGTCACGGAACATTTGCCGCGAAAAGTGCTTTCATCGTGGCCGCGTCTTCGGCTTCCCATCACTTCCGGTGATCCTGAATTTCAGCAGCGACTGAATGGAGGGAGGAGGATGCCAATCGGCTTCCACTGCCTTCTGTGGGATCGTTCCGCAATACTTTTCGCTAGTACGAAGCCGTCGTGCATTCGCCTCGACGGATACACTCTCATAATAAATATCGCGTCTCGTTACTATTGTATCCCGATGCATCCGCTCTCTCGCGATTTTCAGCCATACTTTATTTGACACGGGGTAGTCTGTGGATTGCAAATATTTTCTGGCTTGTCTGAGCTACCTTCGTGTTCCACTTTTTAGACTTTTTATTAACATTTCCTCTCCAGGCTCGTTTCGCATGCTTTTATGACATCGTTATAAATACTTTCATAAAAGACTGACAGAATTTTCCGAGTTGTATCAAAGAACTAAGCCTGTCTGTCGTGCTACAAAATTTATAAAGGGATCGCGCGGAATGACCGGTTTTCTTGGATCGTTGGTCATCGAAGCAGAGGATCACATTGACACGTAACAGACCATTGCCGTGAAACGACACGAACTGGCAGCAGTCTTATCAATCAGAAAGTCGTAAGGTCGCCGTCGCAGTGTTACGATACAATAAAACGAGCCATCTCGCGCGCCGTACGCCGTGCGCCGCACGCCGCGCGCCGCGTGCCACCGACACGTATTTATATGTGATTCTGAAGCCCCTTGTTCACAGGTCCACCGTGGAAAAGAGGGACGTCGTAAAACTCGACCATCCGAGCGACATAAGCTCAACGCTGTAACGCGATCCGTAAACCTGAGTCCCCACGTGGACAACGCATAGAGGATTCAAGAGATCCGCGATGTACTCCAGAGGTCTCCCTGAGACCTTCGAAGTCCCCGTACTTTAACTCGAGGACGCATTGAAACCTGGATGCCTTTTACAGCCACATCATGCGGCCACATTTCGACTTACTTAGGTTATGATGAATTTTATGGTACTTACCAGTGTAACCCATAGAAATATCACATAGTGTGTTCGATACTCTCAAGAACTCTCCTTTTCAAAGGATTTATCGTGTAAGTAATTTAAAGCAGGTTTAATATAGCTTTGAATTATTAAACTGTAACGAGACGCGTTGCATAATAACCGCAATATCGATTATCGCCGCAGCGGTGGGAAAAACATAGCAACGGTTAAGTATAACAGGTCGTGCGAGGACCGATTCCAGGGAGTTCAGCCGGAATCTCCGGAAGAGGACGAAGCTTAGCTTTGACCGCCTGCCGGCAACCGGAGTGGACAGGAGTTTTGTACCTGAAGCATCTCTTAGCGAGGAGAGTCCTCCTCGGAGAAGAGAGAACGGCTAGGAAAGCCGGACGCCCAAAGTGGATGGTACAATATTACGGCCAGTCTCAAACCTTTTTTTAAAACTGTACCCGCTACAAAACTGTTTAAATAGCAATTTTATATTAATAGGAATTTTACTTAAGAATTTCTACAAAGTTTAATTTGTGCGACAAAGATGAACTAACGGTGAACATTTGCAAAAGGTCTCGCGTTAAGAAATGGTATAAATTGGAAAAATGTAGATTAATGGATACGCGTGACTTCAAAGTGAAATTCTATAGGGAGTTAATGAGTGTCATAAGCTTCCTCACTAAGCAAAGAGACACGGAAGATACCTAAAGCCGTCGGTGCTTCGAGGGTGCGCTTGCTTTCCATAAAAAGTTATCTGGCATCGCGAAACGTTTGTTAAGTGATATCTGCAGAGCGCGCGAGGTACAATGCTCGCTGTAATATTTCCACCGGCTGCCAGATGCAATCCGCGCGCAGTAAACATTCATCGGCCGATGCCGCCATGAGCCCATGGTCAGTCGAGATAGAGGAAGTTGCAGCGAATTGATAAATCCCGAGCAGTTTGGCCGAGCGCGTGTGCGCAGAGTTTGCCAGAGTTATTTAGAAGGTATCGAATGCCGGTCTGCGCGATGCAACCATTAGCTTGATCGCATTACCGCCAGATTGGCTAATGCTCCTGACCTCACCTTCGGTGTACACTCGACTTTCTTCCTTCCTTCACCCTTGTTCCAACGATTTTTCCTCCGTGCCGATAACTAACTTCAATTATCCGATCGCTCTGGCTTGACTTCGATAATTCTTCTTCGTCTCAAGTAACGGAAAGAGTCTTTGTCCACTCGCTAATTGCCACAGTGACAAGATACACAATGTTCCTTCTGACAATTACGATAGTGACTTCAATTGAAAGCATTTTTTATCAGCGATATTTTATCTCAGGTGGCAAAGTTGACACGTTCCGTCTTTTCGCGTTTGTCGCAATGGGGAAGGAAAAACAGTTGGTATTCGCATGGTGATCCCTCAAGTTTGAAATCGAGGGTGTAGGACAGATATTGGCAACTAAGGCATCGGTGAGAGCAGCAGTCGAGCAGCAGTCGTGTCTGGTACATAGTACGTACCAGTGGCATTGGGCGTTCAGTTATCCAGTCGCAGGGAAATTTTGCATTTGTCGGAATCCCTTCCGGGCTTTTTACGAAGCTTGCATAGGTCGGGATAGGACGAGTGCGTAACGGCACCCATAGGTACATGCACGTCGACGATTATACGGCGACGCCCCGAAATCGCGGGTCGGTCATTAATTTCGGCGCATAAAAATCAATGAACAGCCCATAAACAACGCCGGTCCCGGGCGCGTTCTCTCCCATTTTCCAATTTGCAATTGCGAATCGCGTTTTTAATTATAACGAACACAATGGCAGCCGGTTGCTCCCGGCACTCCCGTCGTACTCCTCCCACCACTATTGCACACCCGAATTTCCTCTCCTCTCTTTCTCGCTTCTCCCATTTCGGAATAGGTTCCCTCTCGTCCTCTCATTTTCCTCCTCTCTCCACCCTCCGACTCTTCTTTCTCTCTCTCTGACTCTTTCGACGAGCGATGCGACCGGGAATGGCATCCGGCTGGTCTCTCGTCCTCTCCACCCACCCCCAACTACCCAACCCACTCGGTATCCAGCGAGATATTCCGTTTTCACGATAATTATTGTCGTTCGATTTCTCTCTTTTCCCCTCGGTCTCTCTCGCTCTCGATTTCTCGCTCGGGCTCTCTCACTCTGTTCCTGCGACGAGAGAGGGATATCGCGGTGCACGGACCCGATCCCAACCCCCTGAATGCCGGTCTGTTCTCCCTCCGGCCTTCCCCCCGACCCCCCCTCAATTTTCCACCCTCCGTGCGCGGCATCCGTGTACCAAAAATCGCAGCAACGCGCGATAACCGTTCGTCCGTCGCAACGACAAACATTTTACGCGTTGATGTTTCTCTCTGTTCGTCCCCGCACTAGTCTCGCTTCTCTTTGCATCCCCCCTTTCCCTCGCTCCTTCTCTCTCCCTCTTTCGTTACGTTTGAATTCCTCTCTCGTTCTCCCTCTCTCACTCCTTTTTCCCCAGTTGTTTTCGAATGGCTCAGCTTTTCGATACTTTTTTTTGCGTTGTTCGCCGCTCGCGCTTCGTTTTTACGAGCCGTAAGTGTTTCGAACGCGGACGCGAGAGTGAATTTTATAGATCGGTAATTTTTCTGATAATGCTGGACGATTAATTTGGAGGGCCGGACGTTTTCTATATTCCGCCCGGAGCTTTTTCCAGCGTTCGCCAGCCCCGGTGGGCGGGGGGATTGATTTTCCTGAGGTGTCGTCGAATATTTTTTCACCGGTGCTGCGGCCGCGGCTGCGGCTGTGTGGTGAGCACGATCGAAGGGGAGGGGGCGATGACTTTTTTATTGGTCCGATTGTCCGAGGGAATTTGTGGGCGCGGTTCTTGGAAAATTTGCAGAAAGCACGGGCCCATTAATGACGCGCGCTGACGTGTATTCGAAGGTATTATCGGCTGGCTATTGTTCAATAATACGTTGCGCATTTTATATTCCACGTACGTCATACACATCAGTGGCCACGGAAATTTCACTGGCATGCCGAACGGTAGCGGGGCCACCCCGCTCCCGGCCAGGCCGGAGTGGGCGAATGAGCTTTCAAATAAAAACGTCGAATTCGCACGGGCGACTGCATCGAATGTATCCGCTATAATTTAAAGCGGCCGCGCGGGCGCTAAAGCATCAAATAAAAACAATCGCGCCGAGCGCAATGATGTAATGAACGATATCGGATTTTCGGCTAATTTTTAATCGGCGCGCCGAGCTCGCCCGCCTGCTAAATTAACAAACAATTCCGGGTACCGTTAAAAACGGACCCGACCGGATTCATAAAATTGGCTCTGCACCGTAGAGCATACTATACACGCACGAGCGAGAGGCTTCCGTGTCGATGCTCGCCGCGGCTCGTAAACCATCGCGTCGCTTTTGCCAAGCCTCCAGAATTATTATGATATTCCGCCCGTAAAATTACACGAATTAATGAAACCCGCCGACTCTCCATGGCTTTCCCGTCTTCCTCTTTTCGCGAAAGAGGGTTAAGAGCATACTTGAGGGTATCCGCGTCGAGATACTTTCGTTTGGTACAATAAAACAAAAGCCCTCGCTTGCGCTCAGAGTTTCAGCGCTACAAACGAACCCGCGCGAGGGCTTACGCGCCCGTTAAGAGTTAACGACGTAACGATTATGTCGCCATCCCGGATAATCACTATCGCCGCCGATACGAATCTTTATACCTTCAAACGCACCGGAAAACAAGCTCCCCCGAAACCTACCCCCGAGTATACATACCGAGCATGCTGAGGAAGTTTAACCAATTATTAAGTGAGCCACCATAGAATTTTATATAGTATTTTGCAGGGTACTTTCCGCTTGTCAGGGTTAATTCACCCTAGACTCTAATTGCTGTTCTGGAATCATTAGTCTCACGCGATGAAAACACAACTTATAGCAGTAACATCGTCACCGGAACCGTGTACCGAATTACGTGGTTTTATTGCGGTGGTTTTTGCGGCTGATGTCGGGTGAAATTTTTAAGGGTTGCCGCTGGCGGAAAAAAACCAGGGGTGGATAGGTGGTCGCGAAATCATCGAATCCATTGGCAGGGGTTGGCGTTGGTCAAGGCCTCCCAGGGAGTGAAATCGTGGTCGCAGCGCATCGAGCTTCGTCAGCCTCTCTCGTTTGTTTTCTGTTTCGCCGCTCCCGACGTAGCAACGCAGTCTCTGCGACTTTTCTCCAAGGCTACGGTACTATGGCTCGGCCAGAGAGAGGTATAAGGGTAATCCCGTGGGGTGCTCCGGAGGGAGTTTCATATAGAGGGCCGCCGCGGTGCGGCCTCATATATAAGGATTTATCACGGCTAAGTCTTCCGTATATTGCTCCGTACCGAACCCTCTCCTCCCCTGCGGCTCCTCCGGGCAAGCCTCTTCTCTCGCTCTCGTTTCTCGTTTCTCGTCTACTCGGGGCTTTCGTTTCCTTCGACTTAACTTCTTGCTCTTCATTTCTGGTCTTGGCCTTCGGCCTTATAGGTCCTCTCCTTCCAGTCAACTTGGATTTTACCTTGCCCGCGAGTATTTACCGTCTGCATCCAATTACCCGCGACCTGCAATGGGCCCTATCTCTCTCCTCCTCTCTCTCTCACTCTCTCTCTCTTTCTTTCTCAAGCTATTAAAGGAGTCGATCGCCAAGAGGAACGGTGCGAGTTACGCTGACCCTCCTCTGGGCCACGGCGAGTAACTTTAATTCACGTGGTTTTATTCGAGTGCCCATATACGAAGCAGGATCCCCATTAATTCGTCGCTTCTTTAAACCTCCAATTTATATACTTCATAAATTCCTAGAGATTGGAAGGGACCGATCTCTCGCTCTCGAAAGGAGGTAGCTGTACTTTCGTCTGAAAATTCAAGCACCGTTAATCCGCGGCTTGATCCCAGACAGGGAGAGTAACAACGAGTAACGAGTACCGCAAAGCTGATGAGCAAGTTCGAGAGGAGCAGCGAAAAGATGCTGTTCCTTGGCAGCCTTGCAAAGATGGGCGCTCCTGATCCGCTGAAGCAAGAGCCGCGCAATTGGGAAAATAAAGTTATTTCGAAACCGCGAAGAGGCCGCATTAAGGGCTCGCCGCAAGTACGGACCGATAAAACCTCCTATGGGCAACCGTACACCTCCCCATATACGTCAGATATTCCACAGTATCGCCATACAAGGACCCAGAATGTATGGCCCACTCTTTCTTGGTTTTTTTTTCCTCTGAGATCCGCTGCGCAAAATATCTCTCCGAGTACCGTTTATTCCGAATCAGATTCGGGATCCACTCGTATGACGTTGGTGCCGCTCCCTCGAGGATCAAGGATGTTTCGGCTTCTTTTCGGGCCCTCCAACGAGCTCCCTCCATGCTCTATTCCAAGCTTCTCTCTCTCTGCTACTTAACTCGCTTTATCCGCGCGTTCTCTCGCGCGAGAAGGGTCCTTGATGCCTCGCATACCGGAAAAATAGGGTTTTACCGTGCGTTATCGAGAATTTTCCGCGGCTTAGGAGTGCTCGCACCCTACCGCCCCTTTCGCTATTCGCTATTATGAAAACGTCAGTCCGATACAATCGTCCGACCCGCATTAGGATTCCACTGTAAGGGTAGGTAAGCAATTTCGAGTCAAGTAACTTTCAATTTTCCAATTCTCTCTTTTATTTCGATAGAATTTTTCACGTGACAAAGTAATTCGCAGTGAACAGTATGTCTCTCGGTTGACCTAAAATGCCTTTGCAGTGACCCAGCAGCCTCGGAATGCGCGAAGCTCCTTCCACGAAGACGGTTCCGCGGGTAGTAAAGCTCCCTAGCAGCATACGAAATCGCAAATTCCTCGTAGGTGTGGACCACGAAGCAGGCAGCGTCGGCAGTCGTCGCATTAAGCCGCGGCTTGGGCATCGTTAGCGGCATACCTTATCGTTTCGTGAGCTCAGCCCGGGCCTAACCCGGTATCTGGAATGTGTAAACATAAGCTCTCCGCTTGGAGAGGGTGCCGTGGCGCCCTCGCATTTCATCCAGCGCCCTGGGCCCTGGAACCACTGTCATTAAGTCCAAGTTTACACGAGCAGATTGACAATGGGGGAGCGTATGAATCACGGATGATTTGGACTAGAGAAATCCTTCGCCAAGGTGAATTTATCGAATGCGATAGGGGAATGAGATAAGAGAGAGAGAGAGAGAGAGAGAGAGAGAGAGAGGACGATGGGAAACTTTTATAATTTGATACCCTAGAAGAAGAGAGAATCTAAAAGCGAGAATTGGGAAGCAATACTTGTTGGTTCACTCACCTCGTGCTTCTGCATCAAGAATAAGGGGTGATTTTAAGAATTCTTTTATCGCGCGTAATATCGCTTTAAAGATATTAACGTCTAGGGGTGCTGAAGAGGATGAAGTTACGACCTTGGGTGAAGTCGAATTGCCCTGCAGCGGACGAAACATTTCCGTCCGAGCGTGCAAAGCGGCCTTTAGGCAGAAGCTGGGTTCTATCGCAGTTCGCGAATTCCGTCCTGTCATTTGTAACTGTCGGGCTGCTCATTACAATTCCCCATTCCTCGCCTCTGAACTACCCCTCGTGCCCTCTCGCTCTCGGCCCGTTCACCACCACCCTCCAACTCTCTACCTCGCTCTTCGCTTCGTTCTCCACCCCGTTCTTCTGCCCCCAAACTCCTCTCGTTTCTGCACCAGGGCCCAGGAAGGTTTCCAGTGGCTCTGTCGGTGCTTTCTCTTCTCTTTCTCTTTCGTTCGTTCGCTTCCACTCATTTCTACCTTATTTGCCTTTTTCTCCTGGTTTCTCTTGCCCCTTTCCATTTGTGCGAAATCAAGCTATTCCAACCCTCGGCCGAGCCCGCTTCGCCCCAAAAATCGAAACGCCACCCGAATAAAAGCGTTCCTTTATAATTGCTCTTGTCATACTTTTTTTCTTAGCTAGCGCACAACAGGAGTGTCGTCGCGGCACTATTTTTCTCCGCGAGTAACTCGATATCTATGCTAATTTTTGGGCGGCCCGCGAACCGCGAGCAGATCCATCCCGTGCCTCTCGCGCGCACGATGTAATTTTTGATACGGCCGGATAATACTTGGCCCAGCTAAGTTTGCAATGGGAAATTTATTGTGTCCAAATATTGGCACAAAATTCCAAAGGTTACGGCAATCGCTGACACCGTCATAAATTACAAAACACGTATAACCGATAAATCTTCGTTTATCCTATACATCGAAGATATATATCAAGCGGGTTACATGACTACTATGCATATATCGATCCTGCTATCATTCACATCATTCGTCGGAGGAAATATCCCGAGCAAGCGACCGAAGCAAAACACCGAAGCAGCCAGCCTCTTTCAATCGGGGCTCCTCTTTTTCTTAGATCCAGGGCCAGATGCCCCCCTTCCCTTCCATCGCCATTCCACGGCCATTTTCTTTATTACATTCCTTATTTCCTATCCACCAGCCAGTGTAACTGTAATACAAATTCCTATTGTGATTTATGTTGATATCAATGACAACCCTCAGCCTGCGCCGAGTCCCTTCCTCCCTTCTCTAGCTTGCTACGACCCAAAGGACGTTCCACTCACCCTCTATTCCGACTCCAGATATTATGCTTTATTGAATCAGAGTTGTCACTGTTATTGTTGGCTTCGCGCTGCCCTTTCCATCGGACGTTTCTCCCCATCGCCAGCTCTCTAGATCCCACTCGCCCTCTTTCTTCTTTGCGTTGCCCTCGATGCTCTTTTTCCGTCGCGACTCTCCTTCGACTCGTCCGTCCGCTTCACGGATGCCAGACTTGGGGTGGCACCGGGCTCCGCGGGATCTCTATGAATTTTATTAATAAAACAACGAGCGGCTAACGCGCTCCGACAAAGCGTGAACTGACAGGCCACAGCCGCTTCTTATGTCTACCGTATATATATCCTTGCGGATGCAGACGCACCCGTGGAAAATCATCGTGCGAGGCGAGCTGGAGAAAAGAGAGGTATCCGGCTATCGCGATTTCGTCGAGGACGAGCGTGAAGAGCTCATTGTCGCCAGGAGAACCCTCCTGGCAATTGTAAGCTGCGAAAGGACTTTTGAGGAGTGACGTGGGTCTCTCCCGACTGACGTTTTGCAAGGGATTCGCGCTAAGTGGCGAGTGTTTGCCAGTCAATGGATTAGTCAGAGACGCATCGCTTACAGGCAGCTTCTGAATTAAGCTCGCGAGCGAGTGTGTACTTCGAGATGTTGAATCCACCATAGAAATCGACCACGCGTGCGCCCCAATGAGACGGCAAGTACATTGAGGTCTGCGAAGAGATTATGGTATCTCGTGGCTCTCGTGGAAGTATTTTGGCTGAAAAAGGGAGAGCCAAGGAGCTCCACATGCTGCGTCATTGACGTGGTATCCGCAATATTCTCAATGGATCCACGAATCGATACTTCCATTAACGACCGATACTTGCTCTCTTTGCAGCGAGAGAAAAAGCGAGAGTGCGTTTACGCAATGTACAAGAGTGACTTGCGACAGTAGGCTACTATAAACGTGATTAATGGACACGAGTGGTTTACCATTCTGATACTCTCGCTGTAGCCGGAATAACAAAGTGTTCCTTTAGCTGCTATCGCTCTCATTCTCTCTTCGTCGTTTCTCCAATGTTCCCTTTAGCATTTCTCCGGTTGGAATAGGTGCAACGACTCGAGGCCTCTAGAGGTCTCGATTGTTTCGCGGACCCTGATATAGTCCGTTTGACAAGTAATTTGCAAATGCCTTCATACATCATGTGAACTCTAATGAGTTCCAAGGTTTCCTTCGACAGAGTTTGACACGAAAATGATAGTCCATTTTCGAAATAGGCGTAACCTTTCGCACCGGTCTCGGTTTGCGAAATTCCATCTGTTATGTGTCTAGTGTCCATCACCCGCCGGTAACTGGTACACGAAGTTTCACATGTGGTTTCTGGGATTCTAGCTCACAGTCTCGTCGCCATTTGGTAACATGCAAATTTCAAATTTGCTTTCGATTTGTTGCAAAGTTTGTTGAGAAAAAAAAAAGCTACTGACTGGGTGGCTCGAAGAGGATTATCGAACCTGGTTGATTGAACTGTAATTCAAGTAGGACAAAGGTTGCGGATTCTGGTGGACGAAGACATCGACGGATATTCCCGTGAACCCTTCCCCCTCGGCATTCGGGAGCACGATACAGGATGGCAAGACGAACGTCCCTCCCGTAACCGGTGACAACTCGCATGGTGTGTCTGTCGGCGTCCATGCAGCGGTACTCTCTCTCTCTCTCTCTCTCTCTCTCTCTGCCGGGCGTTCGCGCGAGGACAGAGCAAACATTCTCGATTTACACGTTAGCCATTCCATTTGGCTCGAATCGGTTGGAAGCCATTAATATCGGCGAGCGTGAAAGCCACTCCGGGCGGCTTCTGACTTAGCAGTAGGAAAGACAAGCAACCCTTTACTCTGATTCCACAGGACTACGAAGGGATAAACGACACTGCGAGCACAGCGACGTTCTCCAGCAGCCTTTTAAATCCTCCTTGTCCTATCTCCCTTTTTCAGGCATCTCTCCTACTACCATTTCACCCATTTTGACATTCTCGACTCTCTTCTCATTCCCTCCCCACCCTTGGGTTTCTTCCATTCTTTCGTGGAATCGATAAATACATATTTGTTGGGTACACAGAAAATCAAGCATCAATGACACTAATACCATTAGTCGAGACA